>CM063499.1:76335477-76337977 GCA_032207245.1 Pardosa pseudoannulata | reverse complement strand
ATACACCTCAGCTATATTGCTTTAAGGATCAAAAATGAAAGTAAGTTTACCATTCATTGATACAAATCCCATGCACATGTATCCCATAGGTTGAAATAAAATTCCAGAATGACACATCTGTCCTAGCCCTTTTGCGATGGGAAGTGCAAACGCGTGCTTATCTCTGAGGCCGGCAGTCACTTTCGCGAGTGAGTATCCTGGGCTGGAGGGTTTTTTGCTATTAAGCCTAAATTCATGAGATTAACAAAGTAGCAACGTGTTATTTAATAATGCTGCGTAAAGTATTTAAACGGAATGGGATTTATATATGTTTATAGATACTTTATTTACTTAAGCTATCTCTTATTTAATTATATATTTTACACTTTACTTTTTTTCATTTTTTACTTAGTATTTAATGACTTTTAACATTGCAAAATGGAATACTATGTTATTTAAACTTTTTTTGTATAAAAAACTTTGAAAACAAGAATCTAGAAACAATCCTACGTGACAGTCCTTGCACTCATAGTAACTCATTTGCCGTTTTGTAGGATTTTTCCGGAATGTGAAAAAACGAAACATCATCAATTTCTTTGTCAGAAATGTCCTCATCATCATTAGAATCACTAGGTCCATTATGAACATAAAGAACAATCAGAATATATTATAGTGTCACTATTACTACTATCCTAATCTGTTTCAGAATCAAAATCTGAAATATTTCGCGTCATTTCAGCTATTTCAAGCTCAGTTAAAAACTTTCGACACTTCAAAAATCTAACAATAAAAATAGAAAAAAAAACATCAAGTCTGTTAGATCTAATTCTGTACTAAAAGCTGGACTGCAAACCGAAATATACAACGCTTTAGCAAAAATAAAACTCCCCTGCTTACATAAACAAACACCACGTGGGAATTTAAAGAGCCGTCATAAAACATGTCAATCGGAAACATTAATTTTCCCTCATGTTTATATAATCAAAAACCACTTGTATGTGTATCATACTACTCTCCTATTGAGTACAAGGTCAAATCTACATGTATCTAAATCCATATGGACATACAATACCATCTTGTGTCAAAGCTTATAGTTTATAAAATGTTCCACAACACTGGCACACATATGAGACGGTCGGGGGTGAACGAGAAAATGCTCTGGCACGCCAGTGTGTCGGCCGGGAAGTGAGTGCGTTTCTTGCTGGCACGTATTTGTGACAGTAGAAAGGGCTAGTGGTAACGAAAGAGTTTCAATTTAAACTGAAGATAATCTGGCACAGCTTTTAAATTATTAATCCTTGCTATTTTTAATGCAGTGCAAACCTTTCTGTTTCTCTTACTGCATCTCTCCTCTGTGTTCTTGTGCTGCTCAGGAATGGAGCTCCGTCCACTCCCTCCCCTCTGTTTCACTCTCTGATGTCGGCACGTGCCACCAATATTTGAAATCTGATCTCGAGTATTTGGTGAAAAAGGAAGAGACTGAAAGTGATGTAGCTTTGTGTTCTTCTGCTCATAGTACTCCATTACATAATTACTTATTATCAAAAGATGATTCTGATGATCGACAGATGCTCATGACTCGTTCGAATCATATAGATATTCCTACATTAAATTCTTGTTTAAAATCTAAACATTCTCTTAATAGCAAAGGCAAAAAATGTATCAAATTTGACTCCAGTGTTTCAGGCCATCAAGGGAAATTACAAAGAACTGGTATCAGGCGTCGGAAATTTAGCAAGAAGAAAAATGAAATGGCTAGCCAAAGTGATAGTAGTCCTGAAGGCAGTCCCAGTAAAGAAAAAAATAAAAGTAAGTTGTCATTGTTGGCAACTTTGGGAATTTTGCGCAGTGATAGCAGTTCATCAAAACTTACCAAGCGAAAACGCAAGGCTAAAAAGAAAAATGAAACAATTGAAAAACTGTTGCAGAGTAAGAAAACTTTTGCCATAGATGAACCGTGCGATACGAATGAAATTCAGAAGCAAAAACTTGATAGTGGATCTGCTAAAGAAGCAAAGAAAATTGTTGGTATCTTGAAAAAAATGTCAGATGATGAAAAGAAAAACTCCGAACTCAGTCAGCTTATGGCCAATGAGTTTAATAAAAAACCACCCCTTATTTTTGGAGGAACATATCCTATTGATGAGCCATTTGAATCAAAAAAGAGTCATTATTTTACAAAGAGCCTCAAAATATCTAATCCTGATGAATTATTCAAAGATTCGTCAAAAATGAATTCTGAATCCACCAGAAGGTTGAAACAAAATATGCAGTGTGGAAAACATTCCAAAACTGAAAATTTTATTCAAAACTGTGAAAAGACTCAGTATTCTGAAGACATGTTTGCTAAAATGTCTCCTTTAAAAATGTTTAAAAAAATGCATTCTGCGGGGCGAAAGTCAAAGCTTTCAAAAGATTATGCACAGACCTCAGTCAAGTCCTCAATTGGTTCTAATTCCAATATCTTAAAACATGATAAGAATATCAGTGAATTAATTGTAAGTATTTTGATCAATATTTC
>CM063499.1:76160477-76332977 GCA_032207245.1 Pardosa pseudoannulata | reverse complement strand
CCATGTTGTATATAGTGTGGTCATTAGGCTATAGAAGTGAACACAAAAATTTGGAAATAAAAAATGTTGAGTTTATTCAGACAGTCTATCTGGGTGCTCTCTTGTGGTCTTGGCAAAATGTTTTACATTTACTTATATAGTGTTGTGAGGGAACAAGGGTGCTAACCAATCAGAGCGTGAAATGTAGTTGCATTATTATGTTTAAGAAATGAAACTAAGTTGCATAAAGGGGTTATATAAGAATATTGAGCTACGAAGATATTAATTTCATGTTCTCAAAGTTGCGAAAGGTTATCACAATTAAAGGAGAAATGAAGCCATCTTGCCAAAAATTATAACTGTTTGGGTAGAATTGCCAGAAGTTTTAGAATAGAATTAAAATTAAGTTGGTTACTTTTATTAAAATTTCATTTATATATATATATATATATATATATATATATATATATATATATATATATGTGTGTGTGTGTGTGTATATATATATATATATATATATATATATATATATATATATATATATATATAACATCCTGAAACTTTAATTTTTTAAATAGAAAGAATTAAGTTTATTAATTTCAATTTATTAATATTAAATTCTAAAAACTGGGATGTAAAAGATATTTTCATTTTAAACAGTTTATTCACAATGGTATTTAATGTTCTATCTACTGAGATAAAATTATTCTTTAATTAAAGTGCCAATTATTTTTTTTCTTTTCATGCCTCTATGTATAGCAATAAGGGATAATGGCATGAATTGTACTAGGATATAATATACTAATAAAGTGGTTTTGTTTAAAAACTGGATAATATTGTCAATAAGAACTTCCATGTTTATTTTTTTTTCTGCGTTTGATTTAGTTTTGTTTGTACCTAGTTCTTGATTTATGGTTACTATTACTATAAAAATTTTGTTACTAAAATTTAATACAATCCATTTGTTTTTTATTTTTCTTTCTATCTCTAAAGTTTAGAAGCGAGGGCAAAGTTCTTAAAAGAATGAGAATGTTAAAAGTTGTTTATTAATCTTCTAAATTGTTTTTTAAATTTATTGCTGTAATTTATTTACCCTCTATTGGTTAAGGAAAAAAAAGGTTTATTTGTTGTCTTATCTTATCAATCACACTAATAAATCTTCACTTCCTTGCTATGATTAATTGATGAGTGCAAAAGAAGTTGTAAAATGAAGACAAAAATGTTCATTTTATGAAATTCAGAATCACAAATTAGAAGATGTACACATATCCTTTTATCAACAGAAGCTATACTTAATGAAACTGTATTAGTCAGAGGGTGAACTTAAATCTCAACCATTAAAGATATGAAATATATAAGCAAGTATTTTTTAATTTTGATGTTCGTTATAAATTTTAGAGATCAACCATCCAAAAATAGTGGGTGTTCTTTATTTTTCTAGATATATATTCCTTGAGATGTTTAAATGTTATCTAATGTTTTTATAACTTGAATATCAGAGGGTTCTTTACTTTTAATCTATTTGTCATATATTGTTTACTTCCAGACTTACATGCTATACCAATAATAAAGTTGCTTAAATATATCTCATTCCTATTCGTTGAATTAAAATTAACTGGCTCTATATCAAAACAAGATTAATGTTCTACCTTCTTGTTACCTTAAATAATTAAGTATTTTCTTGTATGATATACTTAATTATTTAAGGTTATAAAATCTCTCATTTCTGGAGATAATTTTTAAATATGTAGCATGTTTTTTATGCTTTTAGTGAAATATATTTCATAAAAATTCAGTAAATAATGAGGGTTAAGCTGTTTACAATACATGTTTTTTGATATAGCTTTTGGTTATTCTTAACTGTCAGTGGTATTTAGGGTTGTAGCCAGTCAGTTTATATCATAAGCTAGCAAACACTGTGCTCTGAGTCACACTCTCTACTTCTCTTTAAAAAAAATAGGCATTTGAAAATTCCTTATCATTTGATTTGAATTTTTTGATGAAATTTATTCATTTATTTTGCTAAAAATTGAATTATTCCAAAGATTTTCCTGTAAAACAAGTTTTTAGTGCTATGTTGGTATTTTCTCTAAAATTGCTATCTATAAAACAACTGAAAATATCCTTGGAAGTGAGCCATGCTTATTAGTTCTCTTATGTTATTTTTTATGCTGTTATTTTTCATTAAATTAATAGTGAAAACTTTACTTTTGTCACTATTAGTAGCTGGCTTTAAGAAAAATTGCCACACAGCTAGAAGAAAAACCAATTAAGTTTGTCTTCATTTAGTTTTGAAAGCAATAGATCTCTCAAATTTAAATGCTTTATAGAAATTTATCTTCAGTGTTCATTTAATTGTATCTTTTGTAATAGCACCCTCTTCTGGGGTGCTATACTTTCGTGAGACCTGCCCACCTACTGTACTGGGACAGGTATGTTCGTCGACTGTCGCTGGGATGCATAACCCAAAATAAGGCACAAAAGGCTTAGATGGATAACACACATTTTTATTGACAAAACAAAAAATTGAAAAAAAAATTAAAATGTAAAACAACATAAACATATTTTTGAGTCTCAGAGCCTATTCTATCAAGATTTTATGGCTGATCGTGTCATATCCAGACTACAGTTCTCTCGCTACCAGAGAGATGTCTCCTCGTCGCCAGCTCTATCACGGCTCCCCGAACTAAACTCCAACTGCCCTCTTCCAGATCTTCTCTCCCTTCCTCAGGGTGGGGGGGGGGGAGTCCGGAAACTTAAGCCCTTCCAAAAAGAGCACATCATCCTTCTCCAAGGCTCCAAGAAAACAAACAAACAACACTGAAAATACTTATCAGGCCCCCTTTGTCAGCCAGCTTCTTATTTCTCTTAAGAAATACTGGACGAACGATGGCCGAATGGTTAGGGTGCAGACCTTCGGAACCAGAGTTTGTGGGTTCGAATCCCACTATTTCATGGATGTTCATAGCCATTCGGAATCGGCTTTTAACAGGGTTCCCACGGTCATGAAAAGTCATTGAAAAGTGCTTAAATTTTCTTTTTTTTTTTTTAGGCCTTAAAAGTTTTTGATTTTTTTTTTGAAATCATTGAATTTGAGGTCCGGTGCTTGATTTTTCTTTTTCAAGTCCCTGCAAAATGTTATGTAACCTCTACACTATGGCCAATTGTTCACCACTTCCTAATGGGGACCTTGAACGATGGTTCACGGGCCACTCAATGAGCTGAGCTCGTGGATTCGTCCATTGGGTCTACTGTGTACTTTAGTGGCTCATCTGGCTGCCTTTGATCTTTAGAGAAAAACCGCCTCCGAAGCCATTGTTCATCAAGGCTTTATCGTCTGCCGCCATTGACCACAATAAGCCATACCCCCTCCAGACAGTGGGGATGACTTGCAGTGGACCATAGTGTGGAAGGGCTCTTAATTCATGTCTGCATCGGAAAATTGAGAAGGATCGTTATTGGCAATTGTGGGCGTGTCACGTGACTCATCTTTCATGCACTGCAAACTGCACTAGCTACTGTCACCGGCTTGATAAAATATGATTTAAAAAGGGATATAAAAAAATAAAAAGTTTGGAATGCTTTAAAAAGAAACTGTATTTTTAAACCAGTATTCGTGTGCTTATAGCTCTTCCTTTTTTTATATAATTTCAAAAGCCTGGTTTTTTTTTTCTGAGAAAAGAATGAATATTATATATGTAGTTCTACTGTTTTGGGGAGTTATTTTAATTTTTTTCAATTATGAACAGCGTATCAAAGAGGTGCTTGAAAAAAATATCAGGTTTTGGAAAAGTCATTGAAAAGAGCTTGAAATTTTCAGAAGCGAAAGAGTGGGAACCATGTTTAAGCAGTAGGTCCTGGTCTCATTAGCCCTCATGTTGCAAAAAGTAGACCGTAGCACTCCAAAACCAAACCAAACCTAAGGAATGCCGGGTGGAAGGGGTCAATGGGGCTATTCTGTAGATATCATGAAGGGCACACATGAGTTGTGGGTGCAAATTCCTTACATCTTTGTTTTTATTACATTAAAATAGAACAAACCATAATCCAAGCTTGAAACCATGGTTACAATTGTCACTCAAATTCTGATTGAAAATGCATATATTTTTTTTTTCCTTTTTATCAAAATATTTTAGTAATTTGTTATAACCAGAAAATTTATGTACATTTTAACTGACTTTAATTCATTTTCAGAAAAATTGAAAGTTTCATGTAACTTCTTTAAAATCTTTAATACTATCATTTGATTAGTTAAAGGAAAAAATTTTCTGTGAATGTGACATTAACTATGGTTGTTTTAGAGAGAGAAAATACAGTTTAATATTTAAATATATGTATTTATAATTTTGCTTTTCTCTGTTAAATAGTGATTTAGAAAAAAGTATGCTAATTGTTTGAATTTGTATATTCAGGCTAACAAAATTTGCAATACAAAATAGCATTTGAAATCAAATTCTTAACTATTTTAATGGCATAATAACTGTAATTTTTATAGTGGTATTAATTATTTAAATCAGAAATGAAAGAATTAAAAAATTTATTTTGCTCTCTGGACTATTGTTTTTGTGTTAATTTTAATTTCCTATTTTTTTTTTCTAATAGGTATCAGATGCCAAGCAGACTGGTTATGATCAAGTCAGTAGTTATGCTTCAAACACTCACAGAGAAAGGCGGGATAGTGCTCTAAGTTCTGGCAGTAGATACAGCACAGATGCTTTGTCTGCTTCTCGCAAACAATCTGTTAAAGAGAGTACTAAAACAGAACAAAAAACTGAGAGTAAACCCAGCTCACAGGTAGCAATTTTATTTAACTATTTTATTATATATTCATCTGTCAACATGTATACAGTAAAATCATAGTTGTCTTTTACTAGACTTACCACCTTCTGTCAGGGCTTTCTACCCAACTACTTACCCAAAAAATGTGTTTTATTTTTAAAAAATATCTTAAAAAGAAAATATTGGTTTTAAAGTGGGTTTTGATATTTATTATATTTTAAACAGTTCGAAGCATAACTATTTAATGTTTAACCTTGTTAATATAAGCAGCCATAATGTTATTATTTATTTTAAACATTCAAGTTTTAGGGGATATTAAGTTGATATTAAACAGAGGTTAGATGTTGAAATTCCTCACTTTTGACCCACTTCGTATAAATAAATAAAAATAAAGGGAATTTTCTGTGTCAGTTTGTCTTTTAAAAAATATTAATATGTACATGTTTATGTATAAACTAGGCATGCTATATTGATTGTGTAGTAAAAATTAGTAATCTCCTAAAACCCTAACTTTCTTCCCTCTCCCCCTGCCCCCCCTCCCCCTAAAAAAGCCGAACGATGGCCGATTGGTTATGGTGCTGGCCTTCGGTACCGGAGTTTGTGGGTTCAAATCCCACTGTGGCATGGATGTTCGTAGCCGCTCGGAATCGGCTTTAAGCTGTAGGTCCCGGTCTCATTAGCCCTCGTGTTGCAAAAAGTAGACCGTAGCACTCCAAATCAAATCAAACCAAACCCCCTAAAAAAAGTATTGGGATTTTTAAAGCTTTGTTGTTATAGTACTTTTCCAAATTAAAATGTTGTCTTAACCCTTTAATGCCCAAGTCATTTCTGCCGATTACATTTCAGAGCCTATCTTAAATCTAAGTTAATATGGACTGTACAGAACAAAATAATTTTGAAGATAAAACAATTTTGAATACTAGAGCATGTCACGTTAGTGATCAGTTATCATGTCAAACATAGAGTGACAGTTATAAAAAAAAAAGGAAAAACTTCCTGAAAAAAGATTTATTTGATATTGCAGGTAAAATAATCTCTGCAAAATGCTGTAGTGTAATGGAAAAAGCAAATTTGTCATGATCTCAGTCTGTACCTGCTGAAAAAGTAAATTTATGAGCGCTGATCGAAAAATCATGAAATCTAGATCTAAATGAAAAAAATATAAATAATAGAAATTACTTGAAAATTCCGTAGATTGTTTATAAGATTGCCCATTACCTGCTCTCAAAAGGAAAATTTGTTCTAAGAAAATATAAAAACTCTACAAGCTATTTTTTAGCCATATCAAAAATGATACGCCAGGCATTAAAGGGTTAAGCATTCAAATTTTAAGAAAGATTGTGTTGGTATCAAACAGAGATCAGGTATTATATTATTCTATTTTAGACCCATTTATCTAATCATAAAATTTATTACATTTCTATTTGTCAGTTTGCCTTTTACAAAAGAGAGAAGTCTTTTCAGAGAAGTCTTTTCAAAAAAAGGAAAAAAAAAAAACTTTTTAAGAAGTCCTTAAATTTTTTTTTAATTTTCACTTTCAAAACCTGGTCATGAACCCTGCCAGTTGAACCTAATTCTATAAGTTCACTTACATAATGCAAGGGAACTTGATAAAATGGTACATTGTGTAAAACAAAAGAAAAAATAAAGGAAAATTAGAAATTTGCTTATAAGAAAACTGCAAGTGTTTGGTGTTATTTTTATTAAAATTGGATAATTCAAATTCTGGAATAATATAAAATGTTTAAGTTCTACTATTTATAAATGTTTGGTAGACTGTATAATCTGAAAACTTTAAAACTAGTTTTTTGTTCAACTTATCTAAAATTATCAATGACACTAAGGTTATTCTACATTTCTAAAAACCTTCTCTCATTTAGGCTGGGAAAACTTGGCTTGGTGGAATTTTTAGTAGGTTGCTACCAAAAGCTCCAAACCAAATGATTTTGCCAGATGATAAGAATCCAACGGTAAAAATTTTAAGAATTTTTTTTTTCTTTTGAACTGTTATGGAAATTTATTGGCAATTTGTATATTTATGCAAAATTTTGTCTATTAATACTTAGATTGTTTGGGATGAAGTAAAAAACAAATGGGTAGATAAAGATAGTAATGATGGTGATGAAACAAATGCTCCATTAGCACCACCTACTGATATGGAACTAATGGGTAAGGAAATCTTAAATTATTTTTATTCTTTGATTAGTGAGGTTTAAAATATATTTATAATTTTATTAGACCTAAAAAAATAACTAGCAGCTTTTATCATTCTGAATTTAAGCTGTGTAGCAGATTTTTATTTTAAAAGCAAGGTTATTTAAAATATTTTTAATATTTTGCTCATGATTATATATAGATTTGTGTGTGTGTGTGTGTGTGTATATATATATATATTTATACATATATCTGTATATATATATGTGTACTTACATATATATACATATATATATATACATATACATATATATTTATGCTATATCATCGCAACACACATACACCTCTGTGTTGGTGGGGGCTTAGTAAAAACAATCACTTAAAGTCCTAGACTTTATTATCTCGACTATCTACAATATATACATGATATAAAACATTGTTTGGGAGAGAGAACAACCTTCTCTACCCTCAAGCCCCCGACAACCCACTGTCTTCTTCTTGAAAGACCCCTCGCAATAGGAGAGCAAGGGAGTAGTCAGTAGACCAGACTCTTCAATGATAGCCAGCATTCCACACAGATGTATGCAGGGACATAAAAATCCGAAATCCCTGTGGGTCTGGAACTCCTGCTTTTTTCAGGGGAATAAATTCCCATATGTCCTGAGAATGACCGACCCTATCTGGTTCTCTTGTGACCAGCTGCCACAATATATATACATATATATATACATATATATGCATATATATATACATATATACATACATATACATATATATACATATACATACATATATATATACATATATATACATATATACACACATATATATACATGCATATACATAGATATTTATATATATATAATATATATATATATATATAAATAGTCACCCTTCTTTTTTTTTTTTTTTTTTTTTTTTTTTTTTTTTTTTTTTTTTTTTTGAAAAGTTATTAACAGTTTATGTATCTGATCTAAATGTATATAATTAAAAATTGTTTGTATTTCTAATATTGAATTTAGGACCCAAGTCTTCCGACAAACCTACAGTGCCTCCAGGCAGTTCAGTGCCCCCTGTAGCTACATCTGTGAATAAATTTCAGAGGCCTAAAACTAGAGGTATTTTTAAAATTCATTTTTATATTTAGAGTAGATATTGACGTGTAGCAAAATGGTATCAAAATCTTTAAAGAAAAGATAAATCAAAGCTGTTGTTTCTGTATTTATAAAAACAAGAACTATATCTTCTTTACTGAGTTGCTTCAGATCTTATCTTATGAACAATAAATGGTGTGTTTAATTTAAAAAATAATTGATGTATGTGTGTAATCTTTTGTTAATACTTATTTTGACTGACAAATTACTCTGTAAAAAAAGATACTTGAGTTGTACCTTCATTTTGGGAATAGTCATTGGAATTGTTTTGAAGAAATTTGCTTTCATATACTTATCAAATTTCTAATGAAGGAAAAGACATAGATATATATTATTGCTTAACATTTTCTAAGCCTATGGTAAATATACTTACCACCAAAGTCACTATTTTTAAAATTTGTGGTATGTCATTTTACTAACACTCATTAGATTTTAATAACTGTAAAATTAACAAAGAAACAACTCATAATATGGTTTAAACTTAAATATTAGCTTTGGATAAAGACAACATAGTGTAATAGCATTCATACCTGTTTGTCTACTTTTGAAGGAGCAGGTACTTTTTTAAAAAGGAAGCAGTTTCAACAACAAGAAACTGCACTATTGCAAATAACATTTAGGCATTTATTTTAAGGACATTTAAGGAATATAGATCGATACAATAAAATAGCATCAGATCACAGCCAGACTATTGTAAAATAAAATCATGCTGAGCAGGCCAAACAGGTCTTGATAGTCAGCCAAGTAAAAACTTCCTAGACCCTTTGGTGTCAATTAACAAGAATATATTTTCTCTCCTCTTTAGCTGATAAGGAGGGAAGGGGGGACAGAAGGGGATTGTCGTCACTCCTTGGGTCAAAATCTTGCCTCCTTTGGAGTGCTACTTTACCTAGATTTAAAGTGTACCTTTACACAAAACTCTTGGAGATCGTTTATGGTGCATCTAACTGTTTAGAAATTCCAACATCAGAAGTGCAGGTGCACATCTACCATCTACACAAGTCTTGGGTATCATTACAATTAGGAAGCAAATTTCTTCTAAATTGTAGCATTTTTTAAAATAGATATTGTAAGAGTCGCGTCCATCTCTGTCGTCGGGCGGGTGAACTTTTATTCTTTTGAACAATTGAAAACGGCAGTATCGTACCAGTAATGGTCTTTTTGACGCATGGACGATTAGAGGTGTCAAGTGTGCCGTTTTTGTCAACGCACCTACAGAGAAAAGAAATTGTGCTTTGTGTGACTGCATCAGCTGGGCACCAAAGGGCGTTTTGGCTACTCCAAGGACAAAGGTCAACAGGGGGTGTCAATCTCCTCTAAAACAGAGTTTTCCTGTTTGGAAAAGAAGAAACAGGAGGGGACTCCCGGCTGAACTTTGAGATGAGTAGGTTATCTAGAGCAATCTCCTCTCTGGACCATAGATTGCATCTACATTAAGTTGATTTGTTTCATTTAAAAACTTTTTTTTTAATAAATGAACAGTTGTTAAATTTCAATAATCTACAGCTGATTATTTTGCCTCCATGCCCACTCCTTATACGAGACCCATGCAAAATCATATCCAAATGACTAGGGTATGACTTACAATCGGGAGTAGAAACAGCTCGACTGCTCAGCACCTTTACAGATATGAAATTATGTAGTACAACATGAAAAGTATAAATTGTCCTGCCTTTGAGTGGTGTAAATATCAGGGTAATGATCATCACAGAGTTACCAACGATTCCGGATTCTGCGGAATTATTCCGGATTCTGCGGAATTATTCCGCATTCTAGCTAATGATTACGAAATTACGGACGTTGCTGCAAAAATTACGGAAAAATAGAAAATTTTGTTATCAAAAGAGTTGTTATCAAAAGAATTTTAATAAGGAACAGTTAGCTTCTAGAAAAAAATGTACAATGTTGGCCCTAAACCAAAATACTGAGATTTTTTAATAAAATTATTTTGGGAAAATTAACTTTGCTTCTTTTAAATAATTTCTGCTGTACGGTTATTTTGTGTATATGAACTATGTTTGTCTACAAATTTGCATTTTTATGGTAAGTCTGCATTTCTTCTATCAAGAAGTGTGTCCATTTTTTTTTTATGAAAATGCTTTCAAATTTTGATATTTTTTAAAAATTTGTTTACTAAAACACTTTTGAACATAGATTTTTGTTAAGCGTCCATTTTTTTTTTTCATATTGATTTTTTCTGAAGAGTCCAAAAGTGGACTCTTCAGTTTTTTCTTTGAACAGACCCCTGTATATGTATTACTTAGTTTCGTGAAGGTTAAAATTGAAAATTATTTGCTAAGTTTTAAATTCTTAATTTTGAAAATTATATATTTTTCATCTGGTGCACTGTAAATTGCTTAAAATTTTTATTTATATTTTTCGTGCTTTTTTTTATATATTTTTTTTATGAGATGGTGAAAAGTACTGGGGAGAGGGGGGTGGGTAGGTTCATCAATGCTGATTCCTGATTCCATTGGTTGGAGGTTGGCAACCCTGTCATCATATAGACAACTGCTTAAGGCCCTCTTTCTAATTATTATAAATCCATGATTGCAACTAAATTTCCATTAGTAACAATCTTTTTTCATTTTAGGAATGCGTCAAAATTATGTTGATATTTTAAATACTAGTGGTGCTACTACAAAAACATCTGTTCCACCTGAGGCTCTTTTCCCTACTCCATTTGAACAGACTGCCACATCAAGTAACATGTTTGTCCCTCCACCAGGTACCATCATTTTAATTTTTTTCACTGTATTTTTAAAACTGCATTGAATCAGGATTTGGCTTTCATTGCTCTTTTTTTTTTTTTTTTTTTTTTTTTTTTTTTATAAAAAAAGTAACTTTTGCAATTACTCATAGTTAAGAAATTCTTGTATTTACACAGTAATAATGAACACTTTTTTTGTCTCAAAAGTTTTGAGCAAAACCTAAGATTTAGATTATAATTGAAATAATTTTCACACCTTTAGATAACCAAATGATATATGTATAAATCAAGGTAGTTATTTAAAGAAAATAAAATAGGGAATCCTATTCCTTAGAAGTATTGCTTCATCTTTATTTTATTTGTATCACGTATGTACAACAGGGCTTCTTCACAAGTACTACAGATTATTTCTGACAAGACTGTCTCACAAAACTTCCTCTTACTTGGTCCAATGCAGTGAGTTTCCAACACTTCACTTCCATCCACTCTAAATTTTATTTCAAATTGTTTAACGGTCTACTGGGAGGTTTTGCATATAAGTAGATTTCAGCAATTGTAATCTTTTTTTTTTTATCTGGATGCCTATCTTGATGCCTAATTTAGGCTTGCAATTCTGTCACTTTTCTCACCTTTAGTCACTTTTTTTTACAATTGATCACTTTTAGCCATTTTTTTTTTTTTTAAAACAGTCACTTTTTTCATGGTGTCTGACAATGTACTGAACCGTATTACGTTCTTAGCGCAAATGCTACAATCACTCGACATGGCCGAATTGAAACCTTCTGTATTATTTTGCATGTGCAGCTCTCGTTGGTTGGCAGATGACCCTGAGTAAGTACATTATTGAATTGTTGGTTGGACAGCTACTGGTGGGAGAGAAAAACTTGGCGAATGAAATGATGTCTTACAAGTACATCACCCCTCGGCTGTTCAGACCTCTCTTTCCTACTACTATCATCCCGTGAGGCTATTTCGGACCCTGCCTGGATTTACGGTTGATCTAGTTTCCAGTTCTTTCTGTTGTTAAAAAAAGAAAATCTGAATTAATAACAAAATATTTTAATATAAGACCAAATATGTGACTCTCTAATCTTATTTTTCATATTAAAATGTAATTAGTCATATGATTTCCAGAATTTAGTGATTTTAAAAAGTCGTAAAGAAGTTCCTGAAATCTACATTTGTACTGAAATGTACATTTAACACATTAAAATAACTTACATCAAAGCGCACATTTCTCTTTTTCTTTTATTTCACAATTTTTTTTAGATACTCTAATCTAGCTGTGTACATATTTCAAAACATCATTAATGTATGCAGAAAATTTTGAATATAAAATTAATGTATTGTATGTATGCAAATCTAATTTATAGATTTTCTTGAATAAAAAGCAATGTTTAGTTGTGTTAAATAAAATTTTTAACATTTTTGTATTCTACACTAAAATTATGTCTTGCATGAATCATTTGATTTCGAGTTAAAATAAATAGAAAATCTTAATAATAGCATCTGTAATCAAGAAGAAAAAGAAATCACTTTTTTTTTTTAATGTTTAGTCTCTTTTTAGTTACTTATTCTGTATTTGTCACTTTTCTCACCTTTTTAAAAGTACCTCAGCAGTTGCAAGCCTGCTAATTAGTAGTGGCCAAACTATCTAATATGAGGTGATTTGATTATTTTTACGATGTTGGGTTCCTTAAAATACAGCAGTACTAGCACCACTAATTATTAACTTTAAATACTAAATTTCTGATGGTGCACAGTTCCCCACCCCCCTTTTTTTTTTCATACTGAACTACTTGCAATCTGAATGTTGCAGTGGAACTAGATCACTTTTCCATCTGGCTTATATGTTGTCACAAAACAATTTTCTTTTATAGAATGTATAGCTGGGGTGAGCAAATACTTTTAAGCGTGGGCCAAAATGAAATTTTCAAAATGTTACATGGGCTAGAGGTATATTGCGTACGCTATGCACACACAAGTGTTTTGGGTGGAGTTTTTTCCTTGCCTGAGAAATGTTTTTGACAAAAACACTATGAGTATCATTTTAAAGCATTTGGACAGAGAAATTTGACAGTTAATAAAAGATAATAGTAATAATAAATTGTCTTACTTAGGTGTAAATGCGAACAATTTGTGCCCATAAAATGTCATGTCATTTTTAAAGAAATATAATCCATTATATTAAATTAATGGTCATTGAATAAATCAGTTAATAAAAGATTTTATTTCGATATTTATTTATATCTTAATTATTTTATTTTGATCATAGTTATTACATTTTTATATTTATATTACGTTTTGTAAATATAATAGTAAATAAAATTATAAAAAGAAAAGATAAACACCAAACATTAAAATAGAATAGTTTTAGTTAATGCGAAAATCAAAAGCTGGAATGTTCATTTGATATTATTTATTCAAAATTGGGATCCAAATCACTTGTAGCAGTCCTTAATACCGGATGTAGATTTTCGTCAGTAATTTGTGATGGATATATTTTTCGTGTAAATCAGTAACAAAAAAGTTCTTTCACAACTATATGTTGTACACTACTCATACAAATACTGTTGATTTCGACAAAATCGCATGTAAGATATTAAAAAAAATTGCATGCAGGATTTTTCAACGGGTCGGATAAAGTAAGCAAAAAGGCTGGCCTTTGCCCACCTCTGATGTATAGAAACAAAGAAAATGTAGTCCCTTTTTTGAAGTTATACAAATCCCCTATTTTTGAGGGGGATGTACAAGTGTATGCAGTTTCAGTCTGTACAGTTAATTCAAAACAGTCAACACTGTCACATAGACAAATATAACAAGTGCCTAAGATTTCATTAAGAATAGTCATTTAGAGAATGGCATTGAAACAGCATTGAAGGTTGATTCATTTGATTCCTGAAATAATTGGTTTTCAATCTCAAAAGTCACTTGAATATTTAATTTATAATGTACACCAGGGATGGGCAAATACATTTAAGCACGGGCCAAAATGAAATATTCAAAATGTTTCCCGGGCCGGAGGACTATATTGCATACACTGTGCACACAATTGTTTTGGGTGGAGTTTTTTCCCTGACCAAGAAATTTTTTTGACAATAACACTATAAGTATCATTTTAAAGCGTTTGGACAGAGAAATTTGACAGTTAATAAAAGATAATAGTAATAATAAATTGTCTTACTTAGGTGTATATGCGAACAATTGTGCCCAGTAAAATATGTCACGTAATTTTTAAAGAAATAGGATCCATTATATTAAATTAATGGTCATTAAATAAATCAGTTAATGAAAGATTTTTTGATATTTATTTATATCTTAACGATACAAATTATTTTATTTTGATCATAGTTATTATATTTTTATATTTATATTACATTTTGTAAATATAATAGTAAATAGAATTATAAAATTTTACCTACAAAAAGTCCAGTTTTTTAATTTATTATTATACTTGTAAAATAACAAACATTAGTCTCAAAAGAAATCACGGGTATGTGACTAGTGCTACATCAAAATAAATAGTACGTGGGCTGCGGTCTGTCGTCCCTTGAAGAGTGAGAGGAGTACACGTTCAGTTCTATGTAGTAAGCTGACCACACGCTTTATGAGGGTATTAAAGTAGGGATATGGTTACAGCTGTTCAAATTATTATACTCTCCATTTTTTATATATTTTTCACTATTGATATATACACGACGCATACAGATACTGTTGATTTCAACAAAATCGCATATAAGAGATTAAAAAAATTGCATGCAGGATTTTTCAATGGGCCGGATAAAGTAAGCAAAAGGGCCAGATCTGGCCCACGGGCTGGCTTTTGCCCATGTCTGGTATACACTATTTACAAGATGTTTATATATATATATATATATATTTAAAGAATGAGCTGTGCATTATATGAATAAATACAGTAAAACAGCTTTTCAAATGTGTTTATAGCCTATTTTATTTTCTATTTTAGTAACAACGAGTGTAGGAGATAACTCTACAGAATTGAACTCTATCAATCCTTCATACAACAGTCCTGGCATGGAAACTGAGGTATAGTACTGCTACATTGATGTATATAAAATTTCAGGCTTTCTGTACATCATTAAAATTGTTTTTCTCTTAAAATTAATAGTACTTTATATTAAAAAAATAAATTTAATTAATAGATATATACAATGTTTTTGTAACTTTCAAGGCTTTTAAAAGTTTGTTGCCCTATATTTCCATGGAATTGTCATACTGCTATGTATCATACTTAACAACTTTTACAGATTTACCAATAAACTAGGATTTTTACTTTTTTGGGTCTTGTGAAAATTATAATATTCTTTATAATATTATTTAAATTCAATCTCTACTTCCTCACATGCTGCTGGTTTTAATTATTATTTTTAAAAAGAATGCTGCTGAATTTAAATAAAATTTGTATATTTTATCAAGCTGCTTGAAGAAAATTTGTAAATAGTATACTATTATCTTTGTAAAAATTTTATTTTTGTAAAAAGATTGTTAATATGTTTTAAAATGATTAAATTCATTCATTAGTTTGCTAAAAATAAAGGGATATTGCTGGACTAAAGGTTATATCAGTTTCATAAAGATAGCTTTTTTAAAACTTTGGATATTTAAAAAAAAAAAATCAATTTCTTTATTGGAATTAAAAGTTTAACAAGTCATAATTTAATAGTTCTAACATGTTATTTTGTTTATTTTGCTAAATAGATATTCAGTTTAAAGTTTATGGTAATTTTTTTTTCAAGAAGAAAATTTAATTGAAAAAAATTAGCTGATAGATTTTATTATATATAATGAATACATAAAGATTTCATTAATTATAATTTTCCTGAGAACTAAAAAGTTAAAATTAACTTTCATTGATTACAAATACCAACTGATGTTTTGCAAATGTTTTATTGATACCAATTTTTAAAAGTTGGCAAGTATGATATATTAATTAAGCTTATTTTCTACTTTTATTATTATATGGTTGGTACATTATTACTTAGTTATAACTGTATAAAGATCTGTATTTATGATGTGATTAAGATTAAAATTGTATGCTTCCAAAAACTTTTATTTTAACTTGGTAATGAATTTTAGATATCTAAAAACTGATTGAAACAGAACTATGCAAATGATAGTTAATTAGCTGACTTCTTCCCAGTTTATTGAGTTTAAAGTATAGGTACATAATGTTATCATACTAAAGATTTGTTGAATTGTTAATGTATTTTTTCTCCATGTCAACGGATCAATTATGTATAGTAGTTTTATTTTTGAAGTGTAAAAAACAAATATAAGCTTTCTATCTTCTTCAAATGGGTATAAAATTTTACTGATCCTTTCTGGAGGCAGAAGACATAAAATTTTGAAACTTCGTAACTCTGATTTAAATGTTTCTAGAGATAGTATTGATATTTCATGAAGTATCAATAGAATATCAGTACATCCTAAAACATCAATATACAGTGAAACCTCTCAGAGTGACCACCTTTCCATACTGAGAATATTTGGCTGCTCTGTAGGATTTATTTACTATAACATGTATTATAAACAAGTCTGACATATATTCCTTATGTAAATGAAATTTAAAACTTATCAAAAGAGAAAATAGTACTTTTTTTTCATGCTTCTTTACTTTTTTTTTTTTTTTTTTTTTTTTTTCTTTTTAAGGCCACAATTTGTTTTAGTTTGTTTTCTAGTCATCGTACTGCTTTAAAATCAAATTCTTTTCTTTAATGAATTTGTTGATTTCCGTTCTTCCGCAGTTAAATAATTCAGCTAACTTTCTGGCTGATTTGCCATTCTCATATTGAATCAGAACTTCAATGATCTGCTCAAGATTTAGAAAAACGTATTTCGACATCGTTGCAATTCAGATCATTGACCAACTAATGGAAGGAAACTGGTGTGAATGACATGTTTGCTTCCAGAGGTGCAATTCTTCCTTAACTTTACCGATTGGAATTCCAAACAAAGGCCCTAGGACACCTTCAACGCTTGATTGTCCTGTTCCTTCCTCAGTTTCTATGGATGGTGCAATAGGGATTCCCTATCTGAAGGGTGTGGGGAGAATACAAAAGCAATAACAGATTTAATCTTTCTTAGAAAGGGGGAAACCGTGGGAATGGACTTCTCAAGTTATTCCTTTGTCTTATATCCGACCATAAATCTGACCTTGAGTTTTGTCACTCAAAATTAAAGCATGGAGTAAGTAGAAGTTCCCGAAAAATGAAAGGGGCAATCCCACTTGGTAGCCATTTAGAGGGGTCAGGTGGCTGCTGATACAGGTTATTTACCATTAGGTCTATGAGTCGAAAAATCTGTACCATGAAAAATTGACCATTTAGAAGGGTGGCCGTTTGGAGAAGTTTCACTGTAATATTCTGCATTGTGCAATTTAGCATTTTGCAATTTTAAAATTTTCTACTCATTGTTGTATCACAAAGTGGTAACGAATGCCAATTAAGCTAAATTGATTTAAGTCTCTAATGTAAAATCATCTTTCTGGTATACTGACAGTAACAGCAAATGCATCAAATAACACTTTCAAAGGTTACATCTCTGTATAATAACATCATCTTTATAAATCCTCGAGTTTGAATAACAGTGTCTGCACAATAGGAATGATCACTGATTTGTGCACATTTTGAAATTGTGTCAACTGCAAGCACAGGCAGAAGTTACATGAAAAATTGACCAGTAAAACATTAAAAAAATTTTAATTGGATATAATTACTAAACATACATCTTCATTACTGTCCAAAAGTGCAGAGCTACTTGTATGTTTTTCTCAAATTTATTGAAGTATTTTCTATCATATTATTACTTAAGGTCACATAGAATAAAATTTAAATGACTTTTTTATATTTCTTTTTCTCCATAACACATAAGTGTAATTAATTTAAAATTATTATGTAGAATATTAATCTATAAAATATTTTCACTGTAAGCTTATAGTACAATGATACAGTAAAAAATTTTCAATGTAATTTCTTATGTCAATATATCATTAAATTGCAATGTAAAGCCAGTTATATATTGATATGTATAATTTACGGAATAAATGAGATATAGAAAAATTCCAACTTATTCCTAGAGTAATTGCAGAGTTTAATTTCCTTTCCCAGCGTCATTTGTGTTTGCTAGCACTAGATTTTAAAATGTCTGACTTCGCTGCTACAAAAAGTACAGTAATAAAAAATGCATTTGCAACTGATAATGACAGGCTAATGGATTGAATTAATTCCTTTATTCATTAAAAATTTTCATCATAATTTAATGAATTTTTTATGGGATTCATTTAAAAGAGTTAAAAAGAAATGGAGATGTAGCATTTTGTATCAAGTAAACAAGAGCTCAATACACAGAATGGTGGGATTGCAGTCCCATATGATCACATTGCTTTTGACGACAATCCCAGCAAAAAGGAAGGTTGAAATCATTGTTCATGTTAACAGATATTTTTTATTCTAAGTAAAATCTCTTTTACCCAGTAAAATGAAGGTTACTGGCACATGTAAACAGGGCTATAATGTAATAAATAATACCAGTAGTAATAAATAGTACCAATAGTTACACTTATTTGTTTTAGTTCGATTATTCAACCTTTTGAGCTTATCATTTTAATTTAAGAAACCTCTTGATCAAAGAGTTAAATAGAATATCAAAGCCTTATCCTACTCAAATTTATAAAATTATTATTACATATTTATTTTATCACATAATAAATATCGTAATAAGATGTTAACCCTTATCGTGGCAAGATTGCTTTTTTGAAGAAAAGCAAAAAAAAAAAAAAAAAAGTGCATTGGTAACTTCTTTGGGCTATAAAAAGCATAAAAAAAATAAAAAAAATCGTGATATGAAACTTTTGGAAAAACAAGATGTATACTGATGTAACATAAGGGTTAAATAGTATTGTAGCTAATGGTCTCTAAAATATATTCTCTAAATAATAAACAAAAGCAACGATATTTTAAATCACAAGTTATTAAAAAGAAAATTCTTTTAATTATTTGGCTGTGATTGTTTGTTATTGGAAAGCATTTTTACGTTTGCAATAAATTTTGAAATTTGCAACTGATTGTCATCATCACCATCCATTCTCTTTCTGTATTTTGTTTTTGTTGTGGCATACATAGCTTGAAACAAGTGATATTAGATGTTTTATCAGTATGAGATATATTCTGACCCAAGGAGTTGGCTTTATTCCAGATAATTCAGATGCATAGGTATCTTTGGAAAAAAAACAAGGAGAGGCAAAAAGAATGGACACAAATATGTGACAAAATGCATCTCAGTTAATGTATTCGAAGCATGAAAATTACGAAATTTCAGATTATATTATCAGGCTTGCAATTCCGTCACTTTTCTCACCTTTAGTCACTTTTTTTACAATTGATCACTTTGAGTCACTTTTTTAAGCAAACAGTCACTTTTTTCATGGTGTATCACAGCAAAAGTCTGTTTTTGAAAAAAAAAAAATCTGAATTAATAACAAAATATTTTAATAAAAGACCAAAAATGTGATGCTCTAATCTTATTTTTCTTATGAAAATGTAATTATTCATATGGTTTCCAGAATTTAGTGATTTTAAAAAGTAGCAAAGAAGTTCCCGATATCTACATTTGTACTGAAATGTACATTTAATACATTAAAGTAATTTATGTCAAAGCACACATTTCTCTTTTTCTTCTTAATTTTTGTTTAGATACTCTAATCTATCTATGTACATATTTCAAAACATCATTAATATATGCAGAAAATTGCAAATATAAAATTAATGTATTGTATGAAATTCGAATCTAATTTATAGATTTTCTTGAATTAAAAGCAATGTTGAGTTGTGTTAAACAAAATTTTTAACATTTTTTGTATTTGATGCTAAAATCATGTCTTGCATGAATCATTTGATTTAGAGTTAAAATAAATAGAAAAATCTTAATAATAGCATCTGTAATCAAGAGGAGAAAAAAAAATCTCTTTTTTTTTTCAATGTTTAGTCACTTTTTAGTCACTTATTCTGTATTATTTGTCACTTTTCTCACCTTTTTTGAAAGTACCTCAGCAGTTGCAAGCGTGATCAGAACATGTTATTAAAAAGAAAATTCTTTTAATTATTTGGCTGTGATTGATTGTTACTAAAAAGTATTTTTACATTTGCAATAAATTTTTAAATCTGCAACGAATTGTCATCATCACCATCCATTCTGTTTCTGTATTTTGTTTCTGTTGCGGCATACATAGCTTGAAACAAGTGATATTAGATGTTTTACAGTATGAGATATATTCTTGAACCCAAGGGGTGAGCTTTATTCCAGATAATTCAGATGCATAGGTATCTTTCGAAAAAAAAAAAAAAAAGAGGGGCAAAAAGAATGGACACAAATATGTGACAAAATGCATCTCAATTAATGTATTCACCAAACGGTAGTTGATTGGTTAGGGTGCTGGCTTTCAGTTCCTGAGTTTGTAGGTTTGAATCCCACAGAGGCATGGATGTTCGTAGCCATTTGGAATCGGCTTTAAGCTGTAGGTCCTGGTCTCATTAACCCTTGTGTTGCAAAAAATAGACCGTAGCACTCCAAACCATACCAATTAATGTATTTGAAGCATGAATTTTACAAAATTTAAGATTATTCATGAAATATTTATTTATATTTATTTCTACAAACAAACTTTCTTTAAGAAGTTAATCTTTTACAAAAATTAAAATATTGATATAATTTTGTTGCTTTGGTAAAAAAAAATAGTGTTCACTTGTAGAACCATTGTCAAAGTATCAACGAACCCAGGTTACAGACCTCCTCTGTTTTAGGTTTTAAAAAAAGCAGGGGGGGGGGTCTAAGAACTGAAAGATATATATATTTTAATTTAATCCATTTTTATGATGATACAGTGTATGATTTTAGTATGCTAACATTTTTATGTATTTTAAATTAGGATTTAAAGTATAACAAACAAAAGAGAAAACCTTTGTAAATAGTTATATTAGCAAAGGTAATTTAAAGAAGACTGTTCAAATGATGTATTGCTTAACTGTGGTCAGTTAATTGAAAAGATTAGTGCAAATTGATAGCAAAGTCTTGACAATCGTTTCTCTTTTAATTGTGATATAACTAAATATTAGGTATGAAATATCTTACTATAAGAGATGTGTGTCATCTATAGTTACAAAATTATTGAATTATAAAAATGTGCATTTTTGCATTTCTTCATATATTCTTAACTGTTTAATGAAAAAAAGCTATTTTTTAATGCTTTCTTGTGTGACTGGTATTACATACATTGAAGCATTGAGGTAAAAGAATGCTTTTATTTATTTTATTTTTTAGTTGATAAATAGTTTAAAGGTTTAAGGATTTTATTTATATTAAAAATTGAGGTTATTTGTTTGTTCTTAATTAGAGATTTATGTTTATTTTACAATTCACTTTTTTGTAACAGCATTGCTATTTAAAATTTAGTCTTAACCATTTATATTATCGTGTTGCAAATCTATATTGTACAGATGTCATTTACACAGTGAGCTTTAAAAGATGGTTTTTGTTAATTGTTGCTGTCTTGCAATGTTTAATTTATCATTTGATTTCAAAACATTATTACTAAAAATAATTTTAGAAATTGTTTTTATGGAGATTTTTCACAAAAAAATGGTTTCAAATTATTTATGAAAAAAATTTTATAAGAAATATGTAATTTTTTTGTATGTAGAAACTAAAATTGAAATTTTTGTTTTAAAAATTTAATTACTTTTTTATATGTTTGAAATAATGAGAGATTTTGTATTCTGAGAAACCCGTCATAATTTGGGGGTTCACGCTTCTCTATATTTGGAAAAATAAAATTATGAATTATTTTCCCTTTCTGTTTGCTTAAAAAGTGGATCAAAAATTACAGCACATTCATTTTAACTCTCAATCTCCCATGTGCTGTGAAATGGTGTACCAGATTCTGAAGAATCTTAAATTGATAGGTTGAAACTTGGTAAGATTGATAGTACACTGCAGGAAAGTACTGAAAAAGGCAATCCCTTACGATTAGAAGAGATAGAAATGTTTAGGGATGAAAGTCATATAGTCTGGGATAATATAACAAAGGTATATGCTGTTTTCATAGAATGTGGGCAAAAGTACAGACGAAAGTCAAAAGAGCATACATGCCATATTAGTTAGCAAAAGATATCGAATGATTGCCTTTATTTTAAAAATTCTGGTAATTTCTGTTAATCTTCTTTTAATTTTTTTCAGAGTAAAATTTAATTTTTTAAAAAAATGTCTAGCAAATTTGCATATTTTTAACAGACATGCCAACTCTTCGGATTATCTGGAGAAATAAGAAAAATGGATAACTCTGGAAACTCCTCAGATTGCTCCAGAAAATAACAAAACTTTTGAACATCTGAAAAATTACAGTTCAGCAATTAAATACAAAGTTTTTCAAAAAATAATGCTGAATATTACTCTTCCCACACAGTAATGCTGCATGTTAAAGAGTTTACAGTACTGTGCTGAAAAACCAAACTGAATTTAGGTCATATTTGAGTAGACAAACTCTAGAATCCTCGATGATAGAAAAATGGAAATATTTTAATCAGTTTCAATGTTGCTACAAGAAACACTGTTCTGAAAAATAAGTTATTAAAGCTTAAAAAAGCTACTCATACAATTTTAAATGCATAAATTTTAATTTACTTTTTGCAATTTACTACTGTGTAAATATTTTAAGTTTAATTATAATTTTGAAACCAATAAGATATGTACTTATGTGTAATCTGTAATTAGCATTCTAAAATTTCAAACCTTGTTGTTACTCCTGATACAAGTGCCTGAATGTTGGCATGTCTGCTTTAAGGTATCCGTCTACGTTCAGAGAACTTTTTTCTTGAAATGTAGAAACTAGTTCATGTTTTTACATTTTTAGATTTATTTTTTATATTATTACATAGAATTGCAATTAAAAAAATTTATTCCTGGAGAAGTTTTTCTAATAAATTAAGAAAATTTAGTAAAAAATTCAGGTTTTATCAAAAGGTCTAATTTTTTAATAAATTAAATTATTTCAGTATTTTTTGATGCAACACATTTCTTATACGCTGGACTAGTGAATAACCTAAAATCTTTCCTTAATTTACATTTGGTAAAAAATTTTGGTTCTTTAAAATTATACACTTTCAATTTTTAATGAATTTTCATTACCTTTATATCTAACTATGAATGCAACATCATTAAAAATAATCAATTTAAATCGTGTAGGTCATTCTCTATTAAATACTATCAAAAGTATTGATAATAATTTTCAACAAAATATTTTAAGAACTTTTTGAGAAATCCCATTTCAAGTTTCAACATTTTATTAAAAATACCATTCTGAGAAAAATGCATTTGAAGTTTATAAAAGCAATTTTAGCTATTAAAAAATTAAAATACATGTTTAAAATCCCCCCACACTCTCTTGCTTCAAAAATTTCTAATTGCCAAGTTTCTAATTATCAAAAATAATAGAAAAATGTTTAAACTAATCTTCATGAAAATTTAAAAAGTTTTGTCCAAAAAATGCTCATTGAATAGACTTTAAATTCACAACTTCCAGTTCTGAAGTCGTTATTTCCGGTTTGTTTTGACAGCTGTAACTTTTCTCTAAAATGCCCTAGAGACAAAACAAAAACAGATTTAGAAGCCTAAAAGTTGAAATTCTACAATAGAGAAATAAAAAAAAATTATGATTTTTTTGGGGAAAAAAAATGTTTTTAACGTAGACGGATACCTTAACAGTTTTTCTTTTTATAAACTTTTATAGAAGTGAATGTAATTTCCCTTGCCCTCTCATTGAAAACATCATTTACTAATACTTACTTTTACATCCCTCCTAATGTAAAGTCTATAAAATTATCCAGAGATTTTCTTAAGTTATTCAAACACTTCTGAAAAATGTAATAATGTATTCTAGCATTCTAGGAAATATATATATATATATTTTTAATTTGGGGTTGTTGAGATACAAATGGTTTAAAGGTTAATATGTTTACAAATTAGTTGTAAGTCAAATGTAATGTTCTTTTCTTTATTTTCTTTAGGAGCAATCTCGGATTGTTTCATCTGCTCCTTTGATGTTTGATCCTGCTGAATTTGAATCCAGAAGATCAAATGTAAGCAGTAGTAGACATATGATTGGACGAGCAGGTCGAAGAACATATCCAACATGAGAACATAGTAGTATTTAATTACTATTGTGAGGATGGAAGGCACTATTTTCTAATGACTGTAAAATGTGATAGCTGTTGTTGATTATAAAGCATTAATTATATTAAAATTTATTTTTAAATAAATATATTTATATATTTGATCATACAATTCAGATGAGTTAAGGAGTTCTTGTTATACAAATTTTTTAACTTTCTTTTATAATAAATGCCCTTCATGCTTGTATTTCTGGTTTAAGGGCAAAAAATGGTGGGATTAATTTTTATAATTCTTTCTAATTTTTAAATGGTACTGCATAGATTAGGTTGTTAAGTAGAGAAACTCCTTACCTTATCATATATGAATTTAAATCGATTATTTATTAAATTATATTATCATTTGCTACTTGGGATGTTTTTTAAGGCATGGATGGGTAAATTTAGCTCAAGAAATGGATTGTGATTTTTAATTTATTTTAGCCTTGTAAAGTTTGATGTAAAATCATCAGTTTTTAAGATTTTCCTTCCAGAACATGCCTTGTATATTGTAGCTAAAAATTACTGTTGCATTCCTGAAATGTATGTGCTTTAGGTAGTGCATGTACAAAATATGTAAAGAAGTTGTTTAGTTACTGTTTTAGGCCTTTTGTGGTATGTACAGATGGTAAATGGAGAGAAAGATTATTAAATATTGTTTATTTCCCGAGTTGTTGTTTTTAATAATCCTTTGTGTGAGATTTTATATAGTTGAACAATAAGTTATTATTTATAAATACATGTCAAACTTACTAAAGACTGAGAATCTTTATGTTAGTTATAATATCAGATCTGTTCAAAAATCTTCTTCAGCAGTGCTACAGCCCGGTACAGGCCAAGGCTTTCTCTGTCTGCTTCCTCACGACTTTTTGCAAGGTTTCTCCATCTATTAATACCCAATATCTCCAAATCTTTCTCCACACAATCCAACCACCTTGTGTGCTGGTCTACCTCTTTGAAAAAGTTAATTTTTTAACTGGGTCCGAATCTGCTCATCTGAAAACATGTCCTAGCCATCTAATTCTGTAGGATTTAATAACTGTCAAGATGTTAGGCTGTTTGTATTTAGTATATAATTCATGGTTATATAAACCTCTCCACGTATTGTTTTCTTTTACTGCTCCAAATATTGACCTAAGGATTTTTCTTTCAAAAATGAGTAGCCTATTTTCTTCTGTTTTGTTAATTGCCCATGTCTCACTGCCATATAAAATGATTGGTCTTATAAGGGTTTTGTATAGGTTTATTTTTGTATTGATGCAAAGGAGTTTAGATTTTATTTGGTTCTTTAAACCAAAATAGCACCTATTTGCCATCAAAATTCGGTTTTTAATTTCGGTCTTTATCTCATTTCTACTGGTAATAAGTGTGCCCAAGTATTTAAACTGGGTGACTCCCTCAAAAATATAGTTTCCAATATTAAGCCATTGTACATCATGTATTCTAGGACTCACGACCAAAAACTTAGTTTTTTTCCTCGTTTACTGTTAAACCCATATCCCTAGTAGCACTCTCAAGGGCAATAAATGCCTCAACCACATCCTGTTTTCTTCCCCCAACAATATCAATATCATCTGCATATGCAAGTACCTGAATAGATTTCTGCAGGATTGTGCCTCTAGTGTTGATACCTGAATCTTGTATAACTTTTTCAACGGCTATATTAAATAAAATGCAAGACAAAGAGTCTCCCTGCCTAAGACCTCTCTCTGCATAGAAAACTTCAGATACCTCAGACATGAGCTTAATTCTACATCTTCTGTTCAAAAATAGCTAATCTTAAATTATGCTGATTCATTAAGAAAAAATATAATCTTAATATTGTTGCAACATTAAAAACCAGAAACTGATAAGACATCAACATTTATTTATTGCAATGAATTTAAAGTCAAATAAAACAAGTTGGAAAGAAAGTGGGAAGATAATGACTGTTTATTATTTAAACAATACAAGCATAATATGCCCATATTATATATCTACCAGTTTTTAAGCCTTTAAATTTGTAAACTTTTCAGGCACCTTCATGTTATTCAAATAGTTGTCTAATATAAAACTAATGTAATATAACCCGTTTCATGTTTTGGGGGTAAATAACATTGTTTATGATATATTAAGATTTACTTAAGTTTTTTAGGTATACTCTAAAATTTAAAAAAATTAAATATTTATTATAATAGAATTAATATCTTGTGTTCACTGTTATTAAAACTATTTTTAATATAACTTACAGCTCCAGTTTTCTAATAGATTATTTCATTTCATTAACATCTCTTTCATATCGGATCACAATTTTAGCTAAATACACTGATTTTTATAAATGTTTCTTTATAGTCTAGTATTGTGGAACATTTTAACTTTCTTATATAGTCCTAAATGAAGAAAATTTGTACTCTTAAGAGTGTTTCACAATCAAAATTGCACTTTTTGATTTCTGTAATAATCACTTATTTTTATCTCATTTCGAACAAACTTTAAAGTTTGAGTTATACTCAGCAGACTCCTTCCAATTTTGGAATATAAAAAAAAAAAATTTCACGTCATTAACAATCTTTTACTTAGTAGAAAAATAAGTATGTACACAAAATATTTTAAGATGACACTGATTTGTAAATTATACTAATTGGCTTTACTAGCTTGTATGCATGCACTTATTAGAAGATAAAAAAAAATTCTTATAGTACAGCATGTGTTTTGGAGAACTTTAAGGTACCACTAAGAAATATTGAGGCACTTTGTTAAATACTTCATTTGATACAAGTTTGCTTTCATAATTTAATTCTGAACTAAAGTTAAAATATTAACCCAACCAAACTACCATAAATTAGTTTTTTGTTCTTTTTGTGATGTATTCAAAACAAGGCAGGAGTTGGTGCACTTCAGTATTCAATGATTCTAATCTGTATAGTACTTTTAGGTGATATATTTGTAATATGTTATTAAGTTTCATTAGTTTATATTTTAAATCATCATTGGTTCTTTTAAGTAAAGTTCACACTCCCTTACCAAATTTCATTTATACATGATTAAATATTGTCATTTAAACTTCTCTGCATGTTTAAAAACTTGAGATTATAATTAGGTTTTTTAAAGTATTAATATTTTTTTCATTAAAATTATAATGCATTAAAAATTTGAATCTTCAACAATTTTTAATTTAGATGTATATTTAAAACTCATTTCACTGTGGGTGTGTATGTACACATATATTCATAGGTAAACCTACATAGTAGATACTCCAAATAAAATACCTATTTAAAGAACAATTTTTAAAATTCCCAATCTCAATATTCCTATTTTCTATTACTTATTACATTACAATAGCCAACGATGAGCGAATGGGTAGGGTACTCATCTTTGCCATCGGACTTTGTGAATTCCAATCCCACTGTGGTATGGATGTTCATAGCCATTCGGAAATGACTTCAAGCAGTAGATCTTGGTCTCATTAGCCCTTATGTAGAAAAAAAAAATACCTAGTGCTCTAAACCAAACCAAATATTACAATTAACTCAAAGTAAGAGACTCCTAGTAGCAAACAACAATTTGGCTGATAGAGATGATTAATGGGTTATTTCATTAAACAGTACTGTGCACAAAATAGTTGTGTATATATATATATATATATTTTTTTTCTAGAAGCAACTCCAAATGGTTAAAATGAAATGACTTACAGCTTCACACTGACAAAACAAATATATGATTTGACGAAAATTGTTTTAAATCCAATATTAACCAATGTAAAATAATGCCATGAAATGCACCTATTCATGATTTTTAATGGAAATAAATTTTCTAAATTTATTCTGCTTGTATACAAAATAAAACTAGTTTCAAAATTGGATTAGGAAAGTACGAGTCTTAATTGATTCAACTGAAATGCATATTACATTGTATATATGTTATGGTAAAAATGATAAATCAGTGATTATATAAAATTATCGATGATTATACATAATCACCACTAAATTTGGTAAATATGATAAATTATTTCATATTTATCAACTTTACCAGTTTATAAAATCCCCAACTCATAACAGGTAAGGGAATAAAAGTGCTAAAGAAGGTTTCGAATTATAAATCAAGAAAATGTTTAAGGTTTCAAATCTTAAATTTCCTGCTGGTAAAATTGCTTGACGATGTTCCAAATCTAGCAATATCACTTTGAGAATGCGTTAGAAAGACATCTCTATCTGGAGGTCAGCGATGTGTTTGTAAGGAACAAAGCGAGTCTTATTAGTGCAAATGTAAAAAATCTGGCAGACTTTGTAATTCTAAATGTCATAATAGTGTAATATGCTTAAATAAGTAAACTTAAAATGTTTAGTAATTCGTAGTAATAGCATTTAACATTATTAAAAAAAAATGGGTTTTTTTTTCTCTAGAATATGGGTTTAGTTTGTTTTTTATATGTATAGGGTATCTGCCAAAATAAAATTTTTCAAATCCACGACTTTTCATGACTTTCCCTGATTTAGCAGATCTTGCAATTTGAATTCAGGGTACTTTGGTATTATCCAGGTGACCATGAATAATAGCCGAATATAACCCTATAATGTTTATATACAATATCCCTAGAGATAAACTTATATTTTGTGCAAAAATCTTAACTAATTTTTATTAAAAAAATAATTGTTATTATATTAATAAAATTTTAATCTACAATTTAAGAAAAAACCAGAATAATATACATTTCCACACCCATTAAGCTTTCTTGCTTTGAGTTTCCTTGGTGAACAAATTTTACTTGGCAATATGGTCAATAGGATAATACATAAATACCAAACTCAGTAACTTCAACCAAATGACAAGTAAAAATAGAATTAAACAATTCAATGCACTTTTTTTTAAATCGGTAGTTTAGCGGATACATGACTTTTACTCATTTTACTTGAAAAATCAAGACTTTCCATGACAAAATTAATCCATTGTCTAAATCCATGATTTTCCAGGTGCGTGGAAACCATGTATGTAACTGCAGTTTTTTTTTTTTTTTTTATGTGCAACTGTTTTGTACAAGCTCATGTAAATTGCATTTTTTTCATTTCACAACACCTGTCAGGCCCTTATTCAAATTTCGTTCAGGCTAAATAAATGTATGTGACCTAAAATAACCATTTATTGACTTTTTAATTGTAAAATATAAAATATTGTAATTTGTGGTCTCTAATGCCATATTGTCCAACCAAAAAATATCTTTCTGAGCAGTAACTACTCAAACGTGCACTCTATTCTACTGGCCCAATAAGTTATAATATTTATCACATTTACCATTACGAGTTGGATATTTACCAAATTTAGTGGTGATTATGATAAGTGCAAATGTACAAAATCTGGCAAGCTTTGTAATTCTAAAACAGTCTAATACGTCTACAGAAGTAAACTTACATGTAAATGCAAATAAATAATTTTTTTCCCTATTTAATATGGGTTTGGTTTGTTTCCACAAAAGAATCTGAATTTATTACCTTCCCCATCATCAGTTGGGTTTTTTATAAATAAACCGGTAAATTTGATAAATATGAAATAATTTATCATTTACTAAATTTAGTGGTGATTATGTATAATCACTGATAATTTTATATAATCACCAAATTTATTACTTTTACTGTAACATATCCACAAACATATCTAAGTTTGTACAGGCTCTTAGAGGCATGTTCAAAATCATGCAGAAATAATTGCCCTATATTTAAAAAAAGAATATAATAGAATCGCAAAATATCTTAAACTTTATAAATTTAAGTAACCTATTAATATAATTGTTCAACAATTCAAATATTTCAAAAGAGTTGGTAGATATATAGCATCTTTAGTTCGTTCCATGCTTAACTATCCCATACTAAGTAAATGTACGGTTTGTTTAAAAATTACCATAAAATTGGAGCACTGCATCATACTCAGTAGGTTCCATTACTCATATAGCAGGAGATTCAATTGCTGCTGTGGAACCATCAGTAGGTTATGCAGCAGCATATAACTAGAAATGGAGAAATAGATTCTTCTACTATATTAGCCTAAGTTATCTGTGACAATAAAAAATCTCCAGAGCACATTGTATAAAGTCCTGTACAAGTAAAATAATTGGCTCAGATGATTTAGATTTCATAAGATATCCACAATTTAGTGGAATGACCTTATAACTATAATTAGGCACAGGGCTGTAGCCAGAAATTATATTCAGAGGGAGACATTGTTTTTTGTGAAGGATACTTCAATAAAACTACAGATTTTCTTATGTATGTATACTTTTAATGAGTATCATAAAAGAATGTGATTTTAAAATGTCAAAATAATTAAAAAAAATGATATAATGAACAAATTTAGTCTTAAATAAGTAATGTAGTAATTATACAAAGAATTTAATAGTAAAATTAACATTAAAAATATATAAACTGTACATGGTATTAAATTCTAATTTTTAAAACAGAAGCATAACTAAAGAAAAAGAATAATTTTGAAAGAAAATTATCTTTTTACCTGTATATTATAAAATGTTTTTTTTTTTTTTTTTTTTTTTTTAATTTTCGATAAAAAATTTTCACAATTTCTTCCAGTTGTGCAACAATATTGTAATGAGTTGCCAAAAGTGGTAGTCAATCTGTTCTTACATGTCAAATCCAATTTGCACCTACTCTTTCACTTAACATCACTGTTCTAAGCCCACTTTTGTCAATGCACAGCTAGGCAGATGACACACACACATGGTCAGTTTTATTTCCATGAAATGTTCTTTTAGAATTTCGGAGGGGGACCTATCCCCTAAATCCCTCCCCTTGCCTATGGCCCTGATTAGGCATCTTTGGACACCAAAATGAAAATATTGTGAAGAGATTAAAAAAATTATGATTCCATTAGAAACCAGGCTTAGTTATTTTGCCGGCAAAAAAGGTACTTTTGCCAGGACAGTCGAAAAAACTGGTGAAAAATGGCAAGAATCAAAATTTGCATAAATATAGTGATACAGTTTATATAAAAAAGAATCATAACAATAAAATAAAATTTTTCTTTGAAAAATAAATGAATAAACAAAATATATTTTCTTATTTTATTTTATTTTTGCACTACTCTTATCTCTCTCTGCTAAAAGATTTTCATGCACCTGCACTTCCATTCATCGTTCACAAACCAGTTCAAACAAGAACCGACTTCTTCTATCCTGAGTTAAGCAAGTGTTGATCCTCCCTCAAGTGTAATTTTTTGTATTATAAAAAAAAAATAAAATTTAAATATGAATTTTAAAACTCCACTTATTTAAACATAATATATTAATATGTATTTACTTATCACTATTGCTTATATTTTGCATTTCTGAAATATTGCATCATGTTAATTGATTAGGTTGATATTTAAAACTGGAAGTGTTTGTTTATAACTTCTATACATTATGTAATATTGTTAATTTGTTACAACATAAAAATCAGACTAACAATTTGATTTTTTTTTTTTTTCAATTAAAGATTTTTTATAATGATGAAATTTTTAATTTTGCAGAAATTGAAATGAGAATATGTTATCATCCTAATGTATTGCAATACTAGTCTGTGACTATTAATTTAAGATAGATAAAAAAAGAACATAAATGCCCATTAATGTGTCAAAAATCTGTTTTGGCCTGGGCAGTTTTTACCACATGTGGCAAAAACTTGCCAACCATTAGAAACATATCTGAAAATAAAGCTACAAACCACCTTAATGAGTAGTTAAATACACCTGATATATTGAGTTTCCTTCAATTTAGTCGACTGATCATTACATTGAAAATTCTTACTCCAAAAGAAATATTAGTTTAGAAAGTGAAGATAGCGGTACTGATTCGATATACACACTGCGGTTTTTGTCGCCAAACTTAGTGATTTTTTGGACAATGTATAACGTCGCTGGTTACTTTTTGTGAATTTTAGCATTGTAGCTTTCTAGTAGCAACCCTGGTTCTTAATTTCATGATTTGTGATGTCACAACCCGCCTTTTTTGCGTGGTCAATGTGGTGTCCAGGTCGCGTGGTTGTACAATTTTAGTAGGTAAGGTTGTACAATTTTTGTTCAGTTTTTTTAGTTTTATGGGTTAGTTAGTTATTTTTAGTTATTTATGGATGTTGTAACTATTTTCAACATGGTTAAGTATCAGGAGTTTCTGAAGGGATAATTCGTGGAGTCTTTGCACTCCACTAGTAAGTATCTACTACATCCTGTTGAGCATATGGTATGTCCTTTTTTTTTTAATGTTTATTAAAATATTTGTGTATGTAATACGTTATTAAAGTATGAAATTTGTATTATTATATCATTAAGGAAAGGGGGGAACCCCCCTCAAAAAATTTTAATTTGTCTTAAAGAATTTTTAGTTTTTTTGAATAATTTAAAGAATTTAATTATAAAACTATTTTGGTGAGATTATATAGTTCTTAAATAGTAAAAATTTGTAAAATATATGCTTTTTTGGTAATATGTATTTATTGGTTGTATTATGTACATCATTACGGAGGGGAGGTAATATGTATTATATCATTAAAGGGGGTTCACCGCCCTCAAAAATTTTAAATTTGTTTCAAAGAATTTTCTCATTTTCGGTTTGATTATATAATTCTTAAATAGTCTTAATCTGTAAAATATATGCAGTGTAATTATTTGCCATGTGGTAACGTCCTTTTTTTTATGATCTTTCCGAAAACACCATTTTCTGCTGCCATTTTAGTTTGGCGACTTTCAGAAAATGGGTTTTTTGCCAAGATCGCCAAGAAAAAAATATGGCGGCCAAAAGCAGTGTGGATATTACATCAATTCCAAGATAAGTATATTTTAAGGTCAACAAAAATCATGTAACTACTTTTAAAAGCAAAACAAATTCTTTACTTTTAGCTTTGTTCTAAAAGTTAAAACAGCAGGTTGAAACTCTGTATTTTGACAACACACTGCAGAAAAGTACTGCAAATGGCAAGGGTCAGTTGTGTTATATATATAAATACTGAGGAATAAAGGTCCGAGTCTGATGACAACACCAATATCTCTTATACAATTTTAAAGGTTAAAACTGTAAAAGAGATGCTGTTTTCATTGAATGTGGACAAAATCCATCCAACTCTCAAGAGAGCATATTTGTCATTTTCATTAACAAAAGAAACAGAATGCTTGTCTTTACTTAAAAAAAGTAAATATGAAGAAATTAAATAAAAGCAGATTTAAGATAATCTGCTTTTATTTAATTTCTTCAGATTAAAATTTAATCCTTTTTTAAATGTGCTTAGCATACTTCCATATTTTTAAACTATTTTAATTTAGTTATTTTTATACAGGAGATTTAATTTTCTCTCCAAAATATTATTTGCTTATACTTGTGTTTGCAACCTTCTTGATGTATAAGTTCGTAAAATTTTCCTGCAGGGTTCCCACTTTTTTTCCAGAACAAAAATTAAGGACTTTCTAAGGACCAAAGTAACTTTTTATAAGGATCTACTTGAAATACAGGACATAACAGCATAATTCCTATCTCCTGAGGAACCTATTTTAATGATTATGAACCAGACAAGGCATGTTCAATAAATGCCCTACAATATTTCAGAATTAAGTTTTGAAAAATGCCTAAAAATTAATATAAGATACATCTATTTGACAAAACCTAATTTTGAAATATGTACATCTGAAGTTTTTTTAAGTGATCAAACTAAAAATAAATTCTGAATAAAATCAATATTATAAACAGTACTTTCTGAGGGTTTAAAAATGACTGATATATATATATATATATATATATATATATATATATATACATATATATATACTAGCTGATTATACCCAGCATTGCCAGGGAAAGGAGAAAGTTGTAGACTTTTCTATTATACTGTATGCAAGTAAAATTAAACTTCCATAAGTAACTGAAACATCTACAACCCCCCCCCTCCATCCTCAATGCTTCGTTTAATTAGAATCTGCAGGACTGTAAGCTATTAGGAAAGAGCAGCTCAATTTATACTTTAAACGTTTTAAGCATACGAAAGATTATATATCTGTCATATAAGAAAACTGATAGGAAATCACATGATGACTGTGGATCTTGTCAATGGAAAAATGGATCACGTTTCAATTTAAAAATTAAGGAGTTTTTAAGGACCTTTGACAAAAATTAAGTAGTTTTAAGGGCCCTTAAAAATGAAAGCTACAATTAAGGAGTTCTTAAGGATTCCTAAGGATTGTGAGAACCCTCTCCTGAGTATTTTTTGGGGTCTCACAAATACCCCTGAAGTAATCTGAATGCAAATTAAAAGATTTAATAACTTTTATTTTAAAAGTTATAATCTAAAAATAATAGATAACGAACAATATATTTCTTTGATTAAAAACTAAGGTTATTTTGGGGAGAACATATGATTACTTTTTTAAAGAAAAAACTTGCAGTTAATGTTTCTTCACCTGACATGATAAAGACAAATATTCTCTAGAATTGCTGGCATACAGTTATTAAATGACCATAATCATTGAATGCAAAAGAACAAAATTATAACAACAAATTATCATACAAGGAAGAAAATATGTATATTTATTTTCATCAATTTGGCTGCATTTTTTTTTTTAAGTCATGAATTAACTAATATTATTCACACCTTATACCCATATTTGCAATACTTAATACAAGTTATTTTAAAATATAATTCAAGAAATTTTAAAATAACATGAGCTTGAATTTCCTTATGCAGATTTATTTTTCCAAGTTTTCTCCCTCAATTTTTAAAAATGAGTTTTAAGTGTGTAGTCATCTTAAATTTAAATCAACATATAGTTAACAGTAAAAAATTTTTGTCTAAACATGGGTATAAAATATTTTAAATTTGAAAATAGCTTATTAACAGATAAAAATATGTTTCATTTGACGTGGAAACACCATATAAAGATAATGCCACAAATGATTGTACTTTCACTTAAGATGTTTTTTTTTTAAACTTATTTTTAATAATGATCTGAAAAATGAGTTTCATAATCTCTTTCTTGTAAGACTTGGTAACAAATATCACAAACACAAATTTGGTTGTTTGGTACTTTTTGTTTGGGCACAGCACCACTATTGTTTTGATATTTTTTATGGACGTTAAGTAATTCTTGCTGTTTATTTATAATTGGTAGTAAACATATTAATTCTGGAAAAATGTCAAAAAAATCTTTCTCACCTAAGATTTCAAGGCACTTAGAATGGTATTCAGCAGCAGTAATTTTACTATCTTTAAACTCCATGGACAAAGTTCTAAATTCATCATATACACATAGTTCTTTAATTTTACTGCTTAATTCATCATTACGGAGCTTTAAGTCAGCGGGACTTTTATATTTAAATTCTGAGTGGGGAATTGTAGTCTCAACTGTTTTGTTTTTTTCTGGAGCAACTATCTGTCGAGCAATTGAACTTAAAGATATATTAAGAGGAGCAGAATTGTGTAAATTTGAATTGGCACTAAATCCTGGAGGAGGGGCTTTTTTCTTTGGACCATTAAAACCTGGAGGTCTGCGAACTACATCAGCGGAAGCTAGAGGAGGAAAATCATCTTTTCCAAATGAAACTTTTTGTTGCCAAGAGTCATCTTCTATAAAGCGTGTTTTGCTACTGTTAGTGCGCAACATATTTTTCTTATATTTTGAATTCTCATCATCAAGTGCATTATAACTATTATTACTTAACATCAAAATTGATGCATTAGATGCTTCTTCTCTCTCGTCGCCTTCATCTTTATTATCCATACACACGTTTCTGTGTTTCTTTTTCTTAGATTTGCCTTTTATGATAACAAACTGATCTCCACTGTTACCTTGGGTATTTGAAACACTTTCTGTAACAGATGATTTGCTGGGAATATTATTAACAATAGTAGTATTAACAACATTCGTAAATGTTGTAGGTGGTTTCACAGATACGGGCAGTTTTTTGGATTCTAACTTTGGAAATTCATCTTCAAAAGATGTTGTATTTTTTTTAGAAATCCATAATGGCTTCTGTGATTTATTATCTGTTTCCTTACTTGCTTCAGAAGCTCTTGGGTGAGCACACTTTTGGGATAAGTGAATAGATAGATTAGAAGCTCTTGCTGGTACATTGTTCTGTCGGTGAATACTCAGATTGAATTTCCTACTTTGATTATTAGAAACTTCAGATGTTACACTGACAGAAGTTGAATAGTTGACTGTCGATCCCTGCACAGTTGAAACTAATGCAGGAAAATCTTCAGAGGACATCACATTCTTTTGCCTTTGAGGAACTGGATTACGCATAAAAGTCATTGAGTTTACATTTGTACTAGGAACTGAGCTAGTCTCTCCGTCTTCAGAAAGGTAGGGAAATTCCAAAGTAGATTGTGTATTAATACTTTCAACTCCGGCTTGATTGTTTGGTTTACTTTCCCTAGAAATTGAAAGCATGTCAGTAACAGCATTTATTTTAGAAAATACCAATAAAATAAGTTAAATAGGAAGTCTTAAATTGTTTTAAATATTTTATACATTATCAAGTTCAGGAAAACACTTATAAAAATCATTTGAAAAGAATGTAGCAAAACAATTTAAACTTTTATGTAGTTTATTGTATATTTTTACAATCATAAATATTTGTATTAATCTTTAAAATATTTATTTGGGAGAATTATATGCATATACCCTCTTAAATAATATCTTATTGAAATACTATGCATTTAAATATATTGTTTCAAGATATCCAACAAACTTTATAAAGATATATAATATATACTTCATACTATTAAATCAAATTTTCTAAAACACCTGTGCTAAAATTAAAATGACAATATTTTCTAATTAAGCCACATGAGTTAGCATATATTACTCTAACAAAAGCATTTCCCTCCAGAAGTTAGTTTTGATCCCTAAACACATTTTAATGACTTACAAAAATAAAAAACTTAAAAATTTCAAACTGGGATTAAAACAGTCAGCAACTAAATGTATTAATTTCCTTATAACATAAGAGCAAAAGTTTAAATTTCAACAAATACTATATATAAAAAATCCCAAATCAGCTCTCATTTAAAACAAAAATATTGATTTAGTTTTTTCATATTTTATATATGAAGACAAACAGGTAACTACATAAAAAATCAGCAAATAAAACTTTTCGATTGAACAGTTTATAATTAGTATATTTACAAATACTGCACAGTTGCCAAAATCAGAATTTCCCTTATATACAAAAATGAATAGTTAAAACTATATTTTATGTTTTTACTCTAACTTTTTTTTGATTTTATAAAATTATTATCACTCAGGAAAAACTATTTTTCATACTAAAAAAAATTTACTCCTAAGCCTCTTAAATTCTTTCCTTAAACTTAATAAAAGCACAAAAAGAGCCACAAACCTTGAACTGTTTTCTTCGATTGTTTGCCTTTTGCTAAATCGACTACCTCTAGGACTAGAGTTACCTGAAAAGTATCACAAGTATTTCAACAAAGTAATCATCCTTGAAGCTTAAAATTGATGAAAATTGAATATTTTTAGGCAAAAGGAAATAATGCATTGGTTTTTTTTCTAACATGTAAGTTATTATTTGTTCAAACTACTTGGCTATTTCAAAAGGTTTATGTTAAACATATACTGAAACAAAATAATTATATAGGAAACAAGACAAATACTTGCTTGTTAACATTACTGATTTTGACTTAGCCATATGATAAATAAACAATAAGGCAGTGTTATATCATAACTAGGTACCCCCTTATATTTTGGCAAGCACTGTAGCAGCCATTTTGGATGACATAAGTGTAAAGCCAGTACATGAGCAGGAGCAGGGGGAATAATATAGCTACACTTATACAGTCGAACTTCGATAACTTGACTTCCTATAAGTTGAATAATCCGCTAACTCGAACTTTTAATGAAGTCCCAAATCATTTCTATACTTTTCTTTAAAAAAGTGTCTCGATAACTCGAAGTGAACATCTTCTAAGTCGAAGTTTTTGTGATAGATTTCCCTGGTAAATAACACAATTCTGTTCAAAACTTCAAATGTCAGTCTATTCTTGACCATCGAGAATGAAGGTTCTTGAAGGTCACGAACAAGTGCAGGATGCTATTCACATCTTACCTGGAGACCACCGAAGGTACAGACAACAATCTATTTAACTGTGTTAAAAAATTAGGTGACTTAGTCAATGCCAACAGCCTTAAAAATAATTGCATTTTTTCAATGAGATTTACATGGTATGTATAATAAATATGTAATGAGGCCAAATTTCTTGAGTTTTAAACCTTTTGAACCCATTCTTCTTTTGTTGTTTACATAGGCTATTAGAAAATTGAAATGCTTACAACTATAGTATTATGGCACATATCAAACCATTTAAATCATGTCGACCCATCTTAAGTGCCAGTTGAGAGGAATGGTAGGTAACTTCAATAACTTGAACTTCGGATAAGTCGAATATTTTTGGGGGTCCCCTGGGACTTCGAGTTATCGAAGTTCGACTGCAGTATACATAGTTAAAATAGAAAATGTAATAATAATGCTAATTAAACTCAAACAAGGTTTAAATTGTGTGATGTATACTAATTTTATTTTACAATAAATTTTGTTCATGTGTATATATAATTTATTTAACCAGTAAGAATTCATTAAAAACCTTTAAAAACTTATTTTTGTTTTGTTTTTGAATTCTTAAAAAATTAATAATGTTAAAAATCAAATCATTTTTAAATTTGCTTGTTAGAACATACAAAACCAATAACACACTTTAATAAATTTATAATGAAATTATGTAATTTTAAATTTACTTAAACTCAAAATAGTATTTTTAATAACGTGCGAGGTCTAGTTAAAAAAAAAAAAATTGCACAAATCAATTTCAAATTTTCATGGTAAGTATAGTAAAAAGTAATTCTTTATTTTATTTAGTATTCATACTATTTATAATTTATTTTTACCCAAAGAAGGCTCTGCCCACCTTGACTTCCCATATAGGCTGCTACAATTAATTGAAAAAGTTATAATTTGAATTTCAAAAACTTAAAAATTACTACAGAATGCTTCAAAAAGCATAGATGTACACTTACCTAATTAAACGGAACAAATTATAAACCACGCATTCATATTTATAGGCAATTAATCCCTTAACAGCTTACCTACACAGTAGTTCCAAACTATTATAAAAATTGGCTATAATGAAGTACTGGAGTATCAGATTGTAAACCAACAAGAAACAGAACTCGATGGAAATGAAAAAGATGAAATAGAAGTTTAAGGTATCAGTCTACCTTCGGAGAACTTTTTTCTTTAAACGTAAAAACTAGTTCATTTTTTTACATTTTTAGATTTATTTTTTATATTATCATAGCGAATTGCACTTAAAAAATCACCTAAATTCTTTGCTTAATTTACATTTGGTAAAAAATTTTGGTCCTTCAAAATCATACACATTGAATTTTTAACGAATTTTCATTACCTTTATATCTAACTATGAGTGTAACATCATTAAAAATTATCCAAATTTAAATCTTTTAGATCACTCACTAGTAAATACTATCAATAGCATTCAAAATAATTTTCAACAAAATATTTCAAGAACTTTTTGAGAAATCTCATTTCAAGTTTCAACATTTTATTAAAAATATCGTTCTGAGAAAAACGCATTTGAAATTTATGAAAGCAACTTTAACTATTAAAAAATTAAAATACATGTTTAAAATTCCCCACACATTCTTGCTTCAAAACTTTCTAATTGCCAAGTTGCTAATTATTAAAAATACTAGAAAAATGTTTAAAGTAATCTTCATGAAAATTTAAAAAGTTTTGTTCAAAAAATGCTCTTTAAAAGGTTTTAAATTTACAACTTCTGGTTCCGAAGTTACTACTTCCATTTTGTTTTGACAGCTGTCACTTTTCTTTAAAATGCAATAGAGACAAAACAAAAACAGATTTAGAAGCCTAAAAGTTGAAATTTTACAATAGAGAAATAAAAAAAATTATGATTTTTGGCAAAAAAAATTATGATTTTTGACAAAAAATGACGTTTTTAACGTAGATGGAACCATTTTGAATTTTTTATGAAATCACCATTGGTGAAATCATTCAACTTAATTTTAAAAACTAATGAGAATTAGGAGAATTTAATATGTAATGAAAGAGTTGCATAAATAGAACAAAATTTCTTAGTAATTTAAATCAAAATATAGACACAGAGGGGGAGAGATGGAAAAATAGGAGTTGCCTTACACAGAACTTTATTATCATTTGGCAGAGGTACCCAGTTCTGTTATCCAACCAAAATATCATACAAGAATTTTAAAAGAAAGAGAAAATTCATAATTCATTCAAAAACTTACAGCAATCTTATACATAACATCCTTTTAAAAAATTTCTTGCATATTGTTTGATTCCATTAATCCTAAAAACATGTTTATTACACAAATTTACTTATTCTTATATAATAAGATATAGGGTAAATAAATAATATGTTATTACCATTTGGACGATTATGGTGAGCATAAGTAAATTCTACTTCGAGCATTCGTGCCTGTCTAGCTTCAGCTTTGGACTTGTTTTTGCTATGATGTACAGCTATGTGAGCTTTTAGATCAATTTCAGTTCTGAATGCACCAATAAACTGTTCATTCGCACAATCTCCTTCCTCACATAAGTAATGTTCTTTACGAAAATGAACTCTAAGATAGTTATAGTCCCTAAAACAAGTTTAGTATGATGTCAATATAAATATAAAATATTTTATATAAACAGTCTCAATGAATACCAATTAAAATAAATGTTACTTTTGATGAAAAGATTAATAGATAATTATATCTGTAATTTTATTAGTTACAACTCTGCTAGTTCAGTAAGTCAACAATGGGTAACAATATAGAATTTGCTATCAATATGTCACTCTGATGAGAATGTAGAACACAAAATACGGATAAATTAAAAAACATACAAATAGTTAAAGTAAATTTACTGTACACTTATTCAAGATAGTGTACAATGAAAATATCCAAATAAAATAGTTGCAAGTAGAGTGGGAGCAGCAGAAAAAACCCAGTTTAAACCCGGGTTTTTTAGGAAGGGAATTTTGAAGTATTTTGAAGTCGCCAGTTCCTATGACACAATGAGAACCACCATTTTTATTCAGTCTTTGTTGTACACCTCAAAAGTTGATATTTTCACAAAATTTAACTATTATATGCTAAAAAAAAAATTGAATAATTGGGATTAACTAACTATATTTGACAAGGTATCATGTTTAGCATGAAAGTATGAGTACATTTTTCCTTTGAGATATATCCAATATTTTTATTATTACATAAATATTAGGCAATAATCTGTAGTGTCGTAAAACCCATAAATCATTATCTTTCTTGGATAACATCTCTTTCTCTCCCTATATATATATATATATATATATATATATATATATATATATATATATATAATGTGTGTGTAGGAATTGGACACAAAATGCAACAGTGTCATTTGATGACACCTATAAATGGTATATGCATTACAAAAAATAATAAACTGTCATTTTAAATTTAAAGATATTTAATTTTGTATTATAAAAGGAGGGGGGAAATTTAGCACAAAGCAATTTACATAATAAATAATGATCAAAAATAATGTATATAATTATTATATTAGCAATTAAAATTGAAGAAACTATGTGTTTGATAAGACTAACAGGGTAATTAATTACATAATTACTATTATAAAATCATATAAATACTCATTGTTATTATTTTTTATAATATATATATATATATATATATATATATATATATATATTGCCAAAAGTAAAAAAAAAAATCTGTTTGAAATAATATGCTAATTTTTAAATAGCCACTGTTGAAAAAATAAATGTAAACATTGTTAAAATGATTTCTTCCCAAAATTCTGGGTTTATTCCCCAAAATTCCTGAGTTTATTATCACCTCTTCAAAATTCCGGGTTTTTTACACCTCTAGTTGAAAGTAATCTCCCCCCCCCCCCCCAAAAAAAAAAAAAAAGCTAGACTACATATATTAATTAGTTTAATTATAACTTACACTAAAATAATCTTACAACAGTATACAACAATTGACATATATGATCATAAGAATCTGATATAGATATACTTGTGAAAATTAAAATTAAGACAGGTCCCATAGTTTAAGATTATCCCATAACACCTCCTAATAGAGAGGTCAATGCATATTGTTTTTTTTTCTGATAGTGAGATTTTAAAAGCAATAAAATTAACTAAGCTTTAACAAATTAATTTTAAAATGAGATCACTTATAATGTAAAGATAATACTTCAGAGATTAATTCCAGACAAAATTATATATGAAGAAGCAATACTGAAATAGCCCATTTATGTTATGTTATTGATTTTACTGGGATTTAAAATAATTATAGAAACCTTTACATGAAAAACTTGCATGTGTAGTAAATAACAAAGGATGTAAGGGTGTGAGTTTGTATATATAGTTTGTTATTCTTTATGCTGCATAAGAATCTTTGATAATACTATTCACACTATGCTATACCATGTTGGAACCAAGCCAAACCTCAGCTATGCCATGGATAGCACATAGTCTGAAATTAATATTTCTGATCTGGGCTTTGAAAAGAACTATCGAAGACATGTCCTTAGTCAGACATACCATGATAAAACTCATAGAAAAAAATATAAGACAATTACAGACCATATCCTGTCTGTAGCTTGGTGTTGCACAACATGATAACAATTAAATAATTTTTAAAGACAACAATGGGTTAAATATTCAAAGAAACATGTAGAATCTAGAGCTCTTGCTAGAACATTGGGTTTAGTTTGGAGCGCTAAAGTCAACTTTTTGCAAAACGAGGGCTAATGAGACCGGGACCTACTGCTTAAAGCCGATTCTGAACTGCTATGAACATCCATGCCATAGTGAGATTCGAACCCACGAACTCCGGCTCCGAAGGCCAGCAACCTAACCATTCGGCCATTGGCTAGAATATTGGAAAAGATTCTGGTACAAATAGGAAGATTGTAAATAATAAAAATAATCTTTAAGTATTTACATAGTACTTATAAAATACATATTCTTTGGCAATTACTTATGAAGTAATCTAGAATTTTTTTTCCACTGGGACCATAATTGATAAATTCACAAAAAATTATATTTCTAGTATTTTGACTAGACCAGGCATGCCCAACCTGCAGCCCATGTAAAATCTTTTTGTGCTCCAATTGAAGTTTTTAACCGTCTATATAGTTTTAGTCATTTTGACTATATACCGTTGAAACATAGAATTTTAGTTAATGTTTGCAATAATAAATATCACATATTATGTATGTTAAGACTTGATAGTAATCAATGTAAACCTGGTCTTTGAGTAGGGTTGAACAGGTTATATTGAAATTTGAGTGTTCTAGAATATTCTATCAATCGGCCATTGCTTATACAACCAACTGACTCGCGTTACGTACACGTGCTCTGTCCAACCATTAATTTTAAAATAATACATATGGTAGTGCTTGTGAATAAACTACAATATATATTTTTACTACAAATATAATAATAATATTTTAAACCTCATGATTAAGGAGGAAGGTAAGATGTTGGGGCTGATTATAAATACAGTATAGTTAATGTTTATTGTCGTTGTAGTTATGATATATGTATAATGCAACTTTTATGTACAGTCGCAGTTGGCACTGTAAAAATGCATATTTTAAATATTCCATGATAATAAAATATTTTGAATCATTTGTTGTTTAATTTTTATATTTACAGCCCACCTCAGTTCAGTAAATTGTTTTTTGGCCCCTGGACTAGAGGTTTTTGGGCACCCCTGGACTAGACAAAACTAAGCAGAAATATGATTTTATATAAGAGATACATATATATTTATATATATTGTGTACAGTAAAAGTGAGGAATATGTAAGAGTATAGGAACATGCATATCAAAGATCAGATACAGAAATAAGATTTTTAAACTTTCAAGGCAGCCAAATATTTTACAAATTAATCTAAATTGATTTATCAAACACTCTAAAAGATGCAAAATACAGAATTAAATATAAACATACTCATAATATTGATGCTTGCCATCAGCATCACAAAAGTGACAAAAATAGTGTTCTCTACGTAAGTGTCGAAATAGCTCATCCGAATCTACATAACGCTGTTCACAAAATTCACATAATGGATGACCTCTATGTGATGTTTCATCAGGATCACCTACTCTCTTATGTCTAGCAAGATCTTTACGGTTGTAGGTTTTTCTCTCAAATGGAAATATCTAGAAGAGGTGAGACAAACACTACATGATTATTTGAAATATGTCAAAATATAACCTCTATTAGAAAAATAAAGATTTTTTTAAAAATTAACTTAAAATTATAAAAATAAATTTGAAGATCTAATTGATATAACTTGCAAGAAAACATTCAGAATGTATCACATTAACACCTTGCCTTATGAATTGAGCGACGATTGTGTGTGCTTCTTTTTATAAAAGTTTTTATGCGTCGTGACCAGAAGCAATTTCATCACGGGCTAAATTGTGAGCAAACCAGTGGATATTAATAGTACTGCATTTACTATATAATAAAATTACAGAATTTGATAATTATATTTCATTTCATTTTTATTAAAAAATTTATTAATGTTTTTATTTCACATATTATTTCTATGTTTAGGTTATATAACAAAAGTAATCGCAGTGAAGAATCGGTATCTGTTCCAGTTTCTAAGGTGTAATCAGGACACTTTCCAGCACTGTTATTAGTATCAATTTTCCTTTTTGCCATTAGGTTAAATTCTTAGATTTTTTTTAAGAATTTTTTAAGCACCAACAGTTAATTATTTATTGCATGCAATATAACACTACATGGTTCCCACTCTTTTGCTTCTCAAAGTTTCAAGTACTTTTCAATGACTTTTCCAAAACCTGATATTTTTTTCAAGCACCTCTTTGATACACTGTTCATAATTGAAAAAAATTAAAATAACTTCACAAAACAATAGAACTATATATATAATGTTCACTCTTTTCCCAGAAAAAAAAAAAAAACAAGCTTTATGAAATGGTATAAAAAAAGGAAGGGCTATAAGCACACGAAACTGGTTTAAAAATATAGTTCTTTTAAAAGCATTCCAAACTTTTTATTTTTATATATATTTGACATCACTAACTAAACAGAAATAAGCAATCAAAGAAAATAAGTCAAACTTTGCCTCTCTACTCAGGCATCCAGACACACAGAAGCCATCATCTGCCAAGGCTATTTTATTGTCTGCCGCCATCGGCCACGATAAGCCAAAGCCCCTCCAGACGGTAGTAATGGCTTACAGTCGACCATAGTGGGAGGCACCTTTAAAAAATCTCTTTCAAAGCCCTTATCTTTCTTTCATCGAATGAAAAGCGAGAATTTCTAATTCAGGATGACATTGAACTCTGAACTTGTCTCCCCCTCCCTCCAAGCCAGCGACAGTAGCTAGTGCAGTTTGTAGTGCATGAAAGATGAGTCCCGTGACATGCCCACAATTGCCAATAACGATCCTTCTCAATTTTCCGGTGCACACATGAATTAACATTTTGCAGGGACTTGAAAAAGAAAAATCAAGCACCAGACCTTAAATTCAATGACCTCAAAGAAAATTCAAAAACTTTTAAGGCCTTAAAAAGAAAGAAAAGGAAAATTTAAGCACTTTTCAATGACTTTTCACAACCGTGGGAACCCTGTTCACTACTATTTTTATTGCTTATTAAAAGTCACTGCTAAGTACAAAAGATATTATATATAAAAATTAAATCCATTTAAAACTATTTAACAATTCTGACCATTTTTGGAAGGTTAAAACCACTTTTATCCAGTGTCCTGGTCAAAATTACAACCCTGAGCAAAGATAATTCTAGTTCCTCTAACCATAATACACATTCCATCCCATTATATCAAAATATAAACACCAGCATTCAACAAATCACAACCCTTAGGAAGAATCAAACATGAGTAATTGTTTATATATTCAAATTCCTCTATACATCCCTCCCCCCCCCCAAAAAAAAAAAAAAAAAAAAAAAAACCAGAAAAGAAATTGAGAACTGAAGGTAACATTCAGTAGAATATTATTCAGATATACAGTCAAACCTGTCTATCTCGAAAACCTTTTTCCAATTTCCCTACATTTTCAATAAAAATTTAACGTATTTTCCGAACCTATCTCAAATTATTTTTTCCCAAACCTGTCTATCTCGAATTTTCGTAAGAAACACAACATTCCAGTTTAGAGCCTTATTGAGTTGACAACCGCACAAGTTCCCATTTCCCGGAAATACGCTTCTAGTTTTCTTTCTAGGGGGGTTATTTGGTCAGGGACTGGATGGGAATTGTACTAAAAACGGGTTCTCTGCTCTGGAATAATAAAGGATGGGGGTTGAGGAGGGGGCAATAGAAGGAAACCGAAGAGCAATGAACCGGCCGAGGAAACTGATGAAAACCCGAAAGAATGGATGATTATCAGACAGAAACTGAATACTGAAACTTCATTTAAAGACTTTATAAAAGTAGATGAATCAGTGGTAACAAGTGGAACATTATTAACACATTCTGAAATTTTAGAAAACGTTCGTGGAACTTCTGAGAATGAAGAGCATCATGGCAAAGATTATAACATTGATATAGAAAAAGTTGTTACAAAAAAAAAAAAAAAAAAAACCAGAAAGAAAAAAAACAGAAAAAGCCATTGAAACACTAAGAATTTTTCTCGAATTCCAAGAAAATATTGATCAAATTGTTTGTCACTGTGTTAAAACTACAAAAAACTGTCCAGTCTAAAAAAGTTTTACATCAAAAACTCCTAATAGATTACTTTCTGTAAGGTATGTATATAAAACTGAAAGTACTGCAAATTCTCAATCTTTTGTATTGTGTAAAAAAATTTTCTTAGTCTATTTTCATAAAACCTGTGTATCTCGAAACCTGTTTATCTCGAATTTTTTTTTACTCCCAAAAGATTCTAGATAGACAGGTTTGACTGTATATCTTACTTCAAGTACTATCTAGTAGCATTTAAAACTTTATAAAAAAAATTGAATTCCAAATCACACTAGTGCATCCATGCGGAGAGAATTGCATGTCCACGGTTCTGAACTGTTTATTGAGTTAAAATTATATTAAACACACACCCTCTCAAAATAATTAAATATTAAAAATAAAAATAAGCACCTTTAAATTTTCAGCACATAATTCACAGTACTGGAGGCTATGCTCTCTTCGAACATGATCTTTCAGCTTATTAAATGTATGAAACACTTCATCACATTCTTTACACCTATTCTCCAATAACAGATAAAATGCTTTTTGAATATGAATATTTTGAAATACAACTTGCAACTTTTTGTCTAGAAGAGAATACTTTTGAGAAATCTCGGAATATGGCTTTTTCTCTGAAGTGCATATCACCTAAAAACAAAATTAAGATCAATATGACATGAAATCAAACAGACCAAATAAACTCTTCATTGTACAAAATTCATTAAATTATATATATCAAAATCAGGTTGATTAGTATCAGGGTTGGCATGATTTAAATCAATTGATTTTTTTTTTTGAAAAAATCATTGATTTAAATCATTTTTTTTTTCATATCTTTTAAAACCTATATTCCAAAGACAGGAGAATCGGGAATCAGTCAGCACAGCAATACCAATAAGTAAATAAGTGTCAATAGATAGCATGTGCTTTCCACAAATTTAGGGGTTGTTATCAGAAAGTATGGAGTAGGGGTAGGTACAATGACTAGTTATGACTAGTGGAATTCATTTTATATAATGGGAGGTAAAGAGAATTTTACAGAACTTGAAATCCAGTTTATTTACCAAATAACAAGAGCTGTGGTTTCATCTGCTGGAATGGAAAGACAGTTTACTTCTTTTGGTATTGTTCATTCTAGCTTTCGTAACCAATTAGGAATGGTTTGGTTTGGAGTGCTACGGTCTACTTTTTGCAACACAAGAGCTAATGAGATCGGGACCTACAGCTTAAAACCGATTCTGAACAGCTACGAACATCCCTGCCACTGTGGGATTCGAACCCACGAACTCTGGTACCGAAGGCCAGCACCCTAACCAGTTGGCCATCGTTCGGCCCAATTAGGAATGGATAAAGCATCGAAACTAGTGTTTTTATGGAAACAAATCCATAATTCGGTGCTTAAAAATATTGAAATAATTGTGATTTATTGATAAATAGTTTGCACTATCCAATTACAAAATAATGGAATATATTTAGATTGAAATTTAAATATTTAATTTTAGGTAATCAGTGTGTACAATATACCAGATAAGATGTTACTTCTTATAACAAACTATTCTATGTATATTGCAAAAAAACAAAAACAACAATTAAAATTAGTATTCAGAAAAAAATCAAAGAAATCCGATTTAAATCAAAATAATCTAATTTAAATCAAATAAATCCGATTTTTTTTATTTTATTTTTTAAATCATGATTTTTTTCCAACCCTGATTAGTATTCATTCTGTGTTCTTAAGTAGCATATTAAATTTAGAGATTCTAAAGAAACAATCTACTTTTAAAAAATGAGCAATTCTACTGTATTTATATTATAACTTATCACAATGTAGTGTTTAACTAAAATCAATTCATATTGTGTAAACAATTCAAGTACAATAAAAAGATTAATTAGGGTTGGTTGAGCATCTACTTTTTTGCTACTGGAGGAATAAAAGATTAATTAGGAAAATGACATTACAAGTTTCAATTAGTTTTGTGATATTATTTGCATGATGCATAGAATAATTGAAAATGTCAGATTTCATTAAAAAATTAAATCAGGTTTATTGAAATTTAATAGAATTCATTATTTTTTTAACAGAATTTCACTGGTGTGAGGACTCATACTTAGATAACCACTCTATAAATAAGTTTCAACCACTTTTAATCTTACATTCAAAATTCTTATTTTAATATTAGGCAATATTTTGAGATAGCAAGAATGTACTATATAAATAATTAGAGGAAAGAGATAAAGTGTTGTTTACTCTATGTGTTATTTAAATAAAACATAAAATCATATTTATAAACATTTAAGTTGTCTTTTAGGAAACCTATCAGATAATAACATAAATAAATAAAAGACAATATACATCTTTCATAAAGTACAAGTGCAGAATAAATTAGATAACTACAAAATGTAATACGACCATAGTTCATATCAGTTCATATTATTTTTCTTTCTTACCATAGGCATGTTGCTTCTACAAATTGGGCATTCATTAGTTTCACATAACACACGCATTCTCGCAGAACATTCATGACAGACAGGATGATCACAGGATCCAACTGCATAAATACTAATTTCACGACAGCATAAGACACATTCATCTTGATCAGATGTTTTCATTTTGCTGGAAGATTAGATCACTTTTGTAATGAAATGTTGGGATTATATATCAATTCAAATTTTAAAAAATTATTTAAAACTTAAAAAACATTTTCAGCTATTTAAAAAAAGCATAATACGTGGGAGAGGAAAGAAAAATAAATTTACACAGTATGTAGCAATTCCATATGATCACCCACTCACGTCACACTTTACCTCATTTATGCCACTATTCTTTCGCATTCGCAGTTACAGTTTTTATTTATTTATTTATTTATATTAATAAAACTTTTGAGCGGATTCTGGGATTCTATTTCATTTAGTATTAGAAAAATACTATCTAGAATTTCTAGTTAAAATTATTTGTAGCTAAAAATAAAGCAATAAAACTATTTGGGTCCATGATTTTAAAGAATGACCTCAATACGTAAATACATGATCTACCAAAAGTTTGCCTGTGATCCACCAAATATTAATGCTGTTTAATGGATTTGTTTTCTTATGTTTAATATTCTTCCATACAAATCTTTGATAATTCAGTTTTGATAAGTAAATTTATCGCTTAAGTTCAAAGAGGCAAATTTATGTTTTGACTCTTAAAGTTTTATTTATTTATTTTTTTAAGTTTTCGGATGATGCTTATTTTATGATGTTTCTACATTTCAGGATTTGATGGTTAAGATTTAAAATTTTTAATTTTAAGGTTCTTATGTGCCCTACGGCTATTCCCAGATCCAAGACGGATCGTTCAATAATTTTCTCAAAAACAACTTTTTTAGTTAAATATCGTTGTGTGCATCATTTTATACAGGAATTATTTATTTACAATTATAAATTTTAATGCCCAACACACTTCTCTTCTTTTTTTTATTAATTTTTTTAACTCCGAAAGGGTCGTCGGATTTGTCCATTATTATCATAGGTAGGGTGAGATTGTCGAGTGAGTTGATTGTAGCGAGTGGTTACGCGATGACTTCTCCCACCCTTTCCTAAAGTAGATGGGAAAGTTCATACTCTGCTTTTTTGATGAAAGATATAATTTCATGTACAATTTGCATATCTAACCACTGCATTTGCCTATTTTTGTGAGAAAGAAGTACTGTTCTAAAGACAAATCTTCATATTTGATTCAAATCGTTGTGGCACAAATGTATCGACCAACCTACGTGTACACTGGCAGATAAAGTAAGTAAACAGATGTGGATGGAGAAGTAGCCATTTAAAACTGGCTGATATTTTGGTCTATGTTTTCAGCCTTTTATAATGCATCATTTAAACTTTGATTATTGTCTTTACCAATTTTTTTTCGGATTATTGAAGTGATTAAATGATTTTCATAAATATTTCAATTTTATTTTTTTTAATGTAATTTCTCCTCTTTATTCCATCTATGCGCCATAGCTTGTCTGGTTGAAGCTTTCTGATTGTATGTAGGTCCTTCCGATTATGATGTGTTTGTATTTACTTCTGACTCGTATTCATATATTATTATGTTATGATCGCTAAACTAATTCAAAACATGAATTTAATTGTGTGCGATTTCGATTAATTAGGAAAATATTTAATATTTTGATGGTGAAATCAACGATATTATTGTAGCCTTTTATCAAACGTGATAGGTATTGTACATTAAAATATTAATATTTATAATAATACGAAATATTTAATTGGTTAATATCAACATCGATCTAAAATTGTATATTTAGTGGTTATAATGAATATGACGCCTTTTTTTTTAATCTTTGTGTATTTATTGTATACATACATAATTCTCAATGTTTTTGATGAGTAAGGTATTTTTTTTTTAAGATTTGTGTTATTTTATACTTAAAATATAGCGAAATTATAAACAATTTTAAAAGTATAATGAATTGTGTAATGGATCTGTATTAAAATTATTTAGATATTTTGTCTGTAGAAATGTAATTTTTTTATTTTTTTATTCCTCCTCCCCATATTTAGGAATGAAGAGTATTTTTATGATTATCTTTTTTGTATGATGTTAATAGTAGTAATTCATAGCATTTTTGTATCGTAAGTTTATTTTATTTATTCATTTTATTAGACAATATAATTTATTAAATTAGTATTTTTAAACAAATTATTAATTATGTGAAATTCACAGAAATAAATATTTGTCTAGATTGATGTATAATTAGTGCTTAAAGTTTAACTTGCAAATCTTTTAAGTATTCCAAGCAATTTTCTGATTGCTTGGAATTTTTAAGAGACAATTTTTCCAAAAAGTATGACCAAATAGAGTCCTTCATGAAATATTTTTATTCTTGTTAATCAGCATTGTTTTCTGTTACTAGATTTTAAAGTTTATTTGGGCTTATTTCCCCTAATTAGGAATGTAAAAACATAAATCTCTAATATTGAAATATTAGAGAATTATGTTTTTACATACCTAATTAGGGGGATATAAGGATATATAAAGGATATAAATTTCATACCAGCTTTTAAAAACTACTAGTATATTTTTTATTCTATTTAAATTTTTTAAAAATTTATTAACGTTATTTAAAAATCTTAATAGCATTGTAAAATTAAATTTATTCTAAATGCAAAGATTATTTTCCGGATTGAAATATTAAATCTTATATATATAGTAAAATATATTCAAATTCTCTTGTCTAAATATTGCAAATGCAGTATCTTAAAAGTCATGCTCAATTTAAAAAAAATAACCATTTAAAAAATCATAGCTATGCATGCAATTTAGCTTGAAGTTAATGTGTATTTCATATATAATTAATCTTTTATGACATTACAAATTTTTTTTGTAGAATTTTGTGTATTTTTCTTGAATAAGTCTTACATTTCATTTTTAAATATTTCCTTTTATTGCCATAAGTATCTGATAAAGATGCTGCTGAATATTTCAAATCTAATACTTTTCTTATTTTTATTGAAACTTTTTATTGCAGTCTGTCAGTTTTTTTTAAACTTGAAAGTGGTTTATATAAATACATGAGTTCTGATGTCAGAACTTCATCTAGTTTATTTTGATCTAAAATAAAATGGTATTAAAGGCAGTTTGAAAAAAAAGGCATATAATTTCTCCATGGGTGATTAAATCAAAAAGTTTAAGAAAACTGTCTAAATTAGATTTATTCAAAAGTGTTTGTGTTATGAACATTTGTGTTCATATTTAAAAATATATTGAAGACTTAAAAAATTTATCACTATCTGTACATTTCTCAATGTTCACCAAAATTATTATTCATGGACATTTTAATCTAGTTCATTTAAAAAGTTGTATTTTTCATAATCAGCATCCTAACACATCATAAATATTCAACTATTGTCAAAATTTTTGTTCGTAAGTTTTGTCTTTTGAGTTTTTATTTTCTCATCTTGTTTGGTGCAGTTTGTCCTTAAAGAACTTAGCGCCACAAAAGTCTGGTAAATCAACCAACCAATTATTGTGCTAAAATGGTTTTTATAATTTTTATCATTTAAACAATATAAATTATTCACTCCCGTTTAAAGGCTGGTTCTCATCTTAATAAGATATGCTTTGGAATAAAAATCCATCAATCTATAATTGCATTTCCGTTAAATTATTACTAAATGTTTTAAGACAAAATTCGGGAAATTTCAAGTAATGAAAAATATTTTATTTTGAAGAATTTCTCTTATCTAAGTTAAATTTTAGAAAAATTAAAATACTATTTGCTTTAAATTTAATTTCTTCAATATTTTACATATATGTTATGTACTTAAGATATTACTTATAAAATATCAAACATTTAGATTTATATATTCTTGCTTTTAATGCTTTGATTTACCTCTATTTAAACACCTGTATTTAAATTATGTTGAATATGCATGGCAAAAAATTTAATTTACACAACTATTAGAAATAAATATATATAAAATATAAAAGAAATAAGACAGCAATATGCAATAAAGATTATTTAAAACAAAATTAAATATTAAAAAGTCTTAACATTTCCTTTACTCTTTAAGTTTGTGACTAAAGCATCTGCAGCAGGGTTGGAAAAAAATCAGATTTATTTGATTTAAATCAGATTTTTTTTATTTAAATCAGATTTTTTTTAATACTAATTTTAATTGTTGTTTTTATGTTTTTTGCAATATACATAGAATAGTTTGTTATAAGATGTAACATCTTATCTACCTAGTATATTCTGCACATTGATTACCTAAACTTAAATATATAAATTTTAATCTAAATACATTCTATTATTTTGTAATTGGATAGTGCAAACTAAATAGGTGTAAATTAAAAGAACAAATTAAATATTCTTTTAATGCAAACTATTTATTTAAAAAAACAAATCACAAATATTTCAATATTTTTAAGCACCAAATTATCGATTTGTTTCAATAAAAACACTAGATTTGATGCTTTATCCACTCCTAATTGGTTACGAAGGCTAAATACCAAAAAAAGTAAACTGTCTTTTTATTCCAGCAGATGAAGCCATGACTTATGTTATTTGGTAGACAATCTGGATATCAAATTTTGTAATACTCTCTTTACCTCCCATTACATAAAATGATTTCCACCAGTCATAATCAGTCATTGTACTACCCCTACTACATACTTTCTGATAACAACACCCCTAAATTCTTGGAAAGCACATGCTATCTATTGACACTTATTTACTTATTGGTATTACCGTGCTGACTGATTCCCAATTCTCCTGTCTTTGGAATATGGGTTTTAAAAGAAGTAAAAAAAAATTATTTAAATCAATGATTTTTTCAAAAAAAAATTAACTGGTTTAAATCATGCCAACCCTGATCTGCAGTATTTTTTGATTGCTCTCATTTACAAAAAAATTTTAAAAAACAATACAAATTAACATTACATAACAAAACATTATAATTATTGATTGATGAATTAGAAGGGTGCTACTCTTCTATGCCAAAGTTCATGGATTTGAATCCCACTGCTGGCAAGGTTGCCCATAATCATTTGGAATCAACTTTAAGCTGTAGGTCTCAGTCTGAGTAGCCCTTGTGTAGCAATACAGTAGACGATTTTGCTTTAATCCAATCCATCAATGTCAAAACATATAAAAAGCATAATTTTACCTGAATGATAGCTAACTGAATATTGAATTTTCTGTTATTTTCACATTTTTGTTAAATATGAACTGTTTGATCAAAGTGCTCTGATACTTGCATACGTTAATTTCATTACCTTTATATTCAATTTTTTCTTTTACAAAAAGTTAAGATTATATTTTTAGAAAGAACAAGTTATAAGTTTATCACAAGCAAAATTAAGAAAAACAATTGTTTTTTTCTGCTTTGATATTTAGTACTTAATATTATGTTAATAATTTCAAAAACTCATCTCTGAAAGTAAAGGAATCACTGCCTGTATAGTTTATTTCTAAATTTAAAATATATTATAACATAAGTTTTATTTAAGAAAATGAAATTCTATCTTAAGTAGTTATATTCAAATAAGTTTCATAGTAAAAATTTACTAAAAAAAAAGAAAATGGAAGGAAAAGTAAAATGTGCAAAGAATTTATTAAAATCAAATGGTAATTATGTATATATATATATATATATATATATATATATATATATATATATATATATATATATAATAAGTTATTACCCTTAAATACATAAAATTCTCCTTTTTTAATACCTAACTTCCCAGCTGCAAATGCCTGTCTCTGAAAACTAGTACAGGGATAAATGCTAATTTTCTATCCTCTGCCTGCATTTTTCAGTTGTCCCATTAAAATGGTTTCTCTTCTCCAATAAGTAATTTTCAAGCTAGCTTAAATGTTCAAGGTTCGTTTTTACCTTCTAAAAATCGCTGAATAATCTCTAATCTCATGGGAATAAAGTCACATGACTCTTTGGTTTAATATTTGTGAAAGATGTGAATATTCTATTATCACTCAATGCAGAGACATTACTTTATGATGAAGTTATTGAGACCCATGTTTTTCAATCTTTAAAAAATGTAAAGTTCTACATTGTTGAAATTTGTTTTCTTAAATGATGTCACAACTGTTCTGCAATTAGCAGTTCTTTTTTCTCAGCAAGCCTGGGCAAATCAAATAATAGGGGTTAATCATCCAGTGTAATTAGGGAAAGATATTGGTTACATATACAATACCAAATAAGGTATTCACATGAAAATTGCCTGAATTACAGTTTTCACTATATATAGTGAGTTTCAAATTAGTGGGCCCAAAACTAAAACCTCGTTTCAAATTTTACATGTAAATATGATTTGTTAAAATTAAACTGGTATAATCTAAAAGTGCAAATGTATCTCCTAGCTAATTTCTAAACATTTTACTAAATACATTGCACTTCATACACTTTTACTATAAGTAGCAATCAGTACTGTATTTGTGCTGTAGGTTATTAAATCATTTTTTGTAATAGTTTTTGTATTTTTTATTAGATTATTTAGTCCCCATAATTCAATTTAAAATTAAGATTAGATGAAGAGTGATTTTGGTGTATGTGAGATATCAAATGCTCCCTTATGTGCCAGATATAGATATCCAATGCTAAAAAATTTTTATCTTATTTTATGCTGTATATCTGTTATTAAAATATTTTGTTATTTTGCACTATATATATATAAATCATTCCAAAATACTAAATTGCAAAATATTTTATATCATTGAAAAATTAAACTATATCAAGTTTTAATTTAAAAACAGAGCCTTTTAATACATATATTAATACCGCTACACTGAAAAAAAAATAATTTCTTTTTATTTGTACTATACTAATGTAAATGAACTGAATATTTAACAAAATTTAATAATTCATCTTTGTTGACAAATATTTTTTAAGAGGATAAATTTTGCTATTGCATTTGGAGAAAAAGTGGTACTTTAAATCACATTTAGTTCTATTCTGAGTTAAATAATTTTCATAATCAGATAAATTTAATTTCTGAAAGAACACAGGAACTCAGAGAAGCAGCCTTGTTATAGAGACAGTCCTTTTTAAGCCTATATAATTTCCAGTGACTAGAATTTATTAAAGGAAAATGTTAGCCCTCTTCAGTGGGATTTAGTTTTAAGATTTCAAAACCATAAATTCTCATAAAGTAGAAACATCCTCTAGCCCAGGGCCCGACTAAGATACTTTTGTGCCCAGGGCACAATTCAATTTTTGTGTCCTTTACCCCCATTACAAATTTATAGCAACAAGTTATCATAATTACAGTCATATAAAATTTGTAACATTGAATTATCAAACATATTTAAAAAATTAGCATTAAGTAATATTCAAAATCAAAAACACCAAATTTTCGTTTTATGTAATAATTATTATCTCTGTTTAGCCATGCTAAAAATAAGAACTTTTAAAGACCTAGAGTGACCCACTTTTTTTTTTATTATTTATTTATTTATTTTTTAACCTTGTCACATTCATAAGCTCTGTGGTGCAGAAAATAAATAATAAAATTTAAAATAATTTAAACTGATGAGATAATTTAATGGTTTATAGTGGTACGTTGCTAATAATTTCATATAAATATGTAGTAACCCATAGGATATAAAGAACACCAGGTTTGTTGAGGGAATTAATTATCAGGTAAATAACAGTAAAATTAAATAGGAAACAATATAGTTCATGACAAACACAATTACCTTGTACAATAATTTATTAAAACTTAACGGTGGTAGCATAAGTTTGCAATTTTTCCCCACTTAATATGTGTTTCAAGCACTCGACTAAATTTTCGTGCCAAGGGCACGTGCCTCTAGTACCTGTGCAATTATCAGGCCCTGCTCTAGCCTCATTCCTCTTTTTTTCCTTAAAGTTAAGAGATGCCTAGGTGTGACCTCATTGATGATAGATTTTTATCTGTTTTTCAAATACCATCCATCCAAATTTGTATTTAACTTGTTAATGTCCAAGTCATTTTTGCTGAATATTATATAAATTGATGAATATCCTAACTTTTAAGTTATTATGAATTCCTGGGAGTAATTGAAGTATGAAATTTAAACAACTTTGAATAATTACAGATTGTTTCATCATAGAGATTGTCTCTCATTTTAAATGTTGTAAAATACTATTTAAGAAATAAGAATTTTGTAATAAGGTATTTGATATTGCCTGTAAAATGAAGCTTTGTAATTAATATAGCTATTCATCATGATTTTAGTGTGTCCTTACTAAAAACTAAATTTATGCATGAGGCTCACTAAATCAAAAGGTTGATCCATATCACAAAGTTATAGATAATAGCAGATATTTGAAATTAAGAAGAATCATTTATAGGTTTATCATTTACCTTCACTGGAAATGGAAACTTGTTCCAAGAAAACATTAAAAATTCTCATCCATTTCATTCCTAGTTTTTTTTTATTTTTATTTTTTTTTTCCTTAAAGAAAAAAAAATTAATCCTGTTATATCATCTCACAATGAAATCTGGAAATTCATAGTAACATTGTAATTAATAGCCATACATTAAAATCATAAATACCTCTTGATATTTTTTTAAGGTCATCTCTTTTTATCCACATACTGGTTACTTCAATTTGAACATTAATAATATTCTTTTGAAATATTCTTATGATAGGTAATCTTTAAAACAATGTAAAAGTAGCTCTTATTTACAAATTGGTGTCTTTTAATTTAGGAAAGTAAATTTGTCTTCATTACATTGTTGATCTTAATTTGAAAAATATTCTTTGTATGTAACTACATATAATTTCTAACTTTTACAGTATAAATTCCAAATCATATGATTATTGTCAAAAACTTGATTTAACAAAATTACTTTATTTTAGCTATGCCACTGGTTAAACAGCATAATACATGGGCTCAAGCAGCAGGAAAGGGTTTGAATAATGTAGGTAATGGACCATCAAATTGTAGTGCTTCAGATATGGAAAATGAGCAAGATAATTCATCTGGATCTACAACTAAAGCTATAAGGATGGAAGAAAATGTTAATGAATCACAAATTGCTGCAGCATTTAGTGAAGGTTGGGGACAAAGAGTAAGTGTCAAACTTACATATCTGATGCTTAAATATTTAGTTTGCCTGTTAATTTGTAATTTTTTTTTATCTAAAATTAATTTATTTTTGTTATGATACAACTATATAAAGTAAAATATTTTGAAGTATATTTTTCTTGTAACTATTAATTGGAAATGTTTTCTTGAATTAGGGGTAGCTGAGGTTATTTATATATATATATATATATGTATGTATATATGTATATCTATATATGTATATATATGTACACACACATACATATTTATATATATACATATATATATATACACACATATATATATACACATATTTATATATATATATGCATATATATATATATATATATATGCATATATATATATATATATATATGAATATATGTATATATATATATATATATATGTATGTATATATATACATATAAATATATATATATATATACATATATATACATATATATATATACATATATATATATATATATGTGTGTATGTGTGTGTATATATGTATATATATGTATGTGTATATATATATGTATATATGTGTGTGTGTGTGTGTATATGTATATATATATATATGTGTGTGTGTATATGTATATGTATATATATATGTATATATATATATATATATGTATACATATGTATATATATATATATATGTATATATATATATATGTATATATATATATATGTATATATATATGTATATATATATATATATATATATATATATATATATATATATATATATATATATATATATATACATACATATATATATATGTATTTATGTATATATATATGTATATATATGTATTTATGTATATATATATATGTTATATGTATATATATATATGTATATATATGTATATATATATATATATATATATATATATATATATATATATATATATATATATACATATATATACATATATATACTACATTTGGTGCTTACTTTTATTGATATTACAGGGAGTTATCCATATTATACCTATATGGAGGGTATGGTTAGTTCCCTTCAAAATTTTGTAGGAGTAGCAAGCTCACATTTGTTATATGAAAGAGAAACTAGAAGAATCCCAACACATTTGAATCTTTTCAATTTATCCAGAAATCTAGTCTGGGAAAGTTTGATTAGCAGTAGAATGCTGCTATTTGGTACTAGAGTCTTTAGGTTCAAATCCTGTTTTTGGTATGGATGTTTATAGCCATTTGGAATGGACTATTAAGAAATATATTCTAGTTTCATTAGGCTTTAACTTGCAGAAAGTAGACCTTTTTGCTACTAACCAACCTAGCATTTTACTTAGTAAAACTCGCTCCTGTTTTAAAAAGCAACACCATAATTTCCAGGACATATGATTTGACTGTAAAATTTATGCATAAGTCCAGTCATATCATTCTTTTATTAAATTCTGCATTTAGTCTACATATCTCAAAACTTTCTGGGCTGAACAATGGCTTAATGGTTAGGCTGCTGATCTTCAGTACTGGAGTTCATGGGTTCGAATTCCACTGTGGCATGCATGTTCAAAGTCATTTAGAATCAGCTTTAAGCAGTAGGTCCTCGTCTTATATTAGTCCATGTGTTGCAAAAAAAGAGGTCATAGTGCTCCAGAAAAAACAAAATTTTAAAGATGAAAAAATTGATCACTATATATATATAAAACTTTAATATCCCTTTTCAAAAACATACATTGGTTTTTAGTTAAGTAATAAAATGTATGTAAACTTTCATTCCTCTTCCCCTCAGACCCCTTCATTTTGCATTATCAAATGTGGTATATTTAGCCAATTTGACTGATAGAATGTATATGAAAATAAATATATATAGTATAAAGTAAATATAGAGAAGAAGTCAGGAACGCATCCATTCCAATGACAGAAATTCATGCTAGTGATGCACAGAAGAATTTGTAAGTTCAACAATCAAGCAAAAGAAACAGATGTAGAAACCAATGAAATAAAAATGTTTGTGGAAAATGTGTTTCAAAAACAGATTTTATATGTAAAAAATGTTTTCCGTAAATTTTTTGATAATAAACATTTTATTTAAATTAATTTGGAACTATTTTCTTTGCAAAAAACTTCAATTTTCTTGTATGAGTCAAATTGGCTCACTTCAGTAAAAATAGGTCTATGATCAACATCTGTAAATCTAGTGTTAAAAAGTTTTTCCATCACTGGTGCAGAGTTTGCTAACATAACTTTTATATTACTTACATGGTTTCCGCGCACCTGGAAAGTCGTGGAAAATCATGGATTTAGACAATGGATTAATTTTGTCATTGAAAGTCTTGATTTTTCAAGCAAAATGAGTAAAAGTCATGGAAAGTCATGGATCTGCTAAACTACCCATTAAAAAAAAAAGCATTAAATTGTTTAATTCTATTTTTACTTGTCATTTGACTGAAGTGACTGAGTTTGGTATTTATGTATTATCCTATTGACCCTATTGCCAAGTAAACTTTGTTCACCAAGGAAACTCAAAGCAAGAAAGCTTAATGGGTGGGTAAATGTATATTATTCTGGTTTTTTTTTTTTTTTTTTTTTCTTAATTGTAGATTAAAATTTTATTAATATAATAATTATTTTTTAATAAAAATTAGTTAAGATTTTTGCACAAAATATAAGTTTATCTTTAGGGATATTGTATATAAACATTATAGGGTTATATTTGTCTATTATTCATGGTCACCTGGATAATACCAAAGTACCCTGAATTCAAATTGGAAACATTTGGATTGAAAAATGGCTATATGATTAAGCTTAGGTATGTAGATACAGCAATTTATTTTTATGTGAGTTTATTAACACTGATAAAGTAAGTTTATAGTTTTTTTATGATAAAATTCCTGTAATTTCTCTAAAAGCATATATTTTATTTGTATGTACATCAGTAGTTTTATTCATATATACTTTTAACGAAAACTTTTTAAAGTCATGGAAAATGATCTGCTAAATCAGAGAAAGTCATGAAAAGTGATGGATTTGAAAATTTTTAATTTGGCAGATACCCTGTACTTACCATTCTTAACTAGATATATTTAATTTTTAAGATTTTCTTTATTTATTTTTCTAAAATATAGTGTGTTTGCTTTTCTTTTTAGGGAATTAATCAGGACACTGCTTGGGATGTTCCTTCCTCTCCTCACTTAAGCCCAAAAGAGGGTAGCACATGGACAAGTTCTACGAGCACTGGTACTGAAATTTGGGAAAATAATATCCGTCATCACATCAAAAGTTCCAGTGAGAAACCACAGACTCAGATGCGTGAGCCATGGGGACATATTCCTTCAACACATATAGGGGGAACTTGGGGCGAAGAAGAGGAGGAAGACTTTGATGATGGGGTTATATTGCCTCCTAGTATAGATTATTATTGTGAAAGCAATAACTCTGTTTGGGGAGCTAATTCTGTGGAAAGTAAATCATGGGGAAATCAAAACAGCTCCGTCAACCCACCTGGTTGGGGTGGAGAATCATGTAAGTAATTCATAGCTTTACATTTAACTAATATGGTTACTTTATATAATTTATCTTTATAATGTATACCTAAATACCTATGACTAACATAAAGCAGTTAAATTTTCTTTTTTATGATTTGTTCCAAAAGGGGGAACTGCATTAAGATTTTCTTTTTTAATGGGTTAATGTTACATAATATTTTACATTATTAAAATATATGCCTCGATTTTACAGATTCTGTTTCTAAAATATGTCTCTAATATAAATATAGTGTGTGTATGTGTGCATATATATGCATGCATATAATGAATGACCTCACACTTTTAACTCTCAGGAAAATGAAGGAAAACTTTTTATGGTCTTGCAAGTGAGATATCACTTTTTTTACATAACTCAATTTCAGTTTCTGGGATATCTTTGAAGCTACAGCAGGGCTATCTGCCATATCAATAGCATATGTTAAATGTGAATGACGTCACACTTTTAAGACTCTCAGGAAAATGAAGAAAAACTTTTTATGGTCTTACAAGTGAGATATCACTTTTTTTACATAACTCAATTCAGTTTCTGGGATCTCTTTAAAGCTACAGCAGGGCTATCTGCCATAGCCATATCAATAGCATATGTAAAATGTGAATGACATCACTCTTTTAAGACTCTCAGGAAAATGAAGAAAAACTTTTTATGATCTTGCAAGTGAGATATCACTTTTTTTACATAACTCAATTTCAGTTTCTGGGATCTCTTTAAAGCTACAAGGCTATCTGCCATAGCCATATCAATAGCATATGTTAAATGTGAATCATGTCACACTTTTAAGACTCTCGAAAAAATGAAGAAAAACTTTTTATGGACTTGCAAGTGAGATATCACATTTTTTACATAACTCAATTTCAGTTTCTGGGATCTCTTTAAAGCTACAGCAGGGCTATCTGCCGTATCAATAGCATATGTTAAATTGGAATAGAATTTTTAAAAATTAATTTGAAGCTATGAAAAATATAACACATCCTTAAAAATGTATTGGACTCTTTAAATACGTATTTTTAAGTATATATATATATATATATATATATATATATATATATATATTAATAAACATTGAAATAAAACTGGAAAATATTACTAAAAATTGTTAACTGATTTTATTTTTCAGTTATTTTATTAATTAGTTTTATTATAAAATGAGGAAATAATTGCTTGATATGTTTACAAGTATAATCCTAAAAAATGCTGCATTTGTTTTGTTAAAATTTGCAATAGTTGGAGCATCGTTACTATTTTCATAAGCTTCTTCACTCATTCTTTCTGCATTCACTTTTTCAAATGTCTCTTTGGACATTTTGATTTCTATGGCAAAACTTTCATTCCATTCAAAGATAAACCCAACTTATCAAGGAACATTTCTTTTCAGTGTTTTTTTTCCTATTACCTTTTAAATTGATATATATGGTGGTGTTGCAATTGAACTGATATTATTCCTATCAGGAATTCGAATTATTTTGGTCTGTTGTTTCAAATTTATTAAAAGAAGATAATATTCAGTGCCTGGGCAGGTTAGACAAAATAAATTTTCCCTTCCAATTATTAATTCCAATAAGACAAATTTTAATATTTTGTTTTGTTTAAATTAAAAATAGTGTAAAACAATAATAGAAAAATTATTTTATGTTTTTATAAACATACTTGTAATTATAATATACTATGCTTTTAACAGGCTTGCAATTCCATCATTTTCTCACCTTTAATCATTTTTTTTACAATTGATCACTTTTTTTAAGTAAACAGTCACTTTTTTCATGGTGTATCACTGCAAAAGTCTGTTGTTGAAAAAAGAAAATCTGAATTAATAACAAAATATTTTAATAAAAGACCAAAAATGGGATGCTCTAATCTTATTTTTCCTATTAAAATGTAATTAGTCATATGGTTTCCAGAATTTAGAGATTTTAAAAAGTTGTAAAGAAGTTCCTGAAATCTACATTTGTACTGAAAATGTACATTTAATACATTAAAGTAATTTACGTCAAAACACACATTTCTCTCTTTTTTTTTTTTTTTTTCACAATTTTTGTTTAGATACTCTAATCTAGCTATGTACATATTTCAAAACATCATTAATATATGCAGAATATTATGATTATAAAATGAATGTATTGTATGTATTCAAATCTAATTTATTGATTTCCTTGGATAAAAAGCAATGTTGAGTTGTGTTAAACAAAATTTTAAACCTTTTTGTATTTGATGCTAAAATTATGTCTTACATGAATCATTTGATTTAAAGTTAAAATAAATAGAAAAATCTTAATAATAGCATTTGTAATCAAGAGGAGAAAAAAATCGCTTTTTTTTTTTCAATGTTTAGTCACTTTTTAGTCACTTATTCTATATTATTTGTCACTTTTCTCACCTTTCTGAAAGTACCTCAGCAGTTGCAAGCCTGTTTAACAGTTTTATAAATCTAAATTGATCATAATATGTATAAGATGGGAAAAAAATAAAAGGAGAAAGATACGATAAATTGACAATTGTTCACAAATTTCTGAAAGTTGTTATTGAAACAAATAAAAAATATCTTCACTTAAAAAATTTTAAACTAATATATTTTCACTCTCACTTCTATTTTCTCAAAGAATATATTTTAAACTTGAAAACAATTTCATGATTTTATGGTAATTTATGTAACTGGAGCTAATAAAATCAGTATAACAATAATTTGTAATGTGGATATAAATTTTTATACTTTTCTTCAAATTCTAAAATAGGTTTTCATTCTAATATTTTTATATTGTCAAAAATAATCACTATCAGTTCAATATTTACCCTGTTCGAATATGTTGCAAATGCTTCTGAAAGGTTATAATCTGGATTTTTAAATATTGTCTCCTCTTTATGAAACTTTAAAGATATTTTTCTGCTGTATATTTAATTGTACAAATTGACAACTTTATAATTTCATTTGTAATTTTATATAAAATCTGAAAAAAAATTCTCAAAATTATCTGTTTACTATGAATTTGGAGGTTTGGTTTGTCTTAACAACCTATTTATTTCGTGAAAATACTGCCTAACTATCAAATAATATTAATCAAAACATTTTCAGTCTTTGTTTTCTTAATCAATACTCGTCTTGTTTTTCTTTAAATATTAAAGTTTTATAGACTTTTTTTTCTTTCAAATTTTTTTAAATGAGAAATAGGAGATATTTAATAATAGATATGTATTTGTTAGCTTGTGATACCTTTCATTATAAATAATTATCTCTTTGTTATTGATTTTGAAAAATGTTATTTGCTGTTTTTTAGAGTTAAAAGAAAAAATAATAGTTTAGTTGTAGTTAAACCCTTTCATGGGCCTTGGGAAGATTACTTCCCATCTGCATGATTTTACAAAATACACCTGTGGGAAGTGCAAAATACATTATAATATTTTGGCCTTACTATTATAACAAGGGGAAGATTAATTGCCACTTCAGTTTTGTGTCGTCATCTATTGTTCGATTGATTGAATAGAATTAGCACTTCTGTTCTGAAAGTGTGAGAAATAAATGGCCCACGAAAGGATTAAATAGTTTATTTGAAAATCAGATGCCTAAATACTTCATGTGCATACAAATATGGTTCATGCAATTATCTTCAATGTAGTATAGTTAATATAAGTTCCTGAAAATGCATGTTAAAAACTATGTATTTATTTAAATTTATGTTTCAGCTGCTCTTCAAATTGGCTCACATCATTTGCCTTTGGCCAATGAGAATAAAAATATAGGCAAGTACTTTATTTAAGAATCTTTCAAATTTTTAGCTATACTCTGTTATGGGTTTAAAAAGCCGTAAATGTTTCTGTGTACATGTTTATTAAAAATATAGAAAAATAATTATAAATTATAATCTGGTTCAGTTTGATTATAAAAGAAGACTTAAGAGATGATGATTTAAATTATAAATTACAACTATATGTATATTAAAAATTAAATGTTTTCTAAGATTTTCCATTATTCATTTCTGTTTGGCCTGAATTTCTGACTTATAAGTCTTTTAAATAAAAGGTTCATCTCTAGTATCTTATTATATGATAAACCAACTTCTTCAGCAGTGGTACAGCCTGGTACAGGCCAAGGCTTTCTCTGTCTGCTTCCTCCAAACGGCATGACTTTTTGCTAGGTTTCTCCATCTATTAATAAAAGATCTTCAAATCTTTCTCCACACAATCCAACCACCTTGTTGCTAATCTACCTCTTCTTCTTGTAGCCTCAATCTTTGAAAAAGTTAATTTTTTAACTGGGTCCAAATCTGCTCGTCTGAAAACATGTCCCAGCCATCTAATTCTGTTGGATTTAATAACTCATAATAAACCAACAATAATCATAAATTACTTGCTCACTTTTTGAATTCTGCAGACCAAGTGTTTTGGTGGGGAATGGTAATGGCATAAAGAGGTTCCTCAAATGAACTCTTGTTCATTTAGCCTGTTCATACAGTATTGACCACACTATTACTTTATAACATACATTTTTCAAGTAATGACTTAATCTTAACTAATAATTGTTACTTAATCTTAACTAAACTTTTGATTTTTTTTCTCCTTATTCTATTTTCAATGTAGTCAATTGATTCTGTGTGTGATTTTAAAATGGCTTATTTATTGCAATATAAAAGTTTGGAGGTATGCAGTTGTTGCTGCAGAAATCATTTGATCAATTCTTTTTTCTGCAAGAAAGTCTTCACAGTTTCAGTAAATGGAGTGCTGGTAGAATTCCATATACCTTTTTGGCCATGTCACATGTTGGGTGGTTAAAATAAATTGAATCCCTTTCTTATTACTGTGTATATCAAGCTCTGTCAGTCTCAAAAACTTGAAAATGTTAATTTTTCTCCATATTGCCCTGAGAGATGATTAGAGCATGCTTTCCTTCCATTAAGGTGAATTTCCAAAAAGTGTGCATTACATGCACTTTCATATCAGGTGGTAGGAATATATATTGCAGAGGTAATCCTCTGATCAATTGTGGTTAGAGACATTTGACCCATAACCATATAATTCCATCTATAGCAATAATTTTTGAGAATTAGTACTTAGAGAAGTGGATACTATCAATGAAATACTTAAAGTTAAATTACTTCTGTGCCTTCCAACTGCAACTGCTGTTGATCTTCTCAAAAACAGTTCATATTGCCTAAGAAAGCCTTTCATTCAGTGTTGAAATGCTTTGAATTTGTCAGGCAATATATCTAGCTATGGTGTCATTGCAAAGGCAAATTCTTAGTATCAGTCCTGCAAGCAAACATTTTGCTCTTCTGTCATTAAATCATTCACAGACTATATATTCCATTTCAGAAAATACTGAATGCTGCCCTGATTCACACTTATGCTTCTTGGCATATCTCTCATCAACCTGTTGACATAGGTTGTTGTACTCTGATTGTCATTTTTGAACAATTCGTAGATAAATTCTTTTCTTTTGCTAGTGAGATACATTGGTTACTGAATATTCAGATTTATCTTAACCACATTTGTTTGTTTGAAATGAACATGTGTGTCACATTTGCACTTGGTCTTACAACACTAAGACACCCTTCTGGTTGATGGGCCGATTGGTTAGGTCGCTGACCATCGGTACTAGAGTTTGTGGGTTCGAATCCCATTATGGCATGGATGCTCGTAGCCATTCAGTATCGGCTTTAAGCAGTAGGTTCTGGTCTCATTAGCCCTTCTGTGCAAAACAGTAGACCATAGCGCTCCAAACCAAAACCAAACCTCTGGTTGATGGTTTAATACATTAGGAGAAAATACATATACTAATTACCATAGAAAATAATGCATGGGCCTTTTTTTTTAAGGGTTTATTTTTGGGGAAATACAATACTATATGTTAATATTTTTAGTGTTTTGTCAAGTATTAAGTCATGCTTTCTTAAAATTTTAATACTAAACAATTTGTTTTGTTAATTTTAGATTGTAAAATTATCTGTATAAGTAAAAAAAGAATGAAAGTCCTTAATCACTTTTCATTGTCTGTTAATTTCAGATGGTAGTGGTGGTGCTGGTAATGGTCCATGGGGAGATGCTGCTCATAAACCAAATCGTTCATTTGGAAACTGGTCACCTGTGACAGGTGGTAACAAGAAAATGACTCCCTCTGGTTGGGATGAAACTGCTCCCTCTCCTGCTACAGGTCAATCTGGTCCTAATTATGATGATGGTACTGCTGTTTGGGGCAATCCTGTGCATCAAGGCAAAGTATCTCATTGGAAAGATATGCCGCCTACAAAGCAAATGCCTAACTGTGGTATGCCTCCTGGTAATATGTGTCAGAATAACAATCCATGTGCTCCTCATGCTGGTCCTGGTATGATTAGACTGCCTCAAGTGGGAACTAATTTAAATAAAAATGACACTGCATGGATGAAAAATCAAACTATAAATCGAAATTTGAATTGGTCGGAAGTTTCAAGTCACCGTGAACCTTCTGCACACAGAATCTGGGATGACATTCATAACCCCATTCAAGATAAAAGTATGCCAGGAACTCCTAATACACCAAATAGTGCCTTTGGAAACTGGAGTGATTCAGGTCACCCCATGGGAAGTTATTGGGGGTCCAAGTCTAAGAACTCAAATTCTAATTGGGCTGACGGCCAAGTAGATACTAGTTCATGGGGTGGGCCTCTGAAACAGGTATTTATACTAATTACCATTTCTTCCTATTATTAGCTTTTAATTTTATTTAAATTAGATTCATTTATATGGTTCATTTACCAAAAATAAAAAATGTGGTCAGCATCTGTTTTGTTATTGCTTGATATAATGTAAAGAAAAGTATTTTTTGAATAAGCTGATTGGTAGATTGTTTAGCTCTTATCTTGTTTAATTTTGAATAACTAAAAAATTAGTGACTTTATATAATGATGAAAGTGCATTTTTTAAAAAATTAATAAACTGTTTCAACTGCATGATAAATTTATAAAATGCTAGATTTAATTTTAAATAGCAAATTTAAATGACGATATTATGATCAATGGCATTAAAAGCTAAACATCATTTTTGATATTAGCAAAATTGAGTAAGCAAAATTTATTTTTAAATTATTATCAAGTAAACTTATAACAAAATGGGACAATTTTAAGAATGGAACTGTTTTTTTATTTAAGAAGGCTTTTACAGATGTCTAGCAGGTCTTTTAAAGATATGTTGATGTTAATGATTTGATAATTTGATTTTAAATTAAGATCAGCTTTTAGTAGAACTGTTGAATTGAGAATAAATGCAATATAAGTGTTCAATTATTGTTGCATCCATCAATATTAACTGAAGATTAAAGATAGTTGAAAATAGTACAACATATAATATAATTTATATTGCTTCCTGTGACCAGGTATCAAAGACTTTTGTGAACCAAATTTTAATCTTTGCCTTTTATCGTTTATACTACTTTTGAATCCAATTCAAATGCTTGTTAATAAAATTTCTTATACTTGAATATTCATGCAGATCATAGAATTCAGACTGTTTTATTCTGAATCCCATAGTCATCCTTTATCTGTATAATTATAATTTTCAGTTAGAGGTAAAAAATAAGATAGTTCATATAAAAGAATACCTTGTCTTCTCCATTTATGAAATAATGATGTTATGATTCTTGAATGTCACTTGATTAGTTTTTAGTTATGACTACTTATATCTGTATAATTTTGCATAAATAAACATACTGAACTGATCTATCTTCATTCTGATTAAATAACCAAAAAAGAATTTCTCTTTTTTAATATTATATATGTACATATATATAATGTTAGATATATTTTATATGTTAGGTATATTTTAAAGAAGATAACCATACTTTCTTGTTCTTGAGAAAAGTTATTTACATCTTGAACAATTTTTTTATACTCTCTATTGCTTGTGTAAAATATACAGTGAAACCTCAATCTATTATTCCCACATGATCATTTAATTCATTTTGTTCTAAATTTTTATTCCATAGAAAACAAATGTTATTCTTACAGATTCTTTATTTTTCCTATCTATCATTGAGAAAATTTTGTTGTTACTTTATTTTCTCATAAGTACGATTTTTAAGGAATTTATAAAAATTAATAAAATCTTTTTTGTACCAATAAGAATGTTTCAAGGTCATGAACAACAACAACAAAAAATTTTTTCTTGCTCATCACAAGTGTCTTTCCTAAACGACCAGAGGAACTTTTTTTTTGTTTGTTAGTTTGTTTAATGGTGGAGACAACTTGTGTACGAACTAGAGTGGCCACAATAGTTGAGGACCTATGCACAACCAGAATAAAGAAAGATGTAAAAAAGTAAGAAGCCCAGTGGCATTGGGGTAGCGCATCGCGTTCCTTTGCCACAGGTCCGAGGTTCGATCCCCAGGCTGGACAAGGTTGACTCATCCTTTCATCCCTTCAGTGGGTAGAGAAACTGAGGACCAAGCATGCTTGGGAACTAAACTCTGGGTGTTCTGCGTAAGGCTGACCACCTAACCGGAGCATATGCTTTGCACCCCAGGGTCCTTGGCCTAGAAAATGGAGACTGGCACCATAGGCCCTGGCCCCCTAGGGGCTGTTGCACCAAGAAGAGATGAGTAAAAGAGTAAAGATTACCAGAGTTGGTACTAAATATTTCTGAAGCATACGAAGCTATTTCAAATTAAAATCATTTATAAAGTAACAGTATATTTGCATAGGTAGAGGCAATAGAATGTTCATTTGCTGCCTCACTGATGTAAAGTAGGTAACAATTATTAAATATTTTTTAAATGTTAAGTACTTTCAATTAATTCATAGTCACATATTTTACCAGATCTTTATATTCATTGCTTTTAATTTTGTCTGCTTGAAAAGATGGATTGAGATTCTACTGTATATAAGTATTTCAAATAATAATAAGGTTATATTAAATTTATATACATCTAATACTGTATTTCTTTATTAAATAGAGTGCCAAACCTTTGACTAAAGACTTAATATGGGCTAGTAAGCAGTTTCGTTTGTTGGCTGAGTTGAACTTCAAAGTAAATATTTTATTATCTTTCCTTTATTCTAAAATTCAATAACCATTCTCAAATGATTCAACTAGAGACTAACATTTGTGTTTCATATGATGATCTTACAAGGATAGTAATATTTATGAGTTTTCTGACACTAAACTGTAGTCAATTTTCTAAGTAGAGGAATTCTAATTTTTTACTTAAAATTTGGTTATACCAATTTTAAAATTGATCTGTTTTGTAAGACTCTTATCATCTGCATTGATCATGATTAAAGATATGAATTGACTCCTCACAATTAAAAAGAACTTGTAAAAGAAAGTAGTAAAAGTACTACTTCAAGGATAAACGAACTTGCCTTAAACATACTTTTTATTTTTTTCTTATAAATTTATAAATTGTTTTGCAATAAATCTTTTTAATTTTTTTCCTCTTTTTTTTTGTGTGTGTATTACTCAAACTAATTGGAGGGTAGACTGGAGTTCCTTGGCCGAAGGCCTTATTAAATAAATGTGAAATAAGTTAAGATAAAATAACAATTGAATTAAGTTAATTTAAGAAAAGAAAAGTTAAAAAATTAAGTTCAGCTTAAAATTGCTGATGAGAAATGCTTGGATCAGATTCTGTGATGCCATCTATTGGATGGCCTCGCGTTCAGGCTGCGTACGGGGTAAAGTTGAGAAGGGAGTTTGTGTGTGTATTGTAGTTATAATATTCACATATAAACTTTTGTTTTATATCTCTGAGAGTAAAAGATTTGTAATTATTTTAAGTTTTGCATATTAGTAGAGAAAAGTTTATAAGCTTCATTTATATGAATATAATTTTATGTATCCATAATTTTGTTTACAGAAAGATGATATTGAAAACGCCTTGCGGCGATGTAATATGAATCTCAATGAAGCTTTATGTAAGTATTGCTAGTATTTTCTCTTCTGTATATTTCAATTTAAAAAATTCTTAATATGTTTTATTGTTTCCTGTTACTTTATTTATGTATTTTCTTTTTCTAGTGGAGCTAAATGCTATAAACAGTAAAGAAAGCTCAATGATTGATTCTGAAAGTTTGTCTGGGATCAATTTAAATCAGCCAAGAGTTCATCATAATAATGTAGGTGATGATATAAATTTTGCTGAACATTTATCAGACAATTCAATCCCTCCTGGAAATCTTTATGGTAATAGTGATTATCCTGGTATGAGTATGTTCTCTACAGGTTTTAATGTTGCTCAAAATTGCAAGAATCAGGTAATTGGTCTTATTTTATTCTTTAAAATGATTGTGTTGTCATAACAAAAAGTTATTATAATCATGCATTAGTGTAAATGTGCTAAATATTTTGAAAGCTCATAAAATTCACCTGCATGTGAAAGTTTTAGTAAAAATAAGTCTAAAAGAAGCATCAATTAAGTATTTTTTACTAAATTTTAAATGTTTGTCAAATTATGTTCTTAAACCTAAAGAAATTCCTTTTATACATTTTTCTGTTCACATTTAAAATATGATGTTTATGATTGTGGTATACAGTAATGTAGTACCTTAAAATTTTAATAGTTCTGCTTTTTCCCTAAATTTTATTTGGTGTAATTTTTTTTAATACATGATTTTTTTATTAGTGATATTATTTTGTTATGTGTGTATAATAAACTGCCTTTAAAAGTAAAAATACATGAGTTATATGCTGTATCACCAGGTAATTTTATTAGTGTTGGTATTTACCTTTATCTTTAAAAGTTTTTCTGTTATGAATTTTGCTTTTAACTACTATCCTTATTTTGTTTATCCAGTTTAATGTAAACTACTTTTAACTACTATCCTTATTTTGTTAATCCAGTTTAATGTAAACTACTTTACTGCATATAAAATTATTCTTTTTATCAGTCAAAATTAAGATTTGTTAAGCATTTGTATTCAATAACCTTACATTCAAACTTTGTGGCCATGAAAATTCTAAAATAGTTAAAGTTTACCTCAATTCATAAAGAAAGTTTATATAATTATCAGAATATTCTATAAAATGAATATGTTCATCTAATAACCTAGTTATAAGTTTCCATTTGTATTGCTTAAAGTCATTTATTGTTTCTCGACCTTTGTGATATGAATTGTAAATCTGTAAGGAAAAACCTTAGAGCATATCTTAAAGTAGATTTACCAAATTTTCATGTCCACATTGTGTAAATCCTATTACAACTTTGGTTAATGAGGTTTGAGTTTGTATTCCATTATATTCTAAATGTGTTTAAGATATTAAACTAATTAGAAGGCCAGGACATTAACTTAAATTCACCTTCATAAACCATTAGTAACTCAATTCTGATTTAGAGATGACATTTCCAAAAGATCTATCTCTATCGACAAAACTAATAACTTCAGAGATGCAACTGTTCAGCCTTAAAAAACAATGGCTTTATATCCATAATGATTTTATACACTTCATACATTTTGTGATATATATGTCATATATATCACAAAATTACTTTGTTTATAAAATAGGGCAAAAAAGAGGATAGAATTTGACTGATCAGTCTGTAGTTTAGAGCCAGAAGTGGTCCAACTTTTGCCGCAAGTTAACAATTTTGCAAACTGTGACAGAATTAACAAAATTTATAATTAAAACAAATGTTGCATCTATTGTTTTAAACATTAGTCAACTAGTTTGTTAATTATTATAAATAATTTAGCTCATTTATAAAGTTTCAACTTTCTACTGTGCATTTATAAATAATGGTTAAAATTTTTTTAATAATAATGTATTGTTTTATTTTCACCTAAATGTATGTGCATATATACACACATTCATACAGTGCATCCTCTCAGCATGATGCACTTCCATTGTGGCTTGCAAAGTCTTTTTGACTAACCAACCATGCCTGGTATCTAAGTGATTAATCACTTTAGACTTATCTGAAGGTTGTATAAACAGAATAATTCTTAATATCTTTTATTTTGTGTAGGAAGTGTCAACTTTGTATTGAAATAGTACATATTACTACATTATTATTTGAAATTTCAGAATACTGTTGGAAGCAATATTGCTCCAAATGTGCTTGGAAATGCTGGAACGAACAATCAAGTGCCCAATTTTAATCAGAACAATGGCATTAACAACTTAAGTCCTGCTATGATGAGAAAAATATTGCAGCAATCACAAGCTTTCAATCCAGTAAGTTTTATTTTTTAAGTCAATTTTATTTATATATTTTTTAAACTAAAACACTGGTGAAATTAAAATGATTCAGATTGTTTAAAAAAAAATATTATGATAGGATGGCAGCAGAATTTGTTTATACAGTGCAACCCGTTTAAGAAGTTTATATTTTTGGCACCCATTTTCCCCTATACAATGTTAAAATAACCCGTTTATAAAATTTCATTCCAAACTCTTTCCCATTTAAAAAGTTTTCTTTCATTTCTAAGTTTACTTACAGAATGCGTTTATAGCTGCCTTTCGATTACTGTTTTTTTCTCCTCTCTCTCTGTTTGTGTAAAGGTCAATGTTTATGGCTAAAAACGATGGTTGTCATTTTTATTTAAAATGTGCCTGAAGAATTTTTTAAAAGCTTAAGACAGCTGGACTGTTATCAATTACAAATTTCCGATAAAAAAACAAAAAACTATAACCGATTTTTTTTCTGTAAAATCGATTCCAGTAGTGTTTAAAGCAAAATTTTTTAGCTGAATTAAAGTTATTCTAAGGTAATTATGTTATTTTCCTTTATTAGCTGATTTTTTAAGTATGCAAAAAATGTAAATTTTTGAGAAAAACCAAACCTGTTGTTTATATATTATTTTATAAAGAAAAAAAATCTCTCCTCATTATCTATGTGATTATTTTGTTTTTTAAAAAAATTAATTTGTTTAAGAAGTTTTCACTTTTTATTTCCTTAGAAAACTCCTTAAGTGAGTTTTACCGTATATATATTTATATTTATATATACTAATATATACACACACACACACACATAAATAATACTTATTGCTTGATTTCCTGTTTAAGAAGTTTTAATCAGTTAGGCCCTTGAAAAACTTCTTAAGCAGGTTTCACTGTAATTGTTTTGTATTTTCTTTTCTGAATAGTTTTTAAATTGGTCTTTTAAAGTTTAAAACTTTTTTTTTTCAGTAGTATTTTAATTTTTTGAAAATAATTAAGGCGTTATAGTTAAAATTGTTTATTTTGTAAATCTTCATTTCTTGTTAAAGTTTTTCTAAATTGTGTGAATATTAATACATTCATTGTCTATGGTTATTTAACTCAGGCCTGCCTTCCTCAAAATACTGGACGAATGGCCCAACAAAACTTTCCTTCAAGCGCTCACTTACGTTATCTTGCACAACAAATACAGGTGGCAGTTCAAACTGGTCACTTAAATCCAATGGTGTGTATGATTAATATTTTATGTCTAATATATATTTTTTATACTTTCAATTTTTTACAGTTATAAAAGTCTCTTCTAATATATCAAAAACATCTAAATTTTAAAAGCTATTAATTGTGGTATTTACTAAAATCTTTTCTTTTTTGTTTATAATGTACTAAAGTGTATCATAATATTTTTAAATTCCAAATTTGAAGCTGTTTGTAATTATAAATTGTTTCTATGACCATATATTTACTTTAAAAATATAACAATTTTTAAAAAATTAAGCCTTCAAAAAAAGAACCTAAAGTTTTTATTTTTTTTAAATAGTTTTTAAGTGTAAAAATGTAAAGTTTAAGAAGTTAAATAATATTATAGAATTATATGTCATGTAACATTTAGGTCTCCTGAATTAGTAGCAAAACTGTCAAATATAAATAAATTAACTAAAATAAGCAAAACAAATAATTTGAAAAAAAATATGTATGTTTATAAAGAAAATCAATAACTTTTAATTATAGATTTGACTTAAAAAAGTTAATTAAGCCTATTCTAAGAAACATGATTAATATTTAAGTATTTTTTAATTTGATCTCTTTGGGTAAATGTATGATCACAATGATGTTTTATTAACTTAAAATTTTGAATTTAAAATAAAAAATCAGTACAGCTTAATAATAACAATCCAATACCTTTATAGTATGCAACTCTGAATTGAGGAGAGTTCTAATTAGTAATGGATATTTTTCAATTCTCAGTCCTTTAAAAATATTTTTACTCTTGCTTTTTAAGACCTTGCTCCTGAGCCTCTAATTGTAGTATGTTTCTAAATAGTTCTTGGTCTTAAGGTATCCCCTATATTGAAATTTAGTTGTATGTACAAAATTAATCTTATTTTATAAAATAGGGATTTTTGAATAAATGACTTATTTTGTATTTAAAAAAAAAAGGTTTTAAAAGTTTATATTTTTTCTACAGATTTTAAATCAAGCTCTAGCACCTCCAACATTGCAATTACTATATCAGCTTTTGCAGCAAATAAAGTTTTTACAGCAGTTGCAACAGCAACAGATGTACTTCTCTCAGCATGGAAGTAAGCCTGGAAGTCCACCTTTGCAGCTTAGCGTGCAAATTACGCAAGCAAAGCAACATATTGTAAATTTACAAAATCAGATAGCTGCTCAGCAAGCTCTTTTCTTGAAGCAGGTGAGTTGCATAGATTGTCTTAGACTGTTTCTTAGTCTATTATAGAAGGGTATGCATGAGCTCTGCAATTAAATTTTTGTTGTCTTTTTTAATTATGTTTGTATAAATTTATTCCCTAAGGAAGAAAATGTCATAGCTGCTATTTTGATAGACAAAGTTATAATCATAAAAATCATTGCTTGAAAAAAAAATAAATAAAAAACCTTATGAGGCGTCAAAATGCAAGCATGTAAATACTTAATTTTGTTTCCTTTCTTTTTTTGTTACATTTCAAATTGTCTACTATTGTCAAAGGCTCACTGACACAAATATATAGGGATCACTCCAATTTAGGCGGAACGATGACCAATTGGTAAGGGTGCTCACCTTCGGATCCAGAGATAGTGGGTTCAAATCTCACTGTGGCATGGATGTTCATAGCCGTTTGGAATCGGCTTTAAGCAGTAGGTCCCGGTCTCATTAGCCCTCATGTTGCCAAAAGTAGACTGTAGCACTTCAAACCAAACCAATTTAGGCAACATAAACACCTGTGTAAGAACTCTTACCAAAACTTTAAGTTCTTGAAAGAAACCTTAAGTTTTAAAAGGAACACCATATTCCTTTAACATGTGAATCTTGCCTTCCATTTTATATTATCCTCTAAAGTGACTGAGAGGAAAAAAACATTTAAACTCCAAAAATAGTCATGAACATGAGTATAAATCTTTGTCCTTTTTCTTACAGTAATTTATTTGTTCATCAATTTTTCGAAGTTATCTCTAAAATTATAATCTATTACATAACCTAATTTCACCATTTTATGAAATGTTATACAAGTTTACAAAAATTCTTTAAGAGAAACTTTTCAGTAATGTTATAGATAATACAAAAATTAAGGTCAGTGGTTTCAAACTTTGATAGCTGTGATGTGTAAATCAAAATTATTGAAAAATTGGTAGATGTTGTTTCTTTACAAACAATATATGCATCTTATAACGTTTATCTTGGTTTATATAATTCTTGTTCATAAAAGATAATGTATTAATCAAAATTTCAGATTTTGATATAAATAAAATTGTATTCCTCTTAATTATTGTAAATAATTTATTTTAGTTTAAAATTTACTTTTGTGGTTAATATTTTTTGTTTTGCCTCTGGTTTCTTCATAATGTTCTTAATTTCTGTTTATTTCAGCAATTGCAGGTGCCAAAGCAGCATCCATCCCTCCAGAATCCTCAACCGTCCACCTTTGATATTGTCAAATCTAATCTTGATTCTATAAATGGTTTACATTCTGAATTCAGGGATCTCTCAGTCAGAGACCCTGGGCCTCAACAAGGCCATTCAAGGTTGAATCAGTGGAAGTTATCTTCATTTGACAAGGAAGATAATCCTGCTTCTGCTGAGAATAATGCCTGTAATCGGGAAAATAATAACAATAACAGTAACACAACAAGTGAATTTAGCCGTGCACCAGGATCTATTACAAAATCCTCATCTGCTAACAGCTTATCCTCTACCACTGCTTCTCATTCATCCACCAATTTGACTCCACTGAATGAGAATTCTTGGCCTGAGATACCTCGATCTCAAAATGACTCTTGGTCTGAACCAAATGAATCCTCTAACTCCGTTCAGATAAATAATGATGGTATTGGTGCATCAAATGACAATGCTTCTGAAGGCAACAACAAACACAATAGTGCCTCTGACAATAAAGATTCTCCTGCCACTTCCTCAAATCCCTCCACTTCCAGCTCTTCCCAGTCCTACAGTTTAAATGATCTTGTGCCTGAGTTTGAACCAGGAAAGCCATGGAAAGGAACCTCACGTATAAAAAACTTTGAGGATGATCCTCATGTTACTCCTGGAAGTATTGCCAAATCTCCCCTTTCCTTAAACAGTATTAAAGACTCTGAACTTTTTACTTGGAATACCAAGCAAAATGTTTCAAACTTGTCTACATCATCTTTGACTTCAAGCACATGGACATTCTCACCACCATCATCTCAAAACAGGCAAGTACTTTTTGTTTTCATTTTATATATACAGCAGAGTTGGAAAAAAATCATGATTTTTTTTTTTAAATAAAAAAAAATCACATTTTTTTTTATTTAAATTGGATTTTTTTTTTATTTTATTTTTTCTGAATACTAATTTTAATTGTTGTTTTTATGTTTTTTGCAATACACATAGAATAGTTTGTTATAAGGTGTAACATCTTATCTATCTAGTATATTGTGCACACTGATTACCTAAACTTAAATATATAAATTTTAATCTACATTCTATTATTTTGTAATTGGATAGTGCAAACTAAACAAGATGTAAATTAAAAGACCAAATTAAATATTCTTTTAATGCAAACTATTTATTTAAAAAACAAATCACAATTATTTAAATATTTTTAAGCACCAAATTGTGGATTTAATTGTTTCAGTAAAAACACTAGCTTTGTACTACCCCTACTATATACTTTCTGATAACAACACCCCTAAATTCTTGGAAAGCACATGCTATCTATTTACACTTATTTACTGATTGGTATTACTGTGCTGACTGATTCCCCTGTCTTTGAAATATAGGTTTTAAAAGAAGTGAAAAAAAAATTATTTAAATCAATGATTTTTTTCAAAAAAAAATAAACTGATTTAAATCATGCCAACCCTGATATACAGTGAAACTTTTCTGAGTGGCCACCCCTCCATACCGAGAATATATGGCCGCTCTGAAGTGTTTTATTTACTATTATAAGATAATAACTATAATGCATAATATAAACAAGTCTGACATATATTCCTTATGTAAATGAAATTTAAAACTTATCTAGAGAGAAAATAGTACTTTATTTCATGCTTCTTTACTTTTTTTTTTTTTTTTTTTATGGCTACTTAAGTTATTCTGGTCCTTAGAAAGTCCTTAATTTTTCTTCAGGAAAAAGAGTGGGAACCCTGTATTATACATTTATATTACCAAAGAAAATGTAATTATGCAGGGCTAATTAAGCACAACATTTGATTCAGTTGAGATTCAGAATCACTTATTCATATTATGCATACATTTTATTGTTTATTTTATGAAAATTTTTTCTTTGTCTAGTGGTGTAATCCAATAATGATAATTTTTCATATTCAAAGTGTAAGAATTTTTCTTACATACGGTAATGTAATATTAACAATGGGTTTATGAAATGTGTGACAAAGAGATACCATTATATAATATCTGTAATGATAAAAACCTAAATAGTACTAAGCATTGAGATGAAAGCAAAAAGAAATTAAGCATTAAAAATAGTCGATGGTTGTGCATTTTGTACAATTGCAAATCCATAAACTTTGTAAATATAAATTATTATACATGTAACTCATTTTTATTAAGGACCTTAATAACATGTTTTCCAAAGTATGCAATCTCTAAATGTTGTTTTTCAAAGGCAATTATTTTAAAAGTAAAAGAAAAATACTTTTACTTTTTATATATTGACCAAATTAAAGTTTTCAATGTATATTTGTAAATATGTACTCATTACATAATCTCAGATTTATATAAATTTACAAATAATATAAAAAATACAACTATGAGTGTGATTGCAAAATCCTCACTATTATATATATAGTGTAAAACATAAATGTTAAACTATTCTTTAAGCATATTTAGTGTGTGTGGGGGGGGACTATATAATGTTGTTTAAAAATGTACTAATCATTAGTAATGCTGAGCCTGTAGCAACAAAGCATTTTTTAAAAAGTTAAGGTAATTATATTCTATGAAATTGAGTCGTTACTTCCTTACAAACCCAACAGTTGTATTATTTCATCATTGTTAAATTAGTAAAAGAAAGTCTTTGATATCTGTCTGAAATTGTCCATTTATCCCTAATAATATGCAAGTTCTTTTGGGCATATTATCAACATTTACAATATCTATGACATTTTAGGGATTGAATGAATGTCCAATAGAACTTGTGTATTGTTTGAAATATGTTCATATTGTCAGGAGTAAAATTTAGTTAAATTATCAAATGTTAGACTGTTCTGGGAATTAATTAGATTAATTTTACAAATTTTGCTGTGTAAAGACATAAGTAATCCTTTAAAAGTCAGTGGTTTTGCAATGAAACCACCTGTTTAAAAAATTATTTATTTTAACCCCTTCCAAGTTCATTTTATTTTGGGATTATGGGTAAAAAATGTCAATTTTTTATGCTTATTTTTATACATACATAGCTTTTTAAACATAATAGCATAATTCGTATGAAAAATTTACAAAAAATTAATGTGAAAAAATCAATTTAAGTGAATGAGTAATTTACATGTATAGTTGGCTTTCTATGTGGCAGCAATCATTAGACTTTGGAGTCAATTGACACTAACTATAAATATAAAGCTTAGAATACCTACGTTTATCTTGAATTAAATTTTATTTCTATCCTTTGCATTTACATAAATTATTATGATATCATTAATCAAAATTTTGGCGTGTATGATACAATCGAAAACACTGTACTGCACAGAGTCCAACATCGCAATCTGAACAGTAGAACTTTGTTTATCTCCTTACCTTCTTCCCTCTACTGTCTTTCTTTAAGCAGTAAATAATCTAATAGCCAGATAAGTAAACAAAAGCATTCGAAACCATAAAAAACACGTGAAATAATTCGGGAAAGACTGATTGCACAATGCCCGAGCTACACTCGGGATGAGCCAGGATATTATATTTCGCCTGCCCGAGTTCAGCTTGGGAAAAACCGGGAAGGGGTTAATACATGACATTTTCTTTTTCAATTTTCTATGTTTTTGACTCTTAAATGATCTATAAATGGTAGTACTATATTTATTTTTTCTTCTCTTTAAACATACATTTTTTTTATACTTGCTTTACATGGGAAAACTCAAATATTTGATATTTCTCCTTTGTAACTTAAAATAAAAATACTTACCCCAAACATCACATAAATTGTTTAGCTATTTATTTATTACATCATTTTAATGGTAATTTTTCATTATTCTCACAATATAATTAAAATCTTAAGATATCCGTCTACGTTGAAAACATCATTTTTCTTTCCAAAAATCATAATTTTTTGTTTATTTTCCTGCTGCAAAATTTCAACTTTTAGGCTTTTAAATATGTTTTTGTTTTGTCTCTGCAGCATTTTAAAGAAAAGTTACAGCAGTTTAAACATAAGTAATAGCTATCAAAACAAAACGGAAGTAGCAACTTCGGAAGTTGTGAATTTAAAGTTTTTTATAGAGCATTTTTTGGACAAAACTTTTTAAATTTTCATGAAGATTAATTTAAACATTTTTCTAGTATTTTTAATAATTAGCAACTTGGCAATTCGAAAGTTTTGAAGCAAGAAAGTGTGGGGAATTTTAAACATGTATTTTAATTTTTTAATAGTTAAAGTTGCTTTCATGAACTTCAAATGCGTTTTTCTGAGAACAGTATTTTTAATAAAATGTTGAAAAATGTGATTTCTCAAAAAGTTCTTAAACTATTTTGTTGAAAATTATTATGAATGCTTTTGATAGTATTTACTAGTGAATGACCTAAAAGCTTTAAATTTGGATAATTTTTAATCATCATACACTCATAGTTAGACACAAAGGTAATGAAAATTCGTTAAAAATTCAATGTGTATGATTTTGAAGGACCAAAGTTTTTTACCAAATGTAAATTAAGCAAAGATTTTGGGTGATTCACTAGTCCAAAGTATAAGAAATGTGGTGCATCAAAAAATATTGAAATAATTTAATTTATTAAAAAATTAGGCCTTTTGAAAAAACCGAATTTTTTTACTAAATTTTCTTTCTTTATTAGAAATTTTATAAAAACTTCTCCAGGAATAAATTTTTTAAGGGCAATTCTCTGTGACAATATAAAAAATGAATCTAAAAATGTAAAAACATGAACTACTTTCTATGTTTAAAGAAAAAAGTTCTGCAAACATAGACAGATACCTTAAAGTATTATTTTCACTGTACAAGGGGATGGTTTGACAGTTAAACCACTCCCCAAAGAAATGTGAATTTTTTTTTTTTTTTTTTTTTTTTCATGTTCATCGATAACATTCATAAGCTAATTCCCTTAAATCCCAAAGAATTTTATTCTTGAACTTTAAAAGATTAAAGCTCTATTATGCTGACCTAATTATCTAAATGAGTATGAAATAGAACATCTGCTAGAAATTTGTAAAGATTTTCTTTTCCAGAATTGGTTAAAGAGTAAAAAATAAAAAATAAGATTAAACTCAGACATTTCTTTGACTACAACGGTATTATCAATGCAATATTAACTCAATGGCAACAAATGCAAATTGAGCTGAGGAACTGAAAAATGTATGCATTTAAGTAAGATGTATATGCTTATCCACTTAAATGGATAAATGTATGCATCTGTAGTATTAGGTCTCTAGGGAAAAAATATAAAGTAAAAGTAGAAGAGAATAGATAAAAAATGAATAAGCTATTTCCAAATCTTAGAAAACTCAAACATATGTTTTTTTACTCAGTCTACTTTTCAATTCTGAGATTCTTATTTGTTGTTATAAAATAGCAGTCTGCTTTCATCTTTTTGTGCTTTATATTGGCTTTCTTTTGCTATATTATGACAAAAAGTGTTAATATCTGGTATAATTAACTTTAGTGACTAAATTAACTATTTCATTTGTTCAACTATTTTTAACTAGCATTCTAAATGGCTCTTTACCACATTTTTGAATATTTTGTATATTAATACTTGCATTAAGTGTGTTAAGTTCCCTTTCTATTCTATATTTTGCTATATCTAGTTCATCTAATTATATTAGAAAACAGCTACTTAATAATGATTTATGTTAGGAAATTAGTTTTCATGATATTTAAATCTTAATTTATTAATTATAAATTTGTGTTTCATTTTTCGGCAATAGAAGTTCAAATTTTACTACCTTTATTCCATAGTCCTATTGACAGTGCACTGAAATATAAGAATATTAAAATTTTAATAAATTAATCAAATTTTCTTCTATTCTGTCATTTAACATTTAATATAAATCAGATTACTTGATTATTCTCAATTTAATAAATGGTCGGTCATTTGGAATGCTGTATGGTCTACTATTTTGTAATATAGGGACTAATGATATTGGCACTTACTGTTTAACACATTTATGCTTAGTGTTCTGTTTTTGAGCCAGTAGTCCTGTAGAAGTTTTATAGAAACTGCTGTTTACGGGAATTAATGGGATGGAATTTCACATTAATGTAAAAAATGTGATGCTATATTTCATGTGAAATGTTTATCTACCCCATTCAATAATATTGACAACTGCTTACAGGCAACATCTGAATTATATAAATTATAAAAAATACAACTATGGATTTGATTACTTTTCCGGTTTGAAAGTGGCAAGTGATTTGAATAGAATGAAATAATTTTAAAACATTTTTTATAGTGAGTAAATGTAAATTTCACACATTAATGGCAGTATTTCAACCTCTGGTATAAATGGGTTAAAGTTAATTCCAACAGCTTTGAGCATACATGTCGATAAGGGATTCAAACTGACTCTGATGCAGCACCCACCCATTTAGCTGGAAGTATTTGAAAAAAATAAAATAAGTTTTAAAAAAATTCCAAATGGTTTCATTCACAGAGTAAACAACAGTTTGTTCCAACATATTTTATCATTGTGTAATACTTTTTTAAAAAAGACATTAACAGTAGAATTACGGCGGGTGTCATTTTGACCCCTTGATAAGATATCTGCATATTTCTCTATATGATATATTTGTGAAAAATAAATTAAAATAACACAAATTATGACAACTATAGTTTGTTTCTAATAATATAGAGACTTTGCAGGTATGTAGGATCAATTAAACGATTTACTACGTTCTCTCCTAAACGTTGATCACTTGGTCTCATTTCATCTTTTCCAAAATATGGAAATCCGTTTAATAAGTATTTTGTCCTAACATCTACTTCTAGCCAAAATTTTATTCTGAATTTATCGAGCTTGTTAGGCATATACTGCAAAAAATGGCATCTTGTTTTTGTAGGGAATAACTGTGCATCAAACAAAATATTTTCATTTAGTTTGTAGCAAAGCTTACAGTTTTCTATAAAAGTATTTCATGCCTTGGATATTAGTATAAATTTATCACACTGCAAACGTGAAGACCTTGCTAGTTTATTTTCAAAACGAAGAAATTTCATAACTTCCGGAAACCTATCTCTACACACAGTTTCATGAAAAAACTTTGGTCCCTAAGTCTTGGACCACAAACTAAGAATTGGTAAGCCCTTGGTGGCTAATGCCCCCTTACATACAACAACGTTATGAATTCTTCCAGTTCTGCTAATAGAATAGTGAAACAGTCATTATGAAGTTTACGCTTGTCTTCAACATCAGTATATAGCCTGCCGTATTTCTAGGTATGATGATTTGTTAGGGCTAACATAAAAATATGATTTTCTTGAAATCTTTACTATTTCGTAAATCACAATGATTTAGGAAAAGTCAAGAAAGGATTAAGATATTTGGAGAAGAAATAGAAGAGCTGTCAGAGATAAAAGTTTGCTAGGTGTCAAAATGACCCCTTCCGTAATTCTAGTGTTCACCCTTTTGTGCCTTATTTATTTCTCACATAACGTTTCAAAACAGGTGTGCTAATTCTATTCAATATATTGGAATATTGAATTAGATGACAGCACAAAACTAGAGTGAGAATTAGTCTTCCCATTGTTATATCAAGGCCAATATATTATAATGGGTTTTGCTTTTCCCACAGGTGTATTTTGTAAGATCATGTAAATGGGAAGTAATCTTCCCAGGGCCCACAAAAGGGTTAATAAACAAGAATAAATTATTTAACGAGCTTGTTTAGCCTGTTTTTTTCCATTTATTGTTAAATTGTAAGTTGTTTTGAAATATTAATTAGCTCCTATAGTTACATATATGTATATATATACATATATATATATATATATATATATATATATATATATATATATATATATTTATTTGGTCTAAATGTATTATTTAATGTCTAACTTAGGTCTTGGGGTAACAGATCATCTTCTGATCAAGAACGGATGAACTGGAAAGGTCCCCCTTCAATGCAAAAAGCTCCTCGCCCACCACCTGGACTAAGTGGACAAAATAAACAGATTACCTCAAACTGGATATCTGGTGAAACAGGACCTCAGGGATGGTCATCAAACACTGGTAAAAATGAAGCATTGTGGAAGTAACCTGTTTTTGAAATAAAATATTTATACTTCCACGATGCTTTGTCTTTTTAATTATATGAAATGTTGAACATCATAGGAAAATATTAGGCTTTTAGAAAACTAGATGTCATTATGATGGTTTTTAAAATACTTCTAAATGACTATTTGTGCATTGTTCAGTGCACCAGAATTGTTAAAACTGATATCCATGTCAAGAGTTTTGTATTCGTAAATTCCTTTAAGATAAAATATGTGTGATAAAATATAATTCTTTTTTACCTTAAATATCATTAAAAAAATTAAATGATTCTTGAGGATTTAATATTTTAGGACATTTTAATATCTGTAACAATTCAATAATCAGTAAGTTTCAATAAAATGATCTGTGCAAAATACCTTTTATAATTATCTTTAAAAAAAATTGTGTCATGAAAATAAGTTCTTTAATCTGTTAATATGAAGGATTAACAATTTACATTTCTCCAGTTTAGAAAAAATTGTGTAGAATTCATTGATTTTTCTTTTTCTAATAAATTCATTACTATTAAATCAGTTATTTTTAATTGGAATTTCTGAAATATTTATGTATTTTTTGCTCTGCTGTAGGAATAAATATTAAATATTTTTACATTAGACAATTGTACATAAAATTATATAAGGTATATAGACTAACACTACTATATATTATTTACAACCACTTTTTGAAAGAACATTTAATGCTTTAAATGTATAATTTCCTTAGTCATTTTGTATTTTTGAATTCTGTAAACCCTTATTGTGTTTTTAACTACATAAGCATCATGTGTAAAAAAGAAATGAAAAATCTATAATTTAAGAAAAATTATTAATCTGGATTTGTAGGTTTTAAAAAGTTTCTTGTTTCTGTTTATGAGAGATTTAATTGTAGATGCAATGTATAGATTAATAACTGCTATGAACAGTTTAGGGTCTAATTTATATTTTTAAAAAAATGCATAATTAGTTCAAGGGGATCACAACACATCATAAAAAATGAGAAATCAGGGAATTGACAGGGTATTTTATGATTCTGGAAAATATTTGGGAAATAGTGAATTACTTTTCAAAATTCCTCAAAAATCTAAGTTTTCCAAAATTTTAAATTTCTCGGCAAAAAAATTTCCTCCGGATTATTTTCTATTTCCTTTTTAAAGTAATGTAAACTTTTATAATATTCATTATCATTATGTGTGATCACTTTTAATTACATCATTCACATATACCTGAATTTAGACTATTTGAGTGAGAAATTGCAACTATGATATATCACTGCACATGGTTAAAAGGCATAGTTGTGACTCATGGCATTTTCACTATTGTTTGTGAAAAGATGATATAATCATTAGGTGCATTAAGATGGTAAAATTGTGTCTGAATACACCTAAAATTATACATTTCTATGAATGTCCCACCCACCTACCCCAAAAAATGCTCCTCATCCCTAAAAGGACAAAGTCTCCTCTGAATAAAACATTTTGCACAATTCCAAGAAATGTTGAAGAGAATTTTAGAAAAATTATCAAAGAAGTATCAAGTTACTTTTTCCCTGTACACTTGTGGTTTCCATTTTTAAGCTTTTTGTGTTTTTTCCCTTGTCATATACTACATAAAATTTTTATCTAAATGAACTTTTTCTATAAATATATGCTTCTGCATTGACTTATTAGTTGCTTATTGTTTTCTAATTATTCATTTAGGTTGGGAAAAACAAGGTGGTTCCAACTTCCTAGTTTTAAAAAACCTTACACCCCAGGTAGATAAGTCTTTAATGTATTTACTGCTTGTATATTGTTTTCACTAACACCACAGTTTTGGTCTTATTTTAAAATTTTCTTTTTTTAACTTAAGATTGATGGATCAACTCTGAAAACATTGTGTCTACAACATGGACCTTTACAGTTATTCCATTTACTTTTGAATCATGGCATTGCTCTTGTTCGCTACTCTACTCGTGAAGAAACAGAAAAGGCCCGTTCTGCGTTGAATAACTGTGTTTTAAGTAACACTACTATCCTGGTAGATATTCCTACTGAAATAGAAGTTAAACAATACCTCCAACTTGCAAGTGGCCAAATGAATTCTAGTGTCTCGTGGCCATCAGGGAATGGAAACAGTGATTCCACTTTTACTTCAGGAAACAGTTTTCCTATTGCTGCCAGCTCTAATTCCTCTGGAAATGGGAATAATTCAAGCAAAATTGGAACAAGTAATTGGAACAGCACAAGCTTGAATTTGCAGAGCTCGAACTTGTGGTCCTTTTCTGGCTCAGGCAATAGTCTGTGGGGTATGCAGTCCTCAACCAGTGATCATGACCAATGTATTCCTTCTTCACTGAACTCATTTTTGCCTGGTGACCTCTTAGGTGGAGGTGAATCGATTTAAAAATGTGTGATCTGTCCATCGAATACTGTGTGATCAAACCAGGGCCATTCATTTTGATGAGAATCATCAAATGTGTAGCTCTTGTGAAGATTCCCAACTAATTTAATTCTCAAAAACAGTTAGACTTTGTATGGGGATAAAGTTTTCTTTTGCAGTATTTTTCCGACCATTTCAAGAAATTTGACGTTTCCATGTGGGGGGGGATGTCTTTATATCCATAAAAGAAGTGTTGAAACCAATAAATAAAAATGTGTGATACTGGATATATAGCTTACCATTTTAAGATTCTACTTACATAACTTCTGACAAATGTAGTCCGTTCACAAGAAAGCAAAGTTTTCCATTATGTGATAAACTGTCAAAGATTTTTACTTTTGAATTTGTTCAGCCTTCCCAACAGATGTTAAATATGCTCCTGAAAATGCTCAGTTGATATAAAATGTCATGTATAGATTATTGGTGTAGTGTATCATTGCATACATATGTCTAGTATTTTTTTGGTGCCAGGATATCTGTGTGTGTAAAATGAAAAAAATATATAGAGCTATATGATGTAGGATATGTAAATATAATTTCATAGTTACCTTTACAAATGCCAAATATGAGAGAACCTCATGGAGCACATTGTGTGTTTTACTTGCAAATACATCTTGTAGTGTGCATTTATATTAGATATTTTTAATTATCCCTGTTACTGTTTCAGTTGACACTGCATAAATAATGCAAGTAAAAACTTATTTAATGAATAAAAATTTGACTTAAGTATCTTTATTGTGTATCTTTTTGAGTGATATCTTTACTTGCTATTATTTTTGTTAGTGTTTGGATGCATGTTCGTTACCCTGTGTTAGTTTGTTTCCTTTAGTATTATTTGTTTTCTGTAAACATTCTTAAAATTTGTGCTTTTATTGTTGTCATGGAGTGAAAGTTTTTGTTATGCTTTTGTTACATGTTATGTAAATACAGAGGGAAATATGAAACTAATGGATGTTATGTTTTGTTGAATGATCAAAAATTTTAATGTGGTGAAAGTCTGATTTTGTTCACTTTCTAAATTATTTTTGAATTCAGTTTTGGTATTGTTTTCAATGTACTTGTTTGATTAATATCAAATAAATGCCTCATCCCTTTAATATGTATAAAATGATTTAACCTAAACTTTGTTGTGGATTTTTAATATGTCACTTTTTTTAGAATGACTAAGAAATTTTTTTATTCTTTATTGGATATGAGAGAATAGTTTTGTAGGCAGCTTGCATAAAGGTTCTTTCTAGCTTTATTTCTTTTTAGTTGTGTATGTGTAATATATATACATGCTGATTTTTTTTTTCAAAGATTCTTTACTTGATTGTTTAAAATGTGTTATTTTTTCTGTATGAATATTTGTGACTTTTCATATATTTAAATAAGAGTTTTGTGTTCTTTATCTTCTATTATAATAATAGTCTTTAATTATTTATGCAACATATGCATTATCATAAATAATTTTAATATTTTTCATTTAATATTTATGTATTACATTGTACTTGAGAGTTCATTCTCCTATGTGGACAACCTTATCTGCTCATAAGCTTGGCACATTAATGTTGTATGATATTCTACTTTGCATAAGTCCTTTTTTTTATATATACATATATATTTAGTGAGAAAATAGGTACTCTGTGTGCCTTAGGTGTAAAAAATAGGCCTATTTCTCTTCGAAACCTATTATGAATTTCTGCTCTTATCCCTCCCACCCTATTTTTTTTGCCTCATCCTATAATAAAAAGCTCAACTTTTTCTCTCTTCTTTTTTTCTCAGTGTTAACATATTTGTGGTACAAAGTGTCAGGATTATGCAGAATTCACTTTGCTGACATACTATTCCTTCCCGAGAATGGTATAATTAAAGATCTGAGTTTCATTCCAGTAGATAAACATGCCTGGAAAATATAGTATTGTGTGTTATTGTTTTGTATAAGGGATATGAATATTTTAAATAAGTACTCAGTAATACAGTCCATCAAATTTGAAATAACTTTTAGCTTTGAATCTCTTTTTCAGTCAACATGTTTCCTTTTAATGCCTGCCTCTAAAGATGCTGTTTTATTTTTATCTGGTCCTCTCATGTGTGTAATTTTTTTTCTTTTGTTAATGAAAGTACTTAAATCACTTTGGCTTCAGTCCATTGTATATTAGTTTTTATTTCTGTGATTTTTCTGTTCTGATAATTTACAATGTTTTGTTTTAAATGATTTAAACTATTTCCTTCAAAGCTGTGAAGTGGGATATGACTTACTGGACTGCTTAGATTTGAGTTTTTACTCACAAAATATTTTTCTACCCTTCTCTGAGTTTAAAATAATGATTGGTGCCACATACATATTCTGTATAAAAAAAAATATTTGTATAATTCCTTTAATAATTGAATAGTTTATATTTTTGACCTCTATTGTACTTGAGAATTTTAAAATTGTGTTTAACTAGATTAGAATGGTTATACTTTCTCTTTGATATCTATGTGCACTAAAACTTTATTCTGCTGTTTAATTTGTGATTCTTATCAATAGACGATTGGCAAATTTAGCACTTATTTTTAATTTTTTCAATATACTTAGTCATAAGCTTGTACATATGTGTGTTAACCAGGATGAAGAAAAAAAATCATTAGTTAAAAAATACTTATTAAATATATGCATTTCATCCATGTTAGATCAAACTTCAGTTCTTCAAAATAAAATTTTTGCTATCGGTAAAAACTTGATTATTAGACTTCATCAAAGAAACTTTATTAAAAATATGTTCATTTGTAGGTTAATATAAACTTTACATAATTTTCTCTTATTGTATCATAAAAAATTATTTGGTGCATCCACTAATCAATTCTACCGTCCAGTCATCATATCTCTTATATATTTTGCTTGTTTGTTTGGCTGGCTGGAATAACATTTCTACATATTCTGAAGTGTGCATAACTTGCAACTGAATCAGTCGCATTAACTGAATGGTGCTAGTTCTGTACTTTGTAAGTAAAAATAGTGCAGAATGACTAACAGTTGTGTTCCTTTTTTCCAGCCTCTTTGTGCTTGGGCTAAATTGATGCATTTTACACATGCTGTACTTCGATCTATTCTGATAGATCTTATTCTTTTTGTGATGTGCTCATGTATGGTGACTGTACAATACTGCTTGTTTTCTCCCATCATAATTCTGTTTCAGTTGTACAATATATTGGAGTGTTTGTAGAGTCTAGTGTGTTTTGGACTTAGTATAATGATGCACTAATGATAAAGAGCTTGATGTTTTTGGATATATATTCATGTTGCCATTGCATTGAAATTCATGCACTGCTGAAATACGTTAAGGCTGGTTATAGTTTTTGTATATAAACATTGACGACACTGGCATGAACCTCTTACCGTGAGAAATCTATTTTCAAATATATTTTAAAAATGGAAAAAAGAAAAAAAAAAACAGTTTTAACCCAATGAAATAAGATTTCTCAACACTTCTTGTTGCAGAATTCACCAGGCAGTGAGCCCATTTTATAAGAAACAAGTTGCAGTTGTAAAGTTATTTAGACTCAACAGTTAAGGTGTTCAAATATTTTCATGTATATAAATTTTTAAAAAGAAGAATAATTGATTTTAATGTTATATTGTATATGTGTTAACTTGGTTACTTTTGTGTAGTGTGTACCTGATTGCAAACAGTGACTGTTAAATTTTCTTTTAAAAAATATATCCAGGGCATCTGATGTAAAACTGCTTGTTTTCCCTTTATGTATGAAGTTCCTAACAATTTGCTGTTATCATTCATTAAAGAGTCATCCTTTCTCATTTTTTAGTGAATTATATATATATATTAAAAATACTTTACCTCTGTTAGATTATTTTGGTTCAGAAATGTACCTGTTATCTTATTGGCTACAGAATATTTTCTTTTTTAATCATTTTTTAAATGATTTGCATAAATTTGTAGTTTTAGCGCATTTTCAAATTGTTAACCTAAATCATAATTAGCATATCATCCTAATGCCACTTTTTATATACGATAATGCTGCCATTTATGATCAACAAAAAAAAAAGTTTTTTTATTTAATAGTAAATTTAAATTTTTTAAAAATTTAGATTTAATAACGCTGACAATTCTATACCATGTTTCTATGTACATTAAGTGTTCTTTCTTTGCATTAAGAACATGCGTTTTACTTCCAGGTATATCATTGGTGTTTCAGTTTTTATTGTTTAAAAAAACTTTTTCTTATTTTATCAATTCATATTTTTCAATTCATATTTGTGGCATTAATAGAAATTTTGCCAACAGGAGATAATGAGCTTTGTTTTATAGCAGTCCTTAATAACTGCAAAACGTATGGCAAAGTGGCTCTTGGGATTAACAACATTTTAACGAAAATTTTTTAAATTTGATTCAAAATTTATATGAATAGTTCAGTAGCAAGATATACATTTTTAATTGCTATTGATTGTAGACAATCACCGCATTAAAAAAGGTTGTAATAAACCTGATAAGCTTGCTCATCAGCATGGTTTGTGGAATTCTTGTAACTTGGATAATTTCTTAGTTGACTTTTAACTTCTCTTATCAAGTGTGTGTGGTAGTTTTTAACTAGTCATTGTTCTCAAAGTCAGTATAAAAAGAATATATAATTATATAGTATATATATATATATTGACTTAAAGAACATTTTTTTTTCTCTAGTCAAATCTAGACATTATGCAAAGCTGTTATTGTAGTTTCCTATCTTTTCTGTTCACAATTTCTTATGTTGCAAATGATAGTATTGCTTGTCTCACCAAATTTCTTCCTTACCCCTCCTTTCATTTCTTTGTCATATGTATAATTTGTTTAATGATAATACATGACCAGCAAATAAGATTAAACTGGGATGGTAAAGTTGATGCATATGTGTGAATTCTGTTGCATTTATATGCAATCCTTAAATGACCAGAGTTCATAGTAAATAGCCTGAGGCAAATCTTTATGTGTAAATGCAAAACCCAACTAGTCAATAACAATTTAAATATTTTATAAAACAAAATTTTATAAAAACCATTGTTTGCTGTCCCAGTATAATGAGAATATATTTGACTTATGCATATCAAAAATTATGTTTTGTGTTAATATTCGTAATTGCTATCATAGTATCTTTTTTGCAGTTCAAAATATTTATCGGTATTTATTTGTCCTGAAGTCTTGTTTGTGACTTCAAGTATCTGATTTTTATTTTGATATAATAGTTCCTAGATATTGATATGTTTTCCCTGTTGTAGAACTCATTTGATTATTCCTCTTTTTTTTTTTAACATTGTGTGTGACAAAATTTATTTCATAATTTTTGTATTTTCTGTTTATGGAATATGTCCAGATTTAATTTTTTCATAAAAGTGTGACATTGAAGTAGCACATTCTTACATACCAGAGATTTCTTGTTATCTCAGAACAAATTTTTCAGAAATCTTGATATAAAAATATTGAAAGGTGACTTTTTTGAGCAAACTGTAATATGAAACAATTTTTAAGACAGTTTTTTATTTTTTTAATTTATTTAAAATATTAACTTTGGATGGACAAATTAAATATCATAATTTCTCTAAATTGCATTTTTTTGTACCTTTAAAAGTTGAATATAACATTAGGCAATATATTTGCTCTTAAATGTTTGTCATAATCTTCCATGAAAACTATTTTTAACTCTGCTTGACTTTCATATGTGTGTAAATGCCATTTTCATATGAAATGATAAAATACCTTCTGAGGCCTGAATTGTAAAAAAATGTATATTCTAAGAAGTTTTAGTGCTGGTGAGATGCAGTATGTCATAGATGTAATCCATTTCTGGAACGAAGAAAACTCTGTTGCTGCAATGAGAAGTGACTACAATGAACTTTCAGTGTACTATTAAATTATAGCAGTGATATAAATGCGGTGATGGCAGCAATGCACAATGTTTACAAAGGCACGTTTCTGTAATGTTGTGTCTTTAATAAAGCTCTGATGAAAAGTCTTTTTGTACTTCATTCTGGATGGTCATGAAATTTACTTAGATTACTACTTATCTATAGCAAAATTTGCCAAAATGAGCCAACTGGATTTTATGTATATACACTCAAACCTGTTTTTATACGGTGGATAGGGACCGCATAAAAAAAATTGCACAAAACTTCACGAATATCTATAAAATATAGTTTTTGGAACACAAAAAAAAATTTTATGCGGTGAATAGGGACCGCATAAAAAAGTCTAACGTTTAAAATAACTCAAAACCTTATGAAATAACTAGTACATACCTGGAATTTCGCCAAACGTTTTGGAATCTGATTTTAAAAATACACTTGTGAACATTTTTAAATATTTTATTTACATATGTGATTATTTTACACATACAAAACTTTTCAAAACATATAAACATTATCCTTCGCAGTCTGACAATACGTGAACTTTCCTGTGATAAACTGGTTTAAAATCGCTTTCATCACTTGAAGATACAATCTCGCACTCGTTTAGAGTCACTTTTTTTCAGGTACCATATAGTCAGTGATTAGTTTTTGCGACGACTGTTGTTTCACTAGACTCTTGTTTATGTCCCGGTAGCTGCCGAATGGTTAGGGTGCTGGCCTTCGGAACCGGAGTTCGTTGGTTCGAATCCCACTATGCATGGATATTCGTAGCCGTTCGGAATCGGCTTTAAGCAGTAGGTCCCGGTCTCATTTAGCCCTCGTATTGCAAAAAGTAGACCGTAGCACTCCAAAACCAAACCAAACAAATGTCCCAGTAGCCAGATATGCACGACTGAAGCTCCTTTTGGAATTTTGAAGTTCTTTCAGAATTGGCATCGATTGCAAGAAAATGACATTCTAATTTATGACAGAGTTGGAGTCCTGCATAGATTTTATCTGCTGTCATATGATCGGGTTCTTCTTGCCCATCAGTAACATCTGTTACGTAATTTATAATTTCATCTTCTCTTACGGTGTCATCCTGAATCATTTCGACAAGATCAATTTAACTAAAACTATTAAACCCATCTCCGCCGATGTCATTATTGATAACTTCGATAACTTCGTCAATTATGTTCAATTTGATTGAAATTTTTATTTACCGCACAAAAAACAGGTTTGAGTGTATATATAAATGTATAACAGTTGGGTCCGTTTGAAAAACCTTCTGCATCAGAAAGTGGGTTTTTTTTCAGAAATCACTAGAGCCCATTCATAAATATTTAATTCAGAAAATAAATAGCTGTTGTATCACAGTGTGATTTTGTTTCTGAATAATACAGAAATTAAATTTTGTTCACAAGTATTGTTATTATCAAAAGATGTGGATTTTGTTACCATCTTTGTGGGTAATTGTTCATTTTTAAGTCATTAAGATATGCCTAAGATAAACCTTTAATACATTTAGGTCATTTCTTGAAATTTGCAATAAATGTTTTGTATATATATATATATATATGGTGAATTTTACACTTGCTGCTACAAAGAATTTTAGCCCCTATTATTTTTAATTGCCCAAGCTTACTGGGTAACGAGTGAGCCTTAGTTATATACTATCAAGTCATTGGAGTATCAGCAAAGTCCATTTTAAGTTTATTTGTGACTGAATAAGAACTCTTTTCAAGGCCAGTGATCAGCATTGAATGATACACGAAAAACACTTTATTATTATAAATTTCACCCCATAGCTAGAGATAGCACAGAAATATTTCCATAAGAGCAGCTTAGTTAGCTTTATTAACAGTCAGCAAGGAGCTTACATCATTGGAAAAGTGAATGATCTTTCTTGGGACAGCTGGAAAATGTGACAAATGAACAGAAAATTAGCATTTATTTCAGAGTTAGCTTTGGGAGACTGGTTTAAAAGAATTCAATGAGCAAACACCCTTTTAAATAAGATATTATATGGTTGGGAAAAGGGGAATTTTAGAGAGATAATTTAAGTGTAATAATTTTGATATATTACACAATATATATATTTATATGTATCATCAGTTAATATAAACAAACCTAATTTGATTATCATTATATTCAAATTAAACTTTTTGCAGTAATTTATCTTTTATCCTAGATAAGTGGTCAGCAGACCACAGCTTACAAGCTGTATGTGACTCTTTGCATTGGTGCTTGTATTTCTTCAAATTTCTGTCTCTTAATTCTGTATCAATAGCATATCTCCATATAAATGTCTCTCAAAAAGCATTGTTTTCTTGTTTGGATGGCAACTTGGGTCCTCTCTCTCAAAAATCTGCTTACCTTTTACCTAGATCAGTGGTCGGCAAAGTTCAGCTCCAAAGCCGCATGTGGCTCTGGCACAAATATCCACGGAAGGAGAAATAATATTTTCATTTTAAAAGAAAGTTGGTGAGAAAAAATTAGATAGTTAATAATTAGAAGTTGAAAAATAGGTAATTAAAATTTTATATTGTTGTAAAAATACGTAATGCACATCGAGTTTAATTTTATTAGTTTTCGTAAACGTAAACACAAACCATGTACAAGCTACTGGCTGAAATTGTTCGTATGTTTTCGGTGTACTCCGGTGTGATACAAAGGTACCACAAGCATGCACGCACATACTTTTTTTATATCCATTCTTGCTCAGGATTTTGAAAGGGAAATACTGTTTCACTTTCCGAGCCTGCTGAAGAATCGTGAAGAAAATAATTCTTTTGATAAACATCAATTTAAAACAGTAATTTTAAATATGAGGGAAGCATTTCTCAGCAGGTTTCAGGAATTAAAAACAGCAGAGCAACTTTAGCATTTGTCAAAAATCCTCTTAATGGTACGATAACCGAATTGAAATTTTCTCCTTTTGAAATTGAGATTGGTAGCTTTGAAATACAATTTCTGGATTTAAAAAACAAGGAGATATGATGCTCTAAATTCAAATGTCTTTGTGTTGAATTGGAAATATTGGAGAAGAAAAAATGTGATCTTAGTTCACAACACAAGTGGTCAGCTTTGAATGACCTGGAGAAGCACGACATGGACATTTTCAACGCTTGGAATAGTATTTCTGACTCTTACAATCAGCTGAAAAAGCTTGCGTTTGCTGTTCTTTCCCTTTTTGGTTCTACATATATGTTCAAACAATCTTTTTCAAGCATGAACATTATCAAGAATAAACTCAGAAGTTGTCTTATTAATGACAACTTGGAATCATGTCTAAAATTAAAATCAACAACATACAAACCTGACTTACTCAAACTTTCCAAGGAGATGCAAGCACATTGTTCGCATTAATAAATATTTTATTAAGTATGAAATTTAGTTTTATTTAGTGTAATAAAAGTTTACTAAACAAGCAGTTTGGGCTCCTATTTTTTTTAAATTGTAGTAATGTTTATATTTGGCTCTTTGGCTAATAAGTTTGCCGACCCCTGCCCTAGACCATGATTTATGTAGCAACAAACCTCATGAAAGTTTTAATAATTAACCATCAAAACAAGCACTTCCCTCATAATGTACATATTGACTAAACTTTTTATGATATATAATATGTTTGAGTTATATCTGTAGCCGATTTTATTACAAATATTTAACAGATACAAGTAATCGTATGTGAAAAATTTCAAATTTTTAAAAGTGTTGTATAAATGGATAAATCATTTAATATTGTGGAATTAAATGAATATAGCATCGTTTTATAATAGTATGAAAGACTAATTGCAGTTATATAGTCAAAGCAACAATTCTAGTCATAAATTAAACATTTAACTATTACATTAGAGTTTTAACTGCAGTTGCATAGTCAGCACATCTGTACTGATATTGGGATTTTTCTGAAAAAAAAATTACTTTTATGAAAGTCTTCAAACACACATTAAATATCACTAAATTTTGTATTGGCCAATTTAAGTATTGTTATTTGAAATGCAGAAAGTTAAATAATGCTTAAAATCTTTAAGAAAAGCTCATATTTTAGTAATGTCTAGTTACTTAATGTACTAATATATTTTTATCTTAATATTATCATGGTATGAATATAACAGTTGTTAAGGGTTATTTTCAACTATGAAAGTTTTGTAAAATAGTAATTGTCTTTCTTTCACAACTAAAGCGTTTAATTCTGAACCAGTGATTCTCAACCACTGTACCACAGTACTTTTGTGTACCACCAAATTCTTAAAGTGTGCCACCAACTTTTAGAAATAAATATTTTTTGATTTTGTTTTACACTTGAAATTTTCAACTAGTGAGGAAAAGTTTTATTTCAAGAAATATCTTGAAATTATTTCAAGAAATGTTGGCATCATTAGTGAAGAAAACTTCAAATTTCCTGTGGTGTAATCTGAAATACTGTAGCTTGTATGGTTATCCCATGATAGCCAAAAAAAAAAATTTTAAATATTACAATTTTTTAAATCTTATTTGGATCAGTATTAAAAAACAAAAATTGAGACAAATGTAGAAGATGATATGACAGTAGCATTGTCATTTTTACAATCAAATAAAAATGAAATTATCAAAAAACTCAAATTTCTCATTGAAAGTATTCTTATTATTAACACTGTGTTTACACGAGTCAAGTAGACGATCAAGTCAAGTAACTCTGTGCATGCATAGTTTTTCTTAGTTTACTTGACTCACCTGCAGCTTAAATGCATGCATTTACACATACTCAAGTTGAGAGTAAAGTAACTTGCCTCTAAACAAGAACTATTGCAGACTATTAACAGAATATTTTCGCGATTTCAAATTTTTGCGAATATTCTGTAATGATATCAGGAAATTTTATACAGTTTTGAGAGTATCTAATTAATTCAATTTTTTTTAAATTAATTTGGTATTTATAGAATTTAAAATGCAATTTTCACATACTATTTTAGCTTTATTTGAATACTCACACTCCTGGTGTAAAATTTATACTTTTTATTACACAGGTGTTCAATTTAGCAGATGTTCTGTGAGTGGAATGTTTAGGAAATAATATGGCTGATATCATTAAATTAACTGTGAATTTTAAGATATTTAGTAAAGTCAGTAATGCGTTTAGCAGGAAATAATTTTTCTGCAAAAGGGAAAATTAAATAAATAAGATGTAAAAGGCCAATTTTCGGAGAAAATGTACATGTTTTTTAAAATCTTTAGACATTCAAACAAACAAAGTACGACAACATAAACAAATAGTAATAATAATAAGCATGCAAAACATGCAATATAAAGCTATATTTCAATCCATGCTTCCATAAATTGCATACACACATTAGAATCATTCTCATATTTCCTTTTCTAAAACTAAATTTTATGATAAATAATGTAATAATCTCTGTGAATATTTATCTGTGTTTCTGTATTTTTTTTAATTCTTCCAATTAACAGTTAAAAATAAGTAATATTTCATTTTATATTATTTTATGCATCTGTTATATGCATCGGATGTTGTTATGCATCAGATAATGTGTCAGCAAAATTTCAAAAATAAGTACTTTACTGAAAAAAAAATTATTTTTTTAAAAACCAAGTAAACTTAAAAAAATGTTTAACGTGGTATATAGATCAAATGTTGAAAATATCAAGCAACTTGAGATAATAAAAAAAGTTTGGTAAGCCGAAAAACAACAAAAATTCTTACATTTGTAGCTCCTTAAAACTAATGACACCCCTTAACATAATAAAAAAGTATTACATACACTTTTATTGTAAGAATAAACTTTATTTGTGAAAGAGTTATTTTGTTTTGAGTTACCTTAATTATCAGTTGTAGGATTATCTATAATTTCATCCATTAAGTGGAACAATTTGAAAAGATGGAAAGTTTATGTTCCATGCTTTACCTCTAGTTAAAATTCTAATTTTTTTTCATTTTCTGATATCTTTTGCGTACTTAAACAAAAATAAAGTCCATGTACTGAAAATAAACGACTGCTACCAATAGCGAAATGATACAGGATTTACACATCAGTGGCACCCTCTACTTTACTTGATTCATTTGAGTCAAGTTACTTGTCCACCGTGAAGAACTACTTGACTTGACCAGAACTGTTTACACAAGTCAAGTAGTACTTTCAAGTCAACTTGACTGACTAATTAAACGTCTGCTTGACTCGTGTAAACACGGTGTAACTTGTAATTAATCTTTTAATAATCATACTGTTACTTTTTTGGTACATATTTTATTTTACATTCAACATTATTATCATAAACTATTCCACATAGTGTATTATAGGTAAGTAAAGAAATTTTAAACTTATCTTTTTCTTTGTGTGCTACCAAATTTTGAAATCGTTAAGTGCACTGCAACGAAAAAAAGGTTGAGAATCATAGTTCTAAACAACCTAGAAAAATAAAGTTTTACATATTTATCAAGAAATGGTAAGTGATTGACTAGTTGCCACTTTCATCTAATTTGTAATAACCAAGTGCAAAGTGAGTTAAGACAAGTACCATTAATATCTTGTTTACAGTTAACTTTTCCAAGGTTATATGCACTATAAAATATTTTGGAAATATATTGTTAGTCAGGGAGGGAAATTTCATTCAGGCTATATCATTTTCTTGTCACTATTTAACATTCATGAGGAATATGATCAATTTTTATGTAGAACTTTATGGTGACTGAAATCATAAAAGAATGTAAAAATCAAAAAGTCAAGACATATTTATTTGAAAAAAGATATGACCTCAAAATGTTGCAATAAGTTTTCAGTGGTTCCTGATATTGTTACAAACCACTAAAAACCCATGCAAGAAAAAGCTCTCATATTTTTAATACTTCACTTCCTTTCTGCACTGCAATACCATTTGTCAGTGCAGCTGTAAAATGAAATTCAGGGTCCATTTTTTACCCTAAATGGAAGATAAAAGTTATCCCTTGATTTCAAAACTTCCATGCACCACTTGATTGAGGTATGATAATCTGAGCAAATGTAGCTTATACACTTATTTTTAAAAAGGTGAAATTAACTTGCTAACTTTAAATATGTAGTCACTATTGACAAGCTAAAATTTGACATCTTTTTATTAGCAATATGCAGTCTACCTTTTAAAAGTTTTAAATTTTATTTACTTAAATCATATCTATATTTAACAATTAAAAAATAATGGCTAAATTTAAAACTAGTGTAAATACTATCCATTAAATTATAAATAAAAAGAAGTCGAATACTTGTAAAAGGCAATTAACCAACACTCAGTTTTTAACAACAATGCAAATTTAATTAATTTAGTTTATTAAGCAGGAACTAAAGTTAATGTTGTCATAATCATGTTATTCTAAAATTTAAAAAAAAACTGAAGAAATATAGCTGACATTTGATTATTAGAATATCACGTAAGTCCATTTATTATGAAAATAATACTGCAGCAGTCAAAATTACAACTGAAAAGGAATAGAATTGCAGCTTATTCATTCTCGATGAAATATTATAATACTATCCTTTGTAACATGTGGGTGGCTATAATACTACAATATGTGTACTTGTATATTTAGGTTTTATTATTCAAGAGCAAGTAGTGAAAAAAATATTTACAATTTTACTTATTTAAAATAATACAATGGACTCTGCTTAATATGATCGCGGTTACTGCTATCAATCGTTTATTGTTATTAAAATCACTTGGTCCTGAATTTCTCTATTCATTTTTATGTTAAAATTATCTCTTTATGGGATTGTTACACTGGTTAATGTTATCAGTTTTCAAACCTCATTTTAACTGGCAGAGGAATATTCCCAATGTATTCAGAAGGAACCCAATCTTTACTTTCCTTTCGCTGCTGTTTAATTTAACAAAAGTTCTCCCTCTTCCACCTAAGGAAATACAGAATGATCAAAGGAGTGGGAAATTAAACGTTCCTGGAATTTTTCAGAAATACGGACACCCTGGTGGTCAAGGGTTGTCAGATAAGCAGAAGGTAAAGCATTCTTAAATGAACTGAGGAGTATCTCCACATTTTATGCCTTGCTCGCTTACATGCAGCTTGTCAATATGGAAGCCAGAAAGTGAAATTATTGAACATTAAAACAAAAGATCGAAATTTTAAATTGTTATAAAGTTACCAAAAATGAGTTAGCACAATGCTGCAGAGCAGTTAAAACATTTCTTAGTCTCTGAACTGCAATGAAAGTGTTAAAACAGAGTACAACACCGCTACGAAGACTTTAAAAAACATTATGATTACGAACAATTTATCAATAAGCTTCTTAGAAAAATTGTAAGTCAGTCAACAATTGATCAATTTTTTTTAATCATGTATAATTCTTATATTTTAAAGGATAATATACAGTACATAAATATAAGGTGTGTTTTTTCATTTTGTTTTGAAATTTAGTATGTGTGAATTAAAGGAGGGTAAAATTATCTAATTTTGCATATTGTTTATTGTTATCAAAATCCCGGTGTCCCAAAGTTATCACATTAAGCTGAGTCCACTGTAGTACAATTTTTAGAATTTTCTTTCCCTTTATTAATGAAATTTTCTTAAAAGCCAATTGATATTTAGAATTTTCTTATCCTTTATTAAAGAAATTTTCTTAAAAGCCAATTGAACTGAGCTCTCAAATTTGTAAAACAGACATGTCTAGACCACTGTTTGTTAAATAAATAAAAAGATTTCGTAACATTTCTGTTCATTTAAATAGATTTGGCGATTAATTTTCCTTTGCTATAAGCTGTATTTGAGAAAAATATACTCAATAAACTGAACAGCCGTTTCCAAAATATTTTGAACTTTTAAATAGTCTGCTCACTGATTACTTTAAGCTAACCGACACAGACTTTAATTATTAAAAATGACTCATGATCATACAAAATAATTACTTGCTTGGTAAAAATTTTTGTACAAGTGATTAAATACTAAATATATCACTTAGGTACCAATAGTATAGATACCTCCTCCAAGTAATCAGTTAAAATACAAATAACTGTAATACCAATTTTAAACAGCTCAAACTTTATAAAGTTTTTCACTTTATACTAAAGAATTTTGTAATTGACTAATGTGCAATACTCAAAATGATAAATGAATGTAAATCTCATACTCATTACAAAGGCATATACATAACTTATTACTTAAATCAGGGTTCCCACTCTTTTTCCAGAACAAAAATTAAGGACCAAAGTAACTTTTTATAAGGACCATCTTGAAATACACAGCATAACGACATAAACCCTATTTCCTGAGGAACATATTTTAATGACTATGAACCAGACAAGGCATGTTCAATAAATGCCTTAGAATATTTCAGAATTAAGTTTTTAAAAATGCCTAAAAATTAATATAAGATAAATCTATTTGACAAAAACTAATTTTGATAAAAGTTTTTGGCAATCAAACTAAAAATAAGTTATGAATAAAATACAATATTATAAACAGTACTTTCTCAGGTTTAAAAATGACTCTGATATATATATATATATATATATATATATACTGGCTGATTATACCTAATGTTGCCTGGGAAAGAAGAAAGTTTTAAGACTTTTCTATCACATTCAATGCAAGGAAAATTAAACTTCCATAAGTAACTGAAATATCTACACCCCAACTGCACCCTTCATGCTTTGCTCAATTAAAATCTGTATGACTGTTAACTATTAGGAGAGGGCAGCTGACTTTATTCTTTAAACCTTTTCAGTATGTGAAAGATTTATTTGTCAAATAAGATTTCTAGTTCATGACCATAAAAAGTACTAATAAACTGGAAGTATTTTCATAATTTTTTAAGAATATCAAGGAACTCTGAATTACTACAGTAAAACACTGAAAACATATGTATTTGCAGATGTTCTTTATTATTAATACTGCACTTTTGACTAGAAAATGTAAAAGAATGCTATGAACATTAACAAATATTTTATATATTCTTAATATATATATTCTTTGAACAGTACTTATCACCTGTACTGGCATTCTTAGAACCAGTTTTGTGCAAATATAACTCCGATCTTACAAAAACTAGAAAGTTAGGAGAATGCGTCTAAAACTGATAGGAAGTGAAGAAAGCGGATCACATCAATGGAGAAATTGATTGCATTTTAATTTAAAAATTAAGGAGTTTTTAAGGACCTTTGATGAAAATTAAGTAGTTTTAAGGGCCCTTAAAAGTGAAAGCTAAAATTAAGGAGTACTTAATGACTTTTAAGGACCGTGAGAACCGTGTTAAATGTAGTTTATGGTAAATTTTGGTTATAACCAAATATTCTTCAATCAAGGATAGTAACACAAAAAGTAGCCTGTGTTTACAAATACATTTATAAATGCAGTTTCGGAGAGGAAATAAAGAGGACAAATTTATACAATGAATAGAAATAAAGTTTAATACAATATTAATAAATATATACATTTTCACTTATTTACAAGCATCTACAATAAGCAACAATGAAATATATATAACTAGATATTATTTGGAACTAACAGTTTCATTAATATTTTGTAGCTTGTGACAGTCTGTCTGTGTTTCACACAGTCCAGTGACAGAAGTGTCAGTTCCTGAATTTTCTGTTTCTTTATTAGGAATGGATGGAAGTTCATTATTGCCTGCAATTATGGCCTTATCCTTTAACTTGCTTAATGTCTTTTCAACATCTTTTTGCTGTGAAACTGAATCCTCTATTGTTAGCTCTGGATTTGCTGAAGGAACTTCTAAATGAGGCACGTCAGGACATTCAGACATTTCAACATTCTCTGAATTATTATCCTCTAACATTACTTCTTTCATTTCAACTTCCCTTAACAAGGAAACCTTGCTATCATCCAATACTTTGGCTTTTTCGATATCACCCAAGTTACTGGAAGATACTTCGTTAGATGTTACGGATTCTTCACTTTTTTCAACTGACTTGCTTGCTGCTGACTCAGGATTAACAATAGCTTCTACCATTTCTACATCAGTCACTTCTGGTACCTTACATGTGTTATCAACATTAATATTACTATCCTCAAATTTGTCTCCCGACTTTATTTCACTAACAGTGGCATCTTGAGATGGTTCAACTTGAGTACTTACTACTGAATTATTACAATCTCTTGTTTGAGATTTTGCAATATCCTTCAATTGATCATCCTTTACCTCAGTTTGATCAATATTATCTGATGATTCTGAAACTGGCATTTGATCATCAGTGGTTACCACGTCTCCTTTCAGTTTTGACTCTTCACCAGAAATGTTCTCATCTTGAACTCCATTTTCTGCAGTCTTTTCAGTCTCCTTTATACTACTGATCTTTGTCTCTAACATATCAATACATGTTTGAACCTGTTTAACAGCATTTTTCCTCGCAGATCTAACAGTTTCATTTCCCATTGTGTCTATATCATCTAACCTCAACATACATCTAGTTAACATCTCATCTAAATATCTATACTGCTTATCTTTTGCTGTTCCACTAAATTCCTTAACATCATGTTCATAAGATTTGAATTCTTCCAGTATATTTTCAATTTTTTTCACTGCATTATTTATATTGATTTTCATTTTCTGTTCTTCAGCAAGTTCAGGTTTAGGTGTTTGTTCAGAAGTTGATTTTGATTCCTTAACATTCTTAAACTTATCACACCCATTTACTTCAGGATGAACCTTTTGGACAGGAGATTTTGTAGAATTGTTTTTGACTGAACCAGCTCCTTCCACTTTGATTGGAATGTTGACAATTTTCGGCCCTGCAGTGGTTTTCATTTTTGTAGGTTTTGTTAGGTCTTGCATAGAACGTTTTAATGGAGACATGTCATCTCTTGGGGGTAATGACTGTTCTTTACACTCTTTAGCAAAACCAGCAGGACCCGAGAATGTTCTGTGTCTTGTAGAAGGCACTGCTCCCTCTACTTCAATTGGAATAACTCTCACATTAGGCTTCTTGGTCTCAGAACGAGAATCCACCGAAGATCTATTAGGTTGATCATAGCCATCTACAAAAATTGGAACCCTATGCTGAAGTCTGGGACTAGAATAACCACCAGAATCTCTTAAACCAGAGCCCTAAAAATATAAACAATAACAAAATATGAATTAAGCAATTATAAACACTCAATAATTACAGCCACATAAGTTCTAAAAAGGAACAATAAAAATAAGATTCAGGTATCAATATATATTTTACATGGATTTTATACTGATCGTATCAATTTGTTCGAAGCTTTAATAAAAAAATAATAATAATAATAAATAAATAGTTCACTATATATATATATATATATATATATATACACACCACTGCCAAACATAAAAACATTTAAAAAAAAAAACATATTTAAGACACCAATACAATTGAGAGCATGTAGAGTTCAATTAAAATGTCTCTACACACAGATCACAAGTGTGACATTCAATTCTATGCTTACCTTTGTAAATTTATATTATAGAAAATAAGCCAGGGCATATCCCAGTTTGGGGGGCCTGCCTAAATTATTTCACTGGGCACACCAGGCATGGGTGATATCGCCAAATACTAGAAGCCAGTTTTCTGGCAAACCTTGCTTATCTTTTCGGACTCTTCTGCCACCCCACCCCCCACCCATAAAAGAGGCATTGTGTCAATCGGCACCATTATTTTAGGGTATTGGGGAGAATAACATGTGATTAAAATAGCTTACTGTTATTGGCTCATAACTAACAATACTCCAAGACCACTGAATTTGGATTTTTTAACGTCCATTTCAATAATGCCCTTGTAATTTTTTTATACATGATTTTCAAAGCATATTTTGAACAATAAAAGGTTTGAAAAGTTGCTAAGTCAATACAAATAAAATCTTAAGTTTTTAATGTATGTAAGCACATTTTTGTACTGTCAAATATTAGTAAATAAATTGTATTCTCCAAATACACAGGATACCTAATTTAGGTAAGTGCAATGTTAATTAAATTTCACATTTATATTTTTCAAACCTTTTTATTCAAATTGTACCTAATTTTAATACCAAACAAAGTAGAAACATTTTAAAATATTTTATAGTACATTACACTGTTTTTTAAATTATATTATTTTGCCAATTGGTAATAGTGAGGTCAAGTGGGCCTTTGCCTTCCTTGCACAAGAAAAATCCTTTATCCCCATCATTTTCTTTAGAATTTTAAATAATAATTTCTTTAAACCAATTGCTCCATTCTTTTTTTCCTGGTTTTAAGCTAAATTTCTAAGAGTAATTTGCAACATACTTCATTACTTTATAATTATTCAATAGTTTAAAATTAATTTTATTGAATAAAATCAGAATTTTATAAATATAAGTATTTTACAGGTATAACCACCTAAATATAATCAAGTTATGTTTATATTTTGTTATATATGTTTATATTTTTCACACTGTTTAGTTTAATAAACAGCACAAAAGTGCATTTAAATACATTAAACTCTAATTTATATTTGTATTCACCTTAGAAAAATTTCAAACCTTATTTTGTTCAAAATATGCTTTAAAATTGGGTAAAAACTTAATACAAAATGAAGTATAAATTGTAAACATCACTTGGCAACAGTTTGCTGATCACTTGTAGAAAAATATTGCCAAAAACATCGCAGCCAGCCTATGGAACTGGGATTCTACCATAAGCCAAAATCCCAAAAAAATTTTTTTCAATTTTATCAATTTATTTAAAACATTGTATCTTCCAAATACAAGGAATAACTGAAATATGAAAGTGCTAATAATTATTTGATACTTTAAAAATAATTTCCAACTTACTATCAAAATCAATAATAGTCAATCACATAGCCTGAAATTATATACATTGCAAAAAATATTTACTAGTCCTTTAATTTGTTTCAGTTTATATTTTGAAATATAAATGCATGAATATAACAAAAGCAGACTACTTCACACTAGATGTTAAAAACATATCTTACATTAAAATTATAACAGTGAATTATGTTATACTTGTAGCATTGGATTATACTGTTTACACTACAACAAATTTCATTAGCAAACTCATTACATGTTGCAATTATAAAATTTTAACACCTGTATAACAATCAAATATTTGAATAATTACCACTGCAGTTTTAAAAATATTAACATAATACCTATCTCATGTAAGTGATACAGGAATGAAGTATTAAAATAATTTTTTGATTATAAAGTTTACAATAAAATATAATTGTGTTCAACAATTAGAGTATTATTCCTTATAAATAAAGCTTATGTGTGACAAGTATTTCAGGTAACAAAAAATCAGTAGGCAAAGCACTTATTTCTACAAAAAAAATAATAAATAAATAAAAGAGCTTATCACTTTGAAGGTATATGATTAAGGTTATATTTATATAAAATAAAAACCATATTGAAAATTAAAAAGAAAGAACTCAAAAGCAAAAGAAAAAGGGAGAGATTTAAGGTGGATATTCATTAACCAGACCAAAAATTACATAGCCATTTCAATCTCAATCAAGAAAGTGAAATTTACTTTTAACTTTATTGACATTTAACCACACCTACAATGATAAATTACTAAGAAAATCTGTCTACATGTATGTTTATATAGACAAACATGTATGTTTAACTGATCACTGAAAGATCATTGATATTGATAAAGATCCCTTTAAACTTTTAGGATATTTAGAATTTCTCTCAAGAGGTTACAAAATAAATTAATTCCTTAACCAATATTCAAGGAGGCAACTTAAGTAATCGCTTAGATATCAAGTAATCTTAAGTAATAGCTACATTATATTAAGAGTTAATTATAGTACAAATCGGGTGTCAAAATATAATACATCGAAAAGAAGGAATTATATTTAATCACAAAGTTTTAGAGTTAACATAAAAATCATTTGTGGTTAGACTCAACCAATAAAAGTAGGGCTAAAAAACAATACAAATAGGAACTCTACTCGTGATAAGTTTTGAGACTAAAGATACGTGTCAAGCTATTGCGTATCTCTGTTCGAAATTAAAATCAAATGATGTATTTGAATATACAATTTAATAATTAATAAATAATGTTCGATTAAATAACTCTTATACGTAATATGGGTTAAATATTAATCTACCCACCAACATAACAATTGTCAGAAAATTGCAAATTTATAACAAAAGGTTACTTACCATCGGTATATGATTCATATTTTCAACATACATCTTATTTTTCGATAAACCAAAACGCTTTTCTAATTCACGTTGTCGCTCGCCAGGATCTGTCGAAGAAAACTGAAACGGAATCCGTCGAAAACTCATTTTTAAAGTGCTTGCCGAAACCACTGGAAGTTTCTAGAACTAGCGCGAAACTACTTTTTGTTTTCAACTTTGCGTTCTTCAACTGGAGAAACTATAATGAGACTACGCCCTTTGACAGAAGAACGAATCAAAATGTCTTTAAATATAAAGCAAAGCTGATTGGTGTATAACCGTACAGTAGGCTTGTAGTGAAAGTAGGAGGAGTTACAGATTTCCACAGGTTCCGTAAACACACTCCTTTTTTCACTAAAATGAAAGACTAAAGACAGATATCAAAGCATATTTATCATATTTTGAGAACGTAATTAAATGAAATCTTTGATTCATTTCCCCATAGTTTGTAATTATAAAAGGAACTAAATTTGCATTTCACACTATTATATAACAACTGATAAAAAAAATAATAATTCCTTAATTTTTGAATCACTGAGAAGTTTCGATGCTCAAAGTTTCCTAATCTTTTCTAAAATAGCGTAAGGCAAAATTTTGGCAATAAGGCAATCGCCTTATTATTAATTTACAAGCAGTTTTATTTATTTTTTTTTTCGAAGGTACTTTTCAGTTAGTAAGTAGGTAGTTATTTCCTTCAGAAGTAGTCGACGAGAATAAATATATAAGATCAACAAATATTTTGGTATCATGATTTTGGATCCTCAATAACAGAAATTGGATAGTATTTCATTTCGTTGAAACTTATTTTACGACAAAATTTAATAATCATTTAGCTGTTGGGGAAATTTCGATGTATGAATTTTGTAGAATCCTGATCAATAGAGAATAGAACAATTTGTCCCAACGTCATGAACAACAATAATGCCCTTCCCATTCATTTTCATGTTTTGCCCTTCCGTTTGAAACTAAAGTCAAAATTGTCATAATTTGATATATGCCCTACTGCGTGAAATCACCTTATTGTAGCTTAGCCACCTGTTTGCATCCTGCATATTTTGTGGTTTTAAAGACAAAACTACATAAAAATTTCAGATCTATGTTTTTTTCACTCCTTTTTAAACTCCATTATTTTCAGTAAAAGGTGTTTGAATTGTACAATTTTATTTATTACTTATGAGTGAATACAGAAGGAATTGTACTCTTCAACTTTAATTTAGCTTTGAGTGACTATCTTGCTTGTGATGTAAAATTTTCATCGTAGTGTTGTTTTGAATTACCTTGCCTTTTGTGATTTTGGTGAATTTAGAAATAACTGTTTATTATGATTAATCGGAAAACAAGTTTTTTGTTACTTTCTCTTATACTATTATTTCCTAATGTACATTGTAGGAAACACCAATTGAATTTAGATGTAAGTTAATGAAATGAATGTAATAACAAATGTGTAATACTATACTTACAAATAGTATTTACTTCTTATTTTCATAATAGAGCTGTATAATTAAAAATCTTACAGATATGTAGCTATCTATTGGATGTTTCTGAAAATTTTTAAAATATAGTAAAATTTAAAATAAAATTTTTATCATTTTTGACATATTCATTATTTTGATTTTATTATTCATGTAGCCGACATGGTGAATGAGTACTGATGGTAGTAATTTACAACACAAATTACTATTCTACAGTAGCGAGAAATAGGCATTCTAGATCAAAATATACTTTATAATTTGTATAGACTGTTTTTCGTAGCTATTAACGTAGAACCAAATACTGATTAAATACATTATTTTACTGCCATATGTGTTTAAAGATTTAGAATAATAAATTATCAGTATTTTATTCTATCTTTCTAACTAGAATCATATCAGTTATGTAGTAGGAAACATGAAAACAAATCTTTAGTAAAAAGTATTCAATGTATACAAATTGTGAATTTGTAATTAATATTTCACATATTTAAATGGAGTACTCTAGAAAAATATGATTACATTAATTTGGTATTAAGAACTTTTTTTCAAAATGAAATTTTGGAATGTAATTTATTTTTTACTTTTGTCTATTTTATTCTTTTTTCTCATTCAGCTAGAAAACCTATTTCACAAATAAATAATCTTTCGTATACTGAAAACGTTTAAAGCATAAAGTCAGCTGCCCTTTCTTAATAGCTAACAAACATGCAAATTTTAATTAAACGAAGCATGGAGGGGGGGGTTGTAGATATTTCAGTTACTTACCGAAGTTTAATTTTCCTTACATTGAATGTAATACAGGGTTCCCACGATCCTTAAAAGTTCTTAAGAACTCCTTAATTTTAGCTTTCATTTTTAAGGTCCCTTAAAACTACTTAATTTTTGTCAAAGGTGCTTAAAAACTCCTTAATTTTTAAATTGGAACTTAAACAATTAATCAATCATCACATGATTTCCTATCAATTTTCGCCATACTCTCCAAACTCTCTGGTTTTGTAAGTTCGGAGTTAAACTTGCCCCAAACTAGTTCTAAGAATGCCTGTACAGATGATAAGTACTGGTCAAAGAATATATAAAATATTTGTTAATGTTCATAATATTCTTTTACATTTTCTAGTCAAAAGTGCAGTATGAATAATAAAGAAAATCCTCAAATACATATGTTTTCAGTGTATTTCTGTAGTAGCTCAAAATCCCTTTCCTTGATATCCATAAAATATTATGAAAATACTTTTAGTTTATTAGTACTTTTTATGCTCACAAGCTAGTAAACTTTTTTGACAAATAAATCTTTCACATACTAAAAAGGTTCATAAAGTCAGCTGTCCTCTCCTATTAGCTAACAGTCATGCAGATTTTAACTAAACAAAGCAGGAAGATTGGGGGCAGCTTGTGGATATTTCAGTTACTTATGGAAGTTTAATTTTCTTTACATTGAATGTAATAGAAAAGTCTAAAACTTTCTTCTTTCCCAGAGAACGCCGGATATAATCAACTAGTATATACATACATACACATATATTTATATCAGAGTCATTTTTAATCTCTCAGAAAATACTGTTTATAATATTATATTTCATTCACAATTTATTTTTAATTTGATCTTTCAAAAAACTGTAGATGTACATTTTTCAAAATGTTTTTATCAAATAGGTTTATGTTATATTAATTTTTAGGAATTTTTAAAAACTTAGTTCTGAAATATTGTAGAGCATTCATTGAACATGCCTTGTCCTGTTCATAATTATTAAAATATGTTCCTCAGGAAATAGGGTTTATGTCGTTATGCAGTGTATTTCAACTAGGTCCTTATAAAAAGTTACTTTAGTCCTTAGAAAGTCCTTAATTTTTGTTCTGGAAAAAGAGTGGGAACCCTGTAATAGAAAAGTCTAAAACTTTCTTTCCCAGGCAACGTCAGGTATATCAGCTAATATATATATATATATATATATATATATATATATCTGTCATTTCTAAAACCTCAGAAAGTGCTGTTTACAATGTGTTTTATTCACAATTTATTTTTAGTTTGACCATTCAAAAAACTTTAGATGTACATTTTTCAAAATTAGTTTTTGTCAAATATATTTATCTTATATTAATTTTTAGGCATTCTTAAAAACTTAATTCTGAAATATTGTAGGGCATTTATTGATCATGTTTTATGTGGTTCATAATCATTAAAATATGCTCCTCAGGAAATAGGGTTTATGTTGTGAATTTCAAGTAGGTCCGTATAAAAAGTTTCTTTGGTCCTTAGAAAGTCCTTAATTTTATTTTTAATTATTAAAAAGAGTGGGAACCCTGCTGATGATTTAGCTAGAAAGGAGTCCAGTATTTCTTTTACTGGACCTGAGCCAGTCCTTGGTATTGCTCCACAGTGTATTAGAAATTCTGTTTTTGTCATTTTAGGCATTTTCAGTATTCTAACTGGGAAGGGTCATAAGTAAACCAAAGTGCTTAATCGTGACTGCTCCAGTTTGCGCTATAAGGAGCATTTGTTGCTTCATGGAATTGGCCTGAGCAAGTCAGTTGGTCTTCTTACTAGTCATTGTACCCTCAGAAAGCATTTCAACATTATGGGAATCAGTTCTGATCCCTTGTGTCATGGCTGCCGTCTTGACGAGGAGACTGCTCGTCACATTTTGTGTGTTTGGTTTTTTTTTTTAGTACTACAGTCTACTGTTTTGCACACAAGGGCTAATGAGACTAGGACCTACTTCTTAAAGCCGATTCTGAATGGCTACAAACATCCATGCCAGTAGCAGGATTCGAACCTACAAACTCCGGTTCAGAAAGGCAGCACCCTACAATACACCCATCAATCGTCCCACATTTTGTGTGATTGCGATTATTTCTCAGCTCCTAGGTTTGAGCAATTTCTTGAGCCTGGGGGGCTGCAGGACATTCCTGTCAGTGCCTTCTGAGATTTGCTTCAGCTTATCGAGATTTGCTTGTGGCCTTTTTCTTAGATGCTCTTCTGTCACTTATTATTCTTCCTGGGTTTGGGTACAATACACCTGAATAGTGCAGTGCCCTTGGAAATCCCCCAAGAGCTGCCCTAAAGGCAAATTCATTCACTCAATGTTGAAGATTTTAATTTATATGAAATGGACATATCTTATAGTTTTGAATATTGTCCTGTAAGTTAATAAGAATAAGATATTGTAATTGAAAAAAAAATTATGATAATTTGACCATTTATAATAAATATTCATAATTCAAAATTTTAAATCAAATAAAACTTATTGATATTTGCACAATTAGTATGTTACTTTATCACAAAAATTACTTATTTTTATTTTATAGAATGATATTAGAAGTTACTTCCGTATATCAACTTTTGGTTTTGGGACAGGAGGAAAACTAGAGGTTAAACTGAATGATCTTACTTTCTATTCTAAGTTTAATCCTAAGGTATGAGTATCTTTTTATGTTTAATTAATTTGCTTTTATGAATTAAAAGCGTGTTGCATGTGTATACATTTTTTATAACTTCTATGCATACATTAAATGTTATATACAGTGAAACCTCTCTGAGCAGCCACCCCTCCGTACTAAGAATATTTGACCGCTCTGAAGGGTTTTATTTACTATTATAAGATAATTACTATAATGCATAATATAAACAAGTCTGATATATACTCCTTATGTAAATGAAATTTAAAATTAATCTAAAGAGATCATAGTACTTTATTTCATGCTTCTTTACATTTTTTTTTTTTTTTTGAAAAAAGGCTACAATTTATTTCTGTTTAATCTGTAGTCTTTGTACTACTTCAGAATCAAATTCTTTTCTTTAATGACTTTGTTGATTTCCGTTCTTCCGCAGTTAAATAATTCAGCTAACTTTCTTGCCAATTTGCCATTTTCATATTCACACTGAACTTCAATTCTTCACTCTAGATTTAGAAAAATGCATTTCTACATCGTTGCAACTGAGATCAATGACCAACTAATGAAGTGAAACTGGCTTGAATGACATTTTTGCTGACAGAGGTGCAATTCTACCTTAACTTTACTGATTGGAATTCCATACAAAGTCCCTTTGATACCTTCAACGCTTGATTGTCCAGTTTCTCCCTCAGTTTCTATGGATGGTGCAATAGGGATTCCCTATCTGAAGTGTGAGAATACTGTGAAGTACAAAAGAGATAACAGATTTAATCTTTCTTAGAAAAGAGGGGGGCTGTGGGAATGGACTTCTCAGGTTATTCCTTTGTCTTATATACGACCATATACCTGACCTTGAGTTTTTTCACTCAAAATTAAGTAGAATTTCCCAAAATATAAAAGGGGCAATCCCATTTGGTTTCCATTTAGAGGGCGTCGGGTGGCTGCTGATACAGGTTATTTTACCATTAGGTCTATGAGTCAAAAAATCTGGGCCATGAAAAATGTCCATTTAGAAGGGTGGCCGCTCAGAAAAGTTTCACTGTATATGTATTGTGTGTATATACATGTAATATATCAAAGTTGTTACACCTAAAATATGTATTTAAATGTCTCCTTTTCCCTTTCTCATTCTTTCATACCTAATTTTCCAGCTACACTATCTCAAATTGGGAGGAGTATTTACTGACTTAATTTCTTTTTACCAGTCTCCCAAACTTAATGCTAGAATAAATGCAAGTTTTCTGTCCACTGACCACATTTTCAAACCGAAATAAATTATCTAAGTTCATTTCTGACTGTTAATAATGCTGATTAAGTAGCTGATCTCCTGGGAATAACTCCACATGATCACTGGCTTTTGGGCTAAATTTGTAATAGAAGTATGTTTTCATCATTATACGATGCTTAGCTCTTGTCAGGTAGAAAGGAGTTGTTTAGGAATATTTAAGCTAAACTGAAATTTTAGTGTTTTTGAAGTAACCAAAGTTTATCACAGTTAAAGGAAGAACAAAGACATCTTTACAAAGTTTGTAATTTTAGAGATATAATTGTCTGAAATTTATTTTAGAATACAATTATAATTTGGTTAGTTTTAATTAAAATATTATATATATATATATATATATATATATATATATATATCCATGCCATGAAAAATTAGCTGTTTAGAAGGGTGGCCGCTCAGAGAAGTTTCACTGTACTTATATTTCTAAGTATAAGTCCCTCCATGTATAAGCCAAGAGTGCTTTTTCCCAAAAAAAATTTACCTGAAATGGAAAAAAAAAATGTTTTCAAGTATGCAAAATAGATAAGATATTTTTCAACCAAATTGCTGTGATATTAAATTATTTAACAATGGTACTCAAACATATTTTCCATGCCAGTTTGAGAGCTTGATAGGTAAAGGATTGGTAAAGTAAGATAATTTTAAGTAACTACGTTCTTTAAGTAATCCATCTATGATACTTATTTATTAAAACTTTTATGCTGGTAAATATTTAAAAATGTTTAAGAAACGGTAATTTGTTCTAAATATATTTAATATATATATATATATATTATTTTATCTAGTTGATTTTATAATCCCCACAGCAGAATACTTTTCAATGTCTGCAGGAGATATATTTATTTTATCCTATATTTACTCTCCCACAATATTATTCCTATTGTGGTACATTTTCATCTTTACCAATATGTATAACTAAAAAGATTTAATAAAACTGTGCTACGTAAATTTAGAAAAATATTTGTATTAAAACCAAGGCATTAACATAGAATTTACTGTCCTGTCAATTACTTTTGATGTGAGATATTTTGAGATATCGCTACGATGATAAATAAGGGACTGATAATTTGGCCCAAACATTAATGCAAGGGAAGTTTTTAGGATAGGTGGATCGCGAGCTATTTATCACACTGGTAGGGTGTAGGGAAGACAAAGAAATGACAACTCTTTCAAAGGGTTCTTGCCTGCAAATTTGACAAGATACCAAAAATTCCAAGTAAACCTTAATACTTTCAAATTTGTAGTTTCCTTTAAAAATATTTTTCATAAATTTAATTTTTCTCAGCGTTCTTATAAAGCTTGGAACTGACAATTCAACTTGTACCCCCCCCCCCACTGCCCTGATTCTTTCCTACATACGGAAAACCATTGATATATATACATATATTTATTTGTTAAGGAAAAAAAGTTTTTCCTCGAGCCATGATTGTTCTGCAATTTTCGTCGTACTTTTTGGCACATTCTACTTCAGGGATTATAATGTAGATTAAGAAAGTTAAAAATTTGAACACAGTCTTAAAAACTTTTGTTTTACAAATTTACAAGCATAATTGCAATTGAGTTTACTGTTTCTTTAAAATCATTCTGTTGTGTAATATATATTTTATCTCTTTTAAGTAATTCATTTTAATACATGCAATTTCAAATTTTATAGCTTGGACTGACCCTTACCAAAACTGTTAGTGAGAGCATTACACCTTATATGGTAGGTTTATTAAGTGTTTGATTTCTTTGTATGAATATATTTCTTAATTTTTTATAATCTTATTTCCATGTTTTACATATTTTGTTGTTTATTTAACCTTGTAAATATTATGAATTAAATTTGATGGTTTTTTACTGCCATTATGACATTTTGAAGATTCTTTTCTTCTCCTCCTCACTTTCTTTTGTAGGTTGTAAAGTATTCAGATGCAAAAGTGTATCATAAAGTTTGATGTTTAAAGAGAGTTACCCTCTCTCATCAAAGATTCTTCATCAAAAATAGTCAAAATATTGTTTTTATTTATTTTTTACATTTATAACTGAATTTAATTTTTCTGATTCTAATTAAACATTTAAATTGTTATCCTTTAAAACCTATATTCTTTTTTGATTGACAAGGACATGAATTTAAAAGGAAAGAAGATTTTAAATTTTATTCATTTTATTTTGTCAGGGAATGTAAGTGAGTGAAACCATTTATGGGAATTCAATATTACTGCATAATATTTCTGTATTATTAAGACTGTGTATTCTGTATTATAAAGGTGGTTAAAACTTCTAGTTTTAGTGTTATTATGCAGAAGCAATAACAAATAACATTTCAAAACTTTTTTTAGAATGAAGATTTTTACTAAAAATTGATGCATGTTTAGTAAAAATGCCTTCAGATTAATCTATTAAATTGAGTCTAAAATATCTAACACGAATTATTGCATAGCATATATAGAGCAAGTGTAAAGAAATCTATTCTAGTTTAATGATTTAAAAAAAAATTAATCAAACTTATATTTTCTAAATTAAATTATTAGGATGGTTTTGGGTGAATTTTAAAAATCACAGTTTTTATCATAATAAAAATTTAAGAAGCAATTTAAAGATTTTTTGTTCCACTAAAATGCTTCAAATATTTTACATATGAAAAGAAAAGCTAAAAGTTATAATTCTCATCAACATCATGTTATTTACAGCTTATTGTGGTAAATATAAAGAATATAATCAATTCAAGTTTTATTTTAAAATCAATTTTAAGTCGTCATTAAAAATGTCAGTGTTACTATAAGTCCTATCACACCACATCTTAGGAAAAAAGAATTAAGCCATAATTTTCAAGCACTATTAAATGAAAATAAATATTGGAGCTTTTTAAAGAGAAAAACCCAGTTGAAAATTATGTATATGAGATAGAAAATGCTAATTTTAAATAGATGTTTTAGTAACTTTTAAAATTTATTCGTACAATTTTTATTAAATGTCAAATAGTTATGTCATGGAGTAAAACATCAAGTGGTTCTGTATATTGAAATAAAATAATAAATATCAAAAACTATTTTAACATTTAAAAATAATTCGAAAACTTTAATTCTAAATACCAAAGAACAATTAATTATATCAATATTTTTAAAGCTACCCATAAATTACTATATACAAATTTTGTAGGTTTTTGTAGATCCCAAGGCATTCAGTATCAGCCAAGAAATATATGAAGTATTGATTCATTTAATTGTCTCCTAGCCAACAATTTTTGTAATTATATGTAATTAAAGACTTTCACAATAGCCTATGTTATTACATTTAAAACAATCTCATTCTTTTAGATTAATGGTATTCCATTACAACTTATTAAACTATTTTCTACATTTATGAAGTGTTAAATAGCAATAATCTTAAATACTGTCAAAGATTATAGTACTTCAGTATTTTTATAATTATTTATACAACTTTTTCAAAGATATGATTACATTTTCATTTTACCTCATTGTAATCAAAACCTTTGATTAACTACTTTATCAGATATTTCCCAAAATACTTGAAAACAGTCTTACAAAAGAAATTATTGATCAATGCAGTTATAGTTGTATACAATTATAATATAAGATGAAAAATCACATATTGGGAAAACAATTTTGTTAACACAATGATACAGTGTTAAATTTTACAACTATTTTACACCTGTAAAACTCTACTGTAATTTTTATAGCCTTATGATTTAAACTTTATTCTTTTTGTCTCATAGGAAAGTCAACAAAATAAATGTTTCCTAGCAGATGATGCCTTGACTACAGATGGAAATATTCAGATAATTTCTTTCCTGTTAGATCTTGATAATAATCAGTATGTATCAAACAATTTTAGTGATGCTATGGTTTACTAAGTTATTTTTTTATATAGAAGAAAATAAGAAAAGATGCCTTCTTTTGTTTATTTATCTCCCCTCTCTCCCAAACTGTGAACATTTGTGAGATCGAATCCCACAGTAGCATGGATGTTTGTAGCCGTTCAAAATCGGCTTTAAGCTGTAGGTCCCGATCTCATTAGCCCTCGTGTTGCAAAAAGTAGACTGTAGCACTCCAAACTAAACCAAACCCAAACTGTGAACTGCAAATTGTTAAACTTTATTAAGTTATAATGTTTGTTTACTATAGTTTCATTTTTAAAAGTCATAAGCACAATATATTTTTTATTTTTAAAATTAGTTTTTAATGTTAAAATGTATCACAATTTTTTGCCTAAATTTGAAGTGAAAATTATTATTTAGCATATAAAATTCACAGTTAAAGAAAAGAAAAAAAATTATTTCTTTGACTGAAACCTGTTTATTTTGTCCTAGTAATCTTATAAATAATATGAATATTCATTTATAATTAAAAGAATTTGCTACTTTTTACCTCACATATTTTCACAGATATTTGTGTGTCTAAATTTATTTTTTTTATTCTATTTTCTAGGCTTTTAGTAAACTGCAGCAATTTATTTCCATTTCTTGATATAAAATCTGTTGCTGATTCTAATCTTACTGTTAATGATGTACAGAAATCTGTTCGCCAGTCTCCTGATGTTGGTGCAATGATAAAGCAAAAGCGATCTGTACTTCCAGAAAAGGCAGATGGTAAAGAGAAAAATAGTTCCATATTTTTTTTTAGTCATATGTGTTAACTTTTATTAAAAATTTTTAAGTTTGTGTTGTATTTTTAATCGTACATTGATATTTTTTTTAATATTATATCCCCCTTTTTTAATTTCATTTTGAGGTTTTCTTGTAAATTATTTGTTGTTGTTACTCATCCCTTTAGTGTTAGTCCATGTCAAGGGTAGTCTGCAGAATCCCTTGAGCTAGGAACCAACAGAGTTCGAGACTAAATCTCAGGGTCAGGGTTGGCAAAACCAGTAGGGTTTTTTGGATTTTTTCAGGGTTTTTGGGCTTTTTTTTTGAGTTTGGGGGATTTGAAAACTATTCAGGTTTTTTGTTATGTAAGAGGACAGGATATATAATTAATTGTATGATTAAAATAAATTTAAAATGTTAATGACTTTTTAAAATTAAAAAAATTTAAAAATCAATGTCAAATTATGCAGACATTATTTTTGGCTAAATTAAAGGGAAGATTTGAAATCTTAAAATAAATTTTTTTCATATTATAAAATTTTTCTAACATAAAAAACTAGTTTTGAATGGCGATTATTTTATACTAAAAGTTGGCTTTGAAATAGTTGCATTTGAAGTTTTTTCTTTTCAATAAAATGTATTAAATTATTGCTCTATATTTATTAGCAGTATTGTGTTATTAAAGCATTCAGAAGATATTTTTTTAGTTAATTTGTAAGTTACATACGATAAGTATCAGAATTAATTATATGTATATTATCTGCTTGCAGTTGTTATACATATTTTTTTCACAATTTTCCTTGTCCATTTTTCAATTAATTTTATCACATGTAATACTTCAATATTCTTATTTTTTTTCATCATACATTCTTATTAACTTTGTTTAATTTAGATTTTATTGTATTTGTTATACAAATAACTATTTTTCCCTGAAAAGTTTTTAAGTTTTTGTTTTTCTAGCAGTTTAGACCCCCTCAAATTAAAAAATAATCTGGGATCATTGTCAAAGATGAAATATGTAATATATATTATAGATTTAATTCAATATATTTATTATTAGTTAAATATGTGGAATTTTAAATAAAGATTTTGAGAACCCAATTTTGGTAAAACCCACATGGGTTTTTTCAATTTTTTTTTTTTTAAACTTGCCTGGGTTTTTTCGGGTTGGGCAAATGAAGCCAACCCTGCCCAGGGTGCACTTTTCATTTAAACAACACTAGGTTGAAAAAATGACTTTGTTCAAATGAGTCCTCATAATTTAGAAGCAGATACCAAGCAAAAGACCCCCAGGCTTGGACTGCCATCTCCAAAAGTATTGTTTGGCATCTTAGAGAACATTGTGACCACAAACCTAGTTTATGTGCTCCAGTTTCTGTTTATGAACGTAGCCAATCTGACCAGCTCAAACCTCAATCCCACAAACCTCTCAGGTTTGTTTCCTTTGCCAACTGTATTTCTTATACTAGTTGAAAAGCCTGTTAAAGCCAGAGTGGCAAAAAAAAACGAGTTTTTTAAGAAAAACTCAACTTGGGTGGGTTTTATTGGGGGTCTGGTTGTAAGAGGAGAGGGCAGGCGAATACCTTATTTCAGAAAAGATTAAATTGCTAAAACTGATTATATTTTTATTAATTAAATATTCAAGAAATTATAATTTAATTAATAGAAATAAATCAGTGTAAAGACTATAAAAAAGTTTACTATGACGTCACACGCGAAATGTTATATATTGACATATACCACATATTTGAATGTTATTTTAACAAAGGATTACTTTTTATCTGTATTCTTTCTCCACTAGCATATAGCCCGTCATATGATGGGATCAGTAAAATTTTTAATTTTCCAGAATTGTTAAGTACCTTATGAGGCAGGTAAAAAAAATGGTTTGTTTTTTGGTTGAGAATTATTTTGCAACAAAATATTACCTTAAGAAAATTATTAAAGTAATATCTAATTTTAGTAATAAAACGTATGGAAATAATGCAGAAGATATTTAAATAATCTAAAATGAAAGATTAAATGAGATGGTTAAAGGAATGACGTCATAATGCTAGAAAAAAATTGTTATTTTTAGCTATTTATTATGTGATAAATTGATACATTTAATCACCTGCTCTTAAAATGGGGCTAGATATAATAATGCTAATACGTAAATTTAATAAAAAATCATAAAAATTTGAAAAATGGTAAAAATTTATTTTAAAATAATAAAACTTTAAAAATAATAAAATAACTTTAGGAATAGGAATTCAAAAGAAAAAGCAGAAATTATTAAATTAATTAGACATTTAGAAGTATTTGGTTACGTCGGGGGCAGAACCATCAACCCGTGAAGTACGACGATCAAATGGGCAGGCACTCTATCCCATGTGCCAGCTTACACGTGGTAAAGGAAATGGTTAGAATATATAACAGTCCAGAAATTTATTGCACTCCGCCCTTGCCATCCTATTAATAATGAATTTAGTATAGAATAAGAGGGAGAATAAGTCTTGAAATAATAGCATTAAACGGTCAAAAAGGGAGGGATGAGGTGAATTTCGAACTCTCTTTGAATTTTGCTAACCCTAACTCATAAAAAATCCAATATGGATGCCTATATCCATTCCAGGTACAACCACTTCATAAATTCGCTGACAGACAACTTAGGCCATTATTATATAGGAGATTTTAAAAAAACATTTTTGAAACTTTTTTGCATAAAATTTTTGTCAAAGGTAATAGGCAATCAGTGTGTAGCCAAAAGAAAGAGTCAAGTCTCAGGAACAAGGTAAAGTCATTTTATAACAGTCAACACAACCTGTTTTTCACAATAAAAGAAGAGAAATTTCACACTATCCCTTTCTTGCTGACAAAACAATTGAAAATTTTCTAAATTGTTATGTTGGTTTTACCATAGATTTGCAAATATTTTTCTGAATTTTGATAGACAGTATATATAATTCCACAGAATAATTCTTTAAAATTGAAAGAGGGTGAAAAACTAAGATAATAGTTTCTGAAAATAAATAAAAATATCATCAATTTTCAAAAAACCCAGTAAAACCCGCTTTAGAGTAGGTTTATTTGAATTTTTTTTTTTTTTTTTTAAACTGAGTTTTACCCAGAAAAACCTGGGTGAGTTTTTCTGGGTAGGTAGGTTTTTTGCAACTCTGGTTAAAGCAGACTAAAATGTTGGCAAAATAAGCTAAAAGTATTGAATAAAGTAAATAAATATTTATAAATTTTTAATTTATATAAATCTCAAAAATTTACAACAAAGTATTTCATGTATCACAAATTTAATTTCCGTTTATGAACTTTGCACACATTCTATATTTGCCTACCTTGTACTGTAGATAAAATAATTTATAATAGTGTGCTGCAAAAGAGTTTCAGAAGCATGTACACTAAAGTATCTAGACAAACTTGTGATAAGCCAGAATGCAGATAGATGCCAGGTAATATAAATTTTAAGCGTAAAACTTCTAAACAAATGGGAAAAGCCGTACTTCAGTAAGATATAAATGAATTAGTTTGCATGGCAAAATTATCGCTTGGTAAACATTGCTAAATATCAAATTATGAATAATCAGGGATGTCAGGCAAATAATGCCAAACATTGCTAAATATCAAAAAATATTTAATGATATTATTTAGGGGGTTCATTTGATGTAAACCAATATAATTTTGATATTGGCTGATATTTTTGTTCTACCTGGGTCAGTACATTTATCTTTCTTGTTACTGTGTCAAATGACAGGCTTGCAATTCTGTCACTTTTCTCGCCTTTAGTCACTTTTTTTACAACTGATCACTTTTAGTCACTTTTTTAAGTAAACAGTCACTTTTTTCATGATGTATCACAGCAAAAGTCTGTTGTTGAAAAAAGAAAATCTGAATTAATAACAAAATATTTTAATAAAAGATCAAAAATATGATGCTCTAATCTTATTTTTCTTATTAAAATGTAGTTAGTCATATGGTTTCCAGAATTTAGTGATTTTAAAAAGTCGTAAAGAAGTTCCCGAAATCTACATTTGTACTGAAATGTACATTTAATACATTAAAGTAATTTACGTCAAAGCACACATTTCTCATTTTCTTCACAATTTTTGTTTAGATAATCTAATCTAGCTATGTATATATTTTAAAACTTCATTAAATAATGCAGAAAATTTTGATTATAAAATGAATGTATTGTATGTATTCAAATCTAATTTATAGATTTTCTTGAATAAAAAGCAATGATGAGTTGTGTTAAACAAAATTTTTAACCTTTTTCGTATTTGACGCTAAAATCATGTCTTGCATGAACCATTTGATTTAGAGTTAAAATAAATAGAAAAATCTTAATAAAAGCATCTGTAATCAAGAGGAGAAAAAAAATCGCTTTTTTTATGTTTAGTCACATTTTAGTCACTTATTCTGTATTATTTGTCACTTTCCTCACCTATTTGAAAGTACCTCAGCCGTTGCAAGCCTGAATGATCATCTAGAATAGTCTTTATATTTACTAATATTATATTATGTTTCTTGAATGTGTAAACTTAGTATTTTGTTTTAGATTCTGGTGACAACGGGAAAGGAATGGAAAAAGCTCAAGTGAAAATAAGTGATAAAGCTGTGAAATCAAGTGATAAGAATAAAGAAACTGTAGAATCAGTTTCACCCAAAATTGAAGTATCAAATACTGGTACAGGATTAAAAACCTGCAGTTCTTTTAAAATACCCTTTAAAAGTGAAAATATTGGTCAAAGAAAGAAAATATCAGATTTACAGGTAAAATGTTCTAATTTATTTGAGTTATTTGTTACAAAAATTACATGCTGTTAAATTGTTCTGTTATCATATTTTATTTAAATTCATTTATTATTAACTAGCCTGTGCTTCGCTAAGGTGAACTTAATATATTACTTTTAAACAAAGATTTTTTTTGTGCATAACTCTATAAATTCGTCACAGTTCAGTTCGTGTCATTGGCATATTATATATTTCTATTATAACCGTATTATAACAATATTCAGTTTTTATAATCAAATTTGTGTCTCATATTAAATTTACTCAAACTTTTTTATGGTAAAATATAAGTTTAACCCTAAATTATATTACTGTATTACTACTGTACGTTGATTAGCAACGTTAATAGATCTTGCCATATTACATGGTAGAATAGGAAGCAGAGGTTTTGACAGCCACAGTGCTAATTTTGTTGGTATTAATAAATGTTGTCCAAACCACATGGTTTTGTATGAAACAGAAACACACATTCATATTGACAACCATATGAAGATAACTATATAAAATGATAGGTTTTTATTTGCCCATGAGAGTCACTGAAATCTGTACTTTTTGTTGTTAGAATATTGTTGATAAACATTTCACTGTAACGTAAAAACTAACCAAGAATTGAATTTAAAATTAGTTCCTATATAAAAATGCTATAATTTGCGTCACATAGAAATGAAAGTTAATCAATTTATATCTCAATTTCCAGGTGAAATCGAATTGATACTAAGCAGACGATGTTTAAATAATATAAAATAAGAAATGAATAAATGAGATATTTAAAGGAATGATGTCATAATGATAAAAAAGAATATCGTTTTCACCTATTTATTATGTGATAAATTGAAAATTTTAATCTCCTGCTTTTAACCGAGGAAAACTGTGTTTAAAGCAATTACTTCGGATGACGTCACATTGCTAGAAATATTGCTTCTTTCACTTAGTTATGCTGCGATAAATTAAAAAATTAATCGTTTGCGTTTAACCGGGGAAAATAATGCTTGGAATAATGACATGAAATGCTCGAAGAAGGGGGAATGAATGAATTTCGAACGTTAAAAATTTACAAAAACCTTCCCAGGGATATACCTAAATATTTCCCAAGTTTTCACAGCAATTGTATGCATGGTTTTTGAGTCTATCGAGTACACACAAAGAGACAGACACTAATTCATTTATATATATATATATATATACATATATAATACTACTAAAATCTCTTGATTTTTTTTTCCAAAAGTTGAGAAAATTTTTTAAAAACTTAATTTTTTCAATTAATCTATTTCAATAAACATTGCTTCAACTGTCTTAAATTAGACTTTGTTTTAAGCATTTTTGCAGTTTTTTAATTTAAATTTTCTTATTTTTAGTTTCTTGTATCTATGAACGATAATGAAGCTGTTGGCCTCTATAGCCTTTATTTTCATAACTGTCCAGATACTGATGAGCCACCATTTCCTGTCAATTTATCTGTAAGTGTGAGCTTTTATGCATGTATTTAGAATTTGTCTCTTTAATATCAAGTTCTTACTAATAACTTTTGTCATCATTACAAATATTTTGTTCATTAACTTTCTTTATTTGCAAATTAATAAATTTTAAAAAAATTTTAAATTTGTTTTATTTTTCAATTGCATTATTATTGAAAATTTTCACTGTCATGTCACTTCATTCAAACAACTTATAATAGTACAGCACAAGAAGGGATGAAGCATTCATCAATGTATCATTTTACTTATATAATTTCATTACAAAATTCTTGCTTTCATAGTAAATACTATGTACATTTTTATGCTGCTTTTTATTGTTTGGTTTTTATTTTTATGTATAAGTGATAAATAATAGACTTTTAGTTTCTTCTTAAGTAATATTTATTCAGGGGGTTCTATTGCTATATATGTTGTAAGAAACAGATTATAAGGGACAAAAAGTTTCAGAACCTCTGTTTTAGGCATTTAATATTTTATTATATTATAAACATGGTTTCCACGTACCTGGAAAGTCTGGGAAAATCATGGATTTAGACAGTGGATTAATTTTGTCATGAAAAGTCTTGATTTTTCAAGTAAAATGAGTAAAATTCATGGAAAGTCATGGATCCGCTAAACTACCCATTAAAAAAATGCATTGAATTGTTTAATTCTATTTTTACTTGTCATTTGGCTGGAAGTTACTGAGTTTGGTATTTATGTATTATCCTGTTGACCCTATTGCCAAGTAAAATTCGTTCACCAAGGAAACTCAATGCAAGAAAGCTTAATGGGTGGGTAAATGTATATTATTCTGGTTTTTTTCTTAAATTATAGATTAAAATTTTATTAATATAATAATAATTATTTTTTAATGAAAATTAGTTAAGATTTTTGCACAAAATATAAGTTTATCTCTAGGGATATTGTATATAAACATTATAGGGTTATACTTGGCTATTATTCATGGTCACCTGAATAATACCAAAGTACCCGGAATTCAAATTGGAAACATTTTGATTGAAAAATTGCTATATGAGTAAACTTAGGTATATAGATACAACAATTTATTTTTATTTATGTGAGTTTATTAACACTTATAAAGTAAGTTTATAGTTTATGATAAAACTCCTGTAATTTCTTTAAAAGCATGTATTTTATTTGTATGTAATCAGAAGTTTTATTCATATGTACTTTAACAAAAACTTTAAGTCATGAAAAATGATCTGCTAAGTCAGGGAAAGTCATGAAAAGTCATGGAATTGAAAAATTTTATTTTGGCAAATACCCTGTATAAAGATAATGAAGTGTTTAAATAGGTTTATTGTTTGAAGGCTTAAATTTGTCATATTTTGTTGAATCATACAATATTTATTATAGATATCTATAGTGGAATATAATGGAGAAAATTATTTGTCTGCTGGAGAAATGCCACTTCCGAATTTGTATTTTCTTATGTCATTTATATTTTTTGTTGCTGGATGTGTGTGGATTGCTGTACTTAGAAAGAAAAGGTAGGTATACTTTTGAGTTTTCTGTCTGGCATTTTTAGAAACTAAAATAGATATGTTTACAAATTGTAATCTTAATATATTAACTCTTTTAATGTCAAGCAATTCCTGTTTCAAAATGTGTTGGTAAGTTATTGTGCATAATGAAATTTCCTCCTTTTATTGTAATTTTGCTTTATAATGCAGCCAGAAATCAGGGTTGGCATGATTTAAATCAATTGATTTTTTTGAAAAAATCATTAATTTAAATCATTTTTTTTACTTCTTTTAAAACCTATATTCCAAAGACATTAGAGGTCTCGGTTGATGTGTTAAATACTACTCTTAATTTAGTAGATGTTTTATCTGGTCTATATACCCCATGGTGTGGCATGGTATAAGTAATATCATGTTCACTTATCGATGTTAATTCCGTCATATGACCTAATTGTTCGTACTCATCAATAAAATTTTTATATAATTTTAAGTATTCCACATCTTTTTCTAGTTGGTTCCACAAAGAATATAACCTCTTAATCGCAATCGTTTTTGACTCGCCCAAAACACTTGGATCTTCATTAAACGGCATTTGAACTACATATGTACCATCTTCTTTTCTCTTATGCGTTCTTTTAAAATGGTCTTCGCACATTTGATTTTCTTTAGTTTTCAAATTATTTAATTCAGGTTCAACCTCCTTGATTTCCCAAAATTTACGTAAAGTTTCATTTAAACTATCTTCCCGAACCAATCCGCAATGTAAATAGGTGTTATTGGTAGAAGTTACTCTTCCCAAGGCAATGTACCCGAAAACACTATTTTGAAGAATTAAATTTGAATTTGGAGGGTACAGTTGTCCAGGTTTTAACAATTCGTAAAAAATCAGTGCTCCTAAAAGTAAATCCATCTCCCCTGGTTGGTTGAAAGAGTTATCCGCAAGTTGCATTTGTGGGAGTGGAATATTTATCGAATACGTAGGTATCCTATCTGTAATACGTTCAACCACCAAGAAGTCATGATTTCGAATAAAAGTTCCCTTTTTATTGGCAATGGTTGCTATTACACATTCCTGCAATGGTAATGAGACATTTCCTAAGAGAATTGGGAATCAGTCAGTACAGTAATGCCAATAAGTAAATAAGTGTAATTATATAGCATGTGCTTTCCAAGAATTTAGGGATTGTTATCTAAAAGTTTGTAGTAGGGGTAATACAATGATTGATTATGTCTGGTGGAATTCATTTTATGTAATGGGAGGTAAAGAGAGTATAATTGGGATTTGTGTTTTTAAATAAATAGTTCGCATTAAAAGAATATTTAATTTGTTCTTTAAATTTACATCTTATTTAGTTTGCACTATCCAATTACAAAATAACGGAATTTATTTAGATTAAAATTTATATATTTAATTTTAGGTAATCAGTATGTAAAATATACTTGATAGATAAGATGTTACTTCTTATAACAAACTATTCTATGTATATTGCAAAATACATAAAATCAACAATTAAAATTAGTATTCAGAAAAAAATCAAAGAGATCTGATTTAAATTTTTAAAAAATCTTGATTTTAAATTTTTTTATAAAAAAAATCATGATTTTTTTCCAACCCTGCCAGAAATACTTATTTTATTACTTTTTTAAAAATTTATTTAAAAAATTCCTGTGAAAGTTAATGTTTCTATTAAATATCACTTGCTCTAGTAATAATGTTGCATATATTTACACCTAAAGTACATCAGTACTTTCTATATGTAATACCTATAAGCAGATAAATTTCAGATTTTCATCATTTTCAACAGCATTAGAGAGAGCAATTATATCACTATTTATTATTAAAATTTATATATGATATACTGTTCACATATAAGTGATGACAAACTTCATATGGATATTTTTCTGTTCCAATATTACAAAAATATGTTCAAACATATAAGTTATAAGATGTTTAGCATCATCATGTATAACATATATTATTAAAAAAGATGAGTCATGTAGTCAGTAGTTTTACTTTTTCCTTTTACATGTTTTATTTTATTTAATTTTCTTCCTTTCTATCTTTAATTTATATAGAGAAGAAACCTTCAAAATCCACTACTTAATGGGCTTACTGGTGTATCTTAAATCTCTATCTCTTCTATTTCATGGAGTAAGTAAAAATATCATGGCTATAAATTAAGTTTTTAGTGCAGTTAACTGCAAAAGAAGCATTGTTATTATATATATATATATATATGTGTGTGTGTGTGTGTGTGTGTGTAAGGAAAATTCTCAGGGGTTTTCAAAACTTATATCAAGGGCTAAAAATTCCCTCGTCATTTAGCATTCCCCTTTTTAACCCTTAACCTAAATTAACCACTGGGGCTACAGTTTATGCCCTCAGAAAAGGGGGCTGAAGAATTATAACTGTAAATGGCCCTAGTGGACAATTTAGGAATTTTCCAAATAAAAAGGAGATACACACTGTCAGAGGCAAATATTTTTCCCACAGATATTGACCCAGTTATATGCTTGAAACTGGTGTTAGATATTTACTTGTGATACATGGTTTGTTTCGAGTAGTACAACTGTTTTGCAACACAAGAGGTACTTAGACATCCTACTACTTAAGCTGGTAGGGCACTGAAAGACAGTACTCTCATCTGCTGAGCCATCATCCACCAGTACATAGTACCTGTGGATTCACTTTTGTGCTAAGTACAAGGTCACAGAAGCATGTTGATTTATATATTCTGAGGAATATAGCCTGTTTGCTCCTTGGTGTTTTGTGAAAATTACAAATGATAATTTTTAATTTGCATTGTTTTGCTCTGAACTATCCCTGAGTCGCTGGGACCCACTAAAGGGGAAAAATCTGGGACTAGAAGCAACAAAAGTAAGTCCCTTAAATTTCAAATGAAAACTATATTTATTTAATTAAAGACTATTAAAATTACACATATTTGCAAATAAGAAAACATTAGTTTCATTTCCAATTATGTATATGTTACAGTAAAAATGATAAATGGGAAATTGTATAAAATTACCAGTAATTATATATAATCACCACTAAATTTGGTAAATATGATAAATTATTTTATATTTATCAAATTTACCGGTTAGTTTATAAAATCCCCAATTCATAATGGGGAAGGTAATAAAAGTGCTAAAGAAGGTTTAGAATTACAAGCAAAGAAAATGTTGACGGCTTCAAATCTTAAATTTCCTGCTGGTAAAGTTGGTGACACAGGGAAACTACGAATACCAGATGTTGACAGAGCAAGAAGTGAAATTTATTATCAGTGATATTAGAAGTTCAAAATGAAGAGTTTTATCAGTTAGGAACAACACAAGAAAGACTTTCACAGTTGTATAGCAGAAATCAATTCACAATTTGGGAAGAAAAATTTATCTTGCTTGACAGTGTTCCAGATCTAGCAATATCACTTCGAGAATTCGTTAGAAAGACATCTCTATCTGGAGGTCAACAATATCAGCGATATGTTTGTAAGAGACAATGCAAGTCTGATGCGTGCAAATGTAAAAAATATGGCAAGCTTTGTAATTCTAAATGTCATAATAGTCTAATATGCTTAAATATGTAAACTTAAAATATTTAGTAATTCGTAGTAATAGCATTTAACGTTATTTATTTTTTTTCCTAGAATATAGGCTTAGTTTTTTTTTTATATGTAACTGCAGTTTTTTTTATGTACAACTGTTTTGTACAAGCTCAGGTAAATTACATTTTTTTTCATTTCACAACACCTGTCAGGCCCTTATTCAAATTTCGTTCAGGCTAAATAAATGTATGTGACCTAAAATAACCATTTATTGACTTTTTAATTGTAACATATAAAATATTGTAATTTGTGGTCTCTTACGCCATATTGTCAAACCAAAAAATATTTTTCTGAGTAGTAACTACTCAAAACAAACCTGCACTCTATTCTACTGGCCCAATAAGTCATGATATTTATCACATTTACCATTACGAGTTGGATATTTACCGAATTTAGTGGTGATTATGATGATAAGTACAAATGTAAAAAATCTGGCAAGCTTTGTAATTCTAAAACAGTCTAATACGTCTAAAGAAGTAAACTTACATGTAAATGCAAATAAATGATTTTTTCCCCATAGAATATGGGTTTGGTTTGTTTCCACAAAATAATCCGAATTTATTACCTTCCCCATTATGAGTTGGTGATTTTATAAACTTACCGGTAAATTTGATAAATATGAAATAATTTATCATATTTACCAAATTTAGTGGTGATTATGTATAATCACTGGTAATTTTATATAATCACCGAATTTATTTTTACTGTAACATTTATACAAATTGCATTAATTCTTTTACTTTTAACACAAACCCTGCTGATGCGATAAAATTATGTTCAACAGTGTTCATAAGCTTGTTAAATAATGAGGGATGATATGAAAATTTTGAAGTAAATGTATCTTTTGATTTAATGTTTAGTAATGTTGAAGTTTATAAAAATTTCCTTTTTTCTTAATGGAGAGTATGCTGAATGTGTAAAATCAACATGTATAACCCATTAGTTTTCTGAATTTTTGCAGCAAGTAAACAGTTATCTGTGACTTTGAAAATATTATTTCTAATTTGTTGTTTTCAGATAATTATTTCTAATCATTTTTATTCATGTAATTTGTGCTGTATTACATTTATGAATTTTCAAACTTTCAAGTTTTAATATGGACTAACTAGTTAAAATTAAAAATTTCCTTTTACAATTGCAGTTTAAAGTTAAATTATTTGTTTTACATAATGTTAATGGTATTTTACTAATGTTTAATAATTTATAACCAGTTTTTCTTATCAAACTGTTTGTTATAGTTACATTATTAATCAATATAATGATAATGTGGAGTTATATGTATTTTATCTATATAATTTATATTATTAGATTAATTATCACATAATTGCAAAAGATGGTTATCCAATGGAAGCATGGGCAGTACTGTACTACATCACTCACTTGTAAGTTTTTTTTAACCTTATTTATTTTTTGTGTGTAAGCTGAGAATTTTTTGTACTTTTTATAAATCTGAAGTGGGAGGATCTGTTTATATACAGATCCATAAAATAGATATTGTTAATGTTTTTTGCATGTAGCAACTAGTCTCAAAATCAGAAAAACTAAACAAAATTTTTAAATAGAAAAAAATAATGAAAAAATATATATAATTGCAAAAAATAAGTGAAATTTTTAAAGGAGAAAGAACATGAATATTGAAAAGTAAATTTACAGTAACTCTTACCTGTGTTATAATTGTGCTGAAATTGCAATGCTGTAGCTGCTCATCTGTAGTTGGTTTATCTCAAAAAAAAAAAAAAATCTATGTAAGCAAGGAGCAATTGATAAATTGCTTTTATAAAAACTGCTTTATAAGTTTTTAAAATTTATATTGTTTAAATTTATGAAAAAAGTATTGCCTTTCGATAAAGTTACCAGAATTGAAACTATTGTCATTGGTATCTTAAGTAAAAATACTATTAGCTGTAATCTAGAAAAGTCAGTGTAAAATCATGAAATTAATAGACAGCATAAAGTTACTAAAAAATTTAAGTTATACCTTGCTACTGTCCAAATGTGCTTTGATATGTTCTTTTATTTGTCCCTCCTTTGGTATAAATGGACATTTATGGGGCTCCTTAGCCAGACGGCTTTATCCCCAATCCTAAAGGTAATAAGTAAGCAAGGTAAAAATTAAATTTAAAATTTAGAAAAGGAGTAATTAAGAGATGCCGGTCATTAAAAGGTGGGTAAGGGGAAGTATGTGAGATCTGTGACTTAAGTTGTGAGTACCTGTAAAGATACAAAAAGAGAGATTAATACCCTTAAAAGGAAAGTTGTGATTAGTATACATGGTATGAAACACTAGATAGAGTCTTGCGGTCAAATAAACATCAGTACACAGTTAGGTACACTATCCTCCATAAAAATAAAAATACACACAGAAAAACTATTGTCAGCAAAGCCTTTTATTTGTCTTAGTGTGTGAACTATCTTTATACTACTGAAATAAGATCCCAAAAATAATGGGCACGTTGCTTAAAATATTTTGGTTTTGGTTTCAAATTTACTATGACAAGCAGGGAACTGCTGTTAGTCCGAAGGGCTGACTTCCATCTTGCCGACTGTTTGTGACAACCGTAGCCATCACATCATCTATCCCAAGAAATGTAGTCATATCCAACATAGACCGCTGTGAAACAGACTGAGAGTGGCATGCAGAGGCACCAACAGCTTCGACTAATTTTGTTTATTCCTAATTCACATGATTACAATGAAAGCACATATCAAAGAACAACTCGAACCACTAGAATCACAACGAATAGCCCCATTATTACATATATATATATACGCTTCAGTACACTTAACTGCTGCAAGATTAATATGTAATAACATCAAACTATAATCATTTTATTCATCATTATAATACATCTTTCAAATGTGTTCATTGAATTGGTGCTCTGTACATTTTTTTTTTTTTCTTAGAAACACTTTACCAAATTTTTATTGGGATTTTAAAGGCTTTATCTTTTATTAATTAAAAGAAATTGTATTGTTATAGTAATAATTCCTTTTATAATTTATTTTATTACTGCAGGTTAAAAGGAGCTCTATTATTCATAACAATTGTGTTGATTGGTACTGGATGGGCATTTATCAAACACATCCTTAGTGACAAGGACAAGAAAATTTTCATGATTGTGATACCTTTGCAGGTAATTTTCTTTTTTTTCATTAAATTAAAACATAATTTATGCAGTGTTTGATTTTTTGTAAATTTCTTTCATATTTAGTATCATTTTTATTAAAACCATGGTGTTTTTTCTCCTTTTTTATAAAAAGTAGAGAACTTTTGAAATTTTATGCAAAAATAATTTAAATCATTATTATTATTTTGTATGTATATACTTAATTTTAAAAGTGTGTTTCATGCTTTAAATTAATTGTAAACATATAGAAATAATTTCTAACAATTTTTTAAAGATTTACTGTTCTAATGAATATAAAACTAATATTTAATTTAAATATTACAATGTTATTTAAAGATATTTTAAAGTTGTTGGAGTATAGAAATGATGAACTGATCAATTATTAATTATAATTATCTTAAAATGCATATTTTAGGAAAAGTGTAATTTATTCTGCAACATAGTTTGATTTACAAAATTTTCGTAAATATTAATTCTACCCTTTTATTTATTGCCAGGTTTTGGCTAACGTTGCAAAAATTATCATGGAGGAAAGCGAAGAAGGGGAATCTCAACATTATACATGGAGGGAAATATTTATTCTTGTTGATTTAATATGCTGTGGAGCAATATTATTTCCAGTTGTGTGGTGAGTGATTTTAAATTGTTTTCTCTATAACATTCATTCAGCTGTTATGATACAGGCTAATTCTCTGGTTGATATACTGGTAAAAAGATAACTTCTTATTTCTTGATCTCAAATTTTTAAAGGGAATAGCACTGGCACTCATATAGTCAACTCTTCATATCTGAAAGTAATCAGGACCAGGCAAAATATTCAAGATGGTTAACTTAACAATATTAATAAAACTACACATTTTGTACTGCGTATTGAATTCTTTTGATAAAAATAATCCTTACTACTTTTTTTATCATCATTATTTATAAAATGATCTTATGCAAAGAATTAAATATTCTTGTCAGTAAATTTTACTTCTGAAAGGTCCTTGTATAAATTCAATACTCGGATCACTGGACATCCTTCTCTTACGATGATCTTGGATTGGATGTTCAAGAAATTTGCTTTCACTGACAACTTTAATGTTGTCTTTCTCTCTAGGCGTGAGTGGGAAGAACCTAAAAAGCTTCTCACACTTGCCAATGAGGTTTGGTTTACAGATGGCTGTAAAACGTCCTCTGGGACCGGTTCTGGTGCTTTCTGTGTTACCAGGAACATCAGGATTTCATTCTCCCTGGGTAAACTAGCTTCTGTTTTCCAGGCCGAGGTTGCTGCCATTCTTGCCTGTGCAAATAACTGCATAGCAAGAGGGGTTACCAAGAGAAGGTTAAAGATCTTCTCAGACAGTCAGGCCACACTTATGGCCTTGTACAGGTACTGCTTCTCATTCAAAATTGTGTAGGATTGCTACAGGACCATTAACCAGTTAGCTATGGTCAATAAGGTAAACCCTAGTTTGGGTTCCTGGACACTGCAGTATTTTTGGTAATGAGGTCACTGATAATCTCGCTAAGTACTGCTCTGAGTTGCTCTTCATTGGGCTGAAACCAGTACTTGCTCATAATGTAGTGAGAAGGACTGTAAAGGACCTTCGAATGGGAGACTTATAAGGCCTGGCTTGTTTCTGGTAATCAAAGGCAGGCCAAGGAACTTAACCAGGGTTATCCCTGGATGAGGGCTAATGAGCTATTTAAGCTCAATAGAAAAGAGCTAAGGGTGGCTATTGGTCTGTTGGCTGGCCATTGTTGCTTTAAGAGGCACCTCAACATTATTGGCATTATAGATAGCCCGGTATGTTGGGGATGCCATATGGCCGAGGAGAGTTCATCACATATTTTGTGTGAATGTGACTACTACTGCTTCAAGAGATTTGAATTTCTTGGTTATCAATTCATCGAGCCGTGGGAGCTGATCAACTTCCCGGTTAAATTGCTGCTGAGATTTATCTCAGCTATAGGTCTCTCTGAGATCTAATGGTTAATATTTCTTAACCTTGTGCTGGAACTCTTTGTTCCAGTGTATGGAAGGAATTTTCAGTACAATAGGCCTTAGACCGCAGTGCTGGACCCTTAATGGGCCACCCCACCCTAATTCTAATTCTAACAGGATGAATAACTAATACTGCATCACTAATTGTCAGCTCTTGTTGGATTGAAGTGTTTTCTTACTCATCTGTGTCTTCATGAGTTATTTCCATGACAGATACAACGTAGTTTCAGAATTATTTATTTGTAATGAGTTCTGATCCTCTAGAACTTACATGTTAAGAAAATTCTTCTGGTTTTTCTAAAGACAGTTTCATTATATCACTAAATCAATCATTTTCTTAGAGTAATTTAAATAGGCATTTTATTGTTGATATATTTCTTAATATTCATTTTTATTTTTTACATTAGTTATCTTATGGTATTAGGTATAAATTAATAAAAATATAGTGATATATTTTGTACATCCATGGTAAGAAATTATTTATTTCAATTGTTCTATCCGTCTCAGCCTCAACATACAATCTTTATTTAATTTAAATTGTTTTTAAAGTTTCCTAGTAAGTTGAGATATTTTCTTTAATTTTTGATTAAAAAAATTTTTGAAGTCTTCAGAACTTAAGACATTGTAGGCACAACATTGGGATTTGAAATGTTTTAGAGAAATTTTTATATTTTAAATCTACCAATTATGTTTACAAAAAAAAATGAAAATATTGCCAGTAGTCGGTTAAATGTTAGACAGAAATTACAATTTTAAGTTTTATAATACAGGGTAGTCAAACTGTTTTTAGTTTTTCCATTTGTGGATAGTTCTTAGGATCTTAATTTGTTTTAGGACTCTGATTTATTTCTGAAAAAACGTTTTGCCATTTATTTATTAGTAAAAAGATTTGGTGTGTGTGTTTTATATATATATACATACATATACATTTATTTATTAATTTTTCTCAGGTCCATCAGGCATTTGCAAGAAGCATCCCAAACAGATGGAAAAGCTGCGATAAATCTAGAAAAGTTGAAACTTTTTAGACATTTTTATGTCATGGTAAGAAAAATGTATTCTTTTGATATAACTCCCTTCTCCCTTTACCCAGTTTATATTATATTGCTCTTTTCTCTATTTTTAGATTGTCTGCTATGTGTACTTTACAAGGATAATTGTATATCTTTTAAATGTAAGTATTTTTGTATGATGTGGATATCAACATAATGAACTCCTAAATTCTTCTATTAAGATTTTAAATGCAAGCTTTTTGGTTGCTTCTAAAACATAAGAATATTTAAAATATGTTTTTGTGGGTTATAGTAATTCAAGACACTCAGTTTATTTCTAAAATTTTCAAGTTGTTATGAAAAGAGGTCAACGAAGATTCTGAGCAATAAGTGGTAATGATAAGCAAGGTGAATGTTGTAGAGTAACTGTAAATTAATAGGAGAATAATAACTCATAAACAAGGCCCAATGTAAAATGAAGTAATAATTAGTTGACAATACACTGACAACTGAGAACATAACTTCATACTAAAAATAACCATACAATTTTAAATGTAATATCTGTTTAAAAAAAATGCCTTATTGCTATTCTTTCTTATAATTTCAAACAAGCCATTATTGAATAATTGGTAATATTTCCATAATTATTACTACAAAGAGATTGTTACTTTACAGTATATTAAAGTAAAGCAATGTTAATCCAACAGCTGAAAATTCTCTTTGTCTAAGACAAAGAGAATACTGGGTATATTTGATGATAACACGATACTACTGTTTCATGGCCTGCAGAATTAGGTAACACTGAAGAGAGTACTTGCTTTGCTTTTTTGTTAGTCCTAGTTATATTGTTATATTGTCTCCAAATTCTATAATTTTATTACACAGGAACCAGAAAAATCCTTTACAAACAACATGTATGTAGTATCCTCAAATCTTATTGATGGATAATCAATTCCTGGAATACTTTTAAATGCAACCATCATCAATATTTTTTCTTTTTCTCAGAAATTGCAATTAAAATTCTAGATTTGAAACAGCTAATATACGAATTGTGAAAATGTCCTGTAGTAAAATACAGCAGAACCTCTTTTTAACGACCCCACGATACAGTCACCCTTTCGTTAGAACAACCATCGTAAAAAGTCCCAATTATTTTACCATAGGAATAATGTTAATTTTGAATCATTACAATGACCCCAAGCATCTTATTTTTCGTTAGAACGACCACCAATTTTAGTCTGCAGAACTCATGAGCAAGTGGTCTATTTCAAAATTATTGTACTGTGGTGCAACTTCAAGAAACCTGTACTCCTCTCTTTGTGTTTGCTCAAAGGAGGGGAGGAGGTGTGACAAAAAGGGGAGAACTAAATCTTCAATTATCTTTTGATGAGTTTGCTGTGCTAGACAAAACTTACAGTGCTGCAGAGAAGATTTGAATGAGGACGATTTTATTGCCGTATTACTGGAAATTAAGAAATCTGCGATTCCGATGACGGAGAAGAAATCGTCCAAGCTTTTGAAAAAGTTAATGAAAAAGAAGCCTTCAATGCAATAAATGCCTTGCATCAATATTTTAAAGGACAATTTAATTCTGAAGATTTCCTTCAAAATCTAATGGATATGGAATCAGTGATAAGGAAGAATTCCCAAATGAACTTGAAACAGGCTTCAATCAAAAACTTTTTTTTTTTTCAAAAATTCAATGATAGAAATACAAATAAATAGAAGTGTTCTCTAGGTATGTATTGTTGCATCATTTCTTTGCTCAATTTTTTTTATTATTTTTTCAATTCGTTGCAACGACCATATGATGTTGGTCTCACAGGGGGTCGCCGAACGCTGGCCGATTGGTTAGGGCGCTGATCATCGGTACCAGAGTTTGTGGGTTCGAATCTCACTATGGTATGGATGTTCGTAGCCATTCGGAATCGGCTTTAAGCAGTAGGTTCCGGTCTCATTAGCCCTCGTTTGCAAAACAGTAGACCATAGTGCTCCAAACCAAACCCACAGGGGGTTGTTATACCGAGGTTCTACTGTAATTTGAATTCTATTTATAGATAATTAAATTTGGAATTAATTCATCATTTGTCAAAACAGCTTTATTTAACAGCACCAATAATTTCTTATCTTACTTTATAATTTGATTCAACAATTATTACTTTAGATCATAAAACTGTATTTAATCCATTTAGATAACTGTGCCTTTCCAATATGAATGGTTGGATGAAGTGTTCCGAGAAGCTGCTACATTTACATTTTTCATTGTTACCGGTATTAATTTCCAACCCACAGCTAGTAACCCATATTTTCGGCTATCTCAAGATGATGATTTAGAAATGGATGAAGTGTAAGTACTTAAATTATTCATAAGTTATTTATTTAGTTTAGTTTTTCATGTTATTATAAACATTTAAAAAATATTATTTAAGAGGGGAGAAAATAGCCTCTTTACTACAGTCAGATTAATCGGAAATCATGGATAAATTTAAGAAAGACTAGAATATTATCAACATTTTCATGCAATACTTTGAATTATTTTAAATATAAAAATAGTATATTAGTGTTCATGCCAGGGTTGTCAAAAACCTGGATATATATATATATATATATCAGTGGCGTGCAGTAGGTTTTCATGCAGGGTGTGCAGAGAACATAGATTTTCCAAGAAATCTTTAATTATTGAGACATCTGAGTTCTCCATTCTGAAATGAGTTATTTATTATGAATATAAATTTAAAGATTACAATAAATATTTACCTACGAGTAGTCGAGTTATAACTATAAAAACAGCTAAACTTATAAGAATTCTTTTAGCACTGAAGCAAAAATTATGTCTTTTGTTGTATGGTGTCATATCAGCATCGAAAAAGCAACGTTTCCACGAAAAACATATATGTTCAGCAGACTTAGCACCACATGGCGCCCGCTGCTGTGGTGCCAACAAACCGAAAGTCTATTCTATGTGCAGAGGATTTCTCTGCACGCTGGCACAATAGAGTGAACTGTTTCTTTTTCAGTCAGAGGATTGAATTATATTTATTAATTGTTTTTAACGTTTGGAAATCATATATTCTGTGAAAAACATCTTGGCAATTTTTAAAAACAAAACCAGGGATATGGTGTTACAGATATAACTTATATACTGTCTGTAAGACACAATGAATGGTAAAATTTGGACTGTTCTGTTAAAATTCATTTCTTTAAAACAAAACAACATTGTTTTTCAGCTAATTATTTCAATAAATAGAATACATCACCAAAATTAATTTACCACACTAAAACATTTCTCTTTATATTGATGAAATACTTATTTTATATTTCCATGAAAATAAAATCTTACAATATATAAATTAACCGTCTGCCAAATCGTATAGCCAATTAATCAGTTAAACCCCCCCCCCCCCCAAAAAAAAAAAAAAAAAAAAAAAAAGTCCCTGCTCTAATATAACGCTTAATGATCTGTACCTTCGGATGATTCTGAATGCCAAGTGCAGGAAAAATAGCTGCACTTGCCTCAGTGCCATAGTATGCTGTTCTTCTCCAATAGCCCATACATATAAAGCGTCATTTTCAATTTAGTGCGCAGTGCATACACATCAGAACTTCCTATGTTCGTTTGTGCGCTCTGTGGTGCAGCACCTAGTACTACACGCACTGCGGGAAACCAAGCAAGCAAATCAACATATTTGAATATATTATAAATAATATTTATTATATACCATATAAAGATAGGTAGACATACGGTGCAGAAAATTATTGTCCCTCATAATTTTGCCAGGGTGTGCAGTGCACACCCTGCACATATGGACCGCACACCACTGATATATATATATATACACACACACATGTTTTCTTTTTCTTTTTTTTCCAGAAAAACCCAACCCAGTAGTTTATTTTATTTTTTTATTATTATTATTATTATATAGGGTTTTGGGGTTTTATCAGGGTTTTTTCTGTACTTTAAAGGGTTTTAGATGCTTTTATGGGGATTTGAAAACTATTCAGGTTTTTTGTTATGTAAGAGGACAGGATGTATAGTTAATTGTATGATTAAAATAAATTTAAAATGTTAATCACTTTTTAAAGTCAAAAATTTAAAAAATAAATTTTAAATTATGCAGAAGAAATTTTTGTGTAAATTAAAGGAAATTTTGTTATCTTAAAATAAATTATTTTTTACATATTCTAAAATTTTTCTAACATCAAAAAACTAGTTTTGAATGGCGATTATTTTATACTAAAAGTTGGCTTTGAAATAGTTGCATTTCAAGTTTTCTCTTTTCAATAAAATGTATTAAATTATTGCTCTATATTAATTAACAGTATTGTGTTATTAAAGCATTCAGGAGATATTTTCTTAGTTTATTTGTAAGTTATGTATGATCAGTAGCAGAATTAATTATATATATTATCCCCATGCTTATTTATATGCAGTTGTTATACATATTTTTTTCCCAATTTTTCTTGTCCATTTTTCGATTAATTTTATCACATGTAATACTTCATTCTTATTTTTTTCATTATATATTCTTATTAACTTTGTTTAATTTAGATTTTATTCTGCTTTTATAAATGTCATTGAAAACAGTTTTATATGTAAATATATATATTAACCAAATATTTTATGACATTCTGTGAAAAAATAGAACAACAAATATAAGTGAAAAATAAAGAATATATGATAATCCTTCCATGAATAGGAATTATGAATAAAATCTAAATTAAATAAAGTTAATAAGAATGTATGATGAAAAAAATAAGAATATTGATGTATTACCTGTGATAAAATTAATCGAAAATATATATATATATATATATATTGCATTTAAAAGTGTTTATGTGCTTCAATTTAGTCTCCTTTTTTTAAAAAAAATAAATAAATAAAAACAAAAATGTTAATAATAAAATATCTTAAAATTTAAATGAAATTTTCAATTACTATTATTATATATATATATATATATATATATATATATATATATATATATATATATATATATAATGGATAGAATTTTACATACTAATTTAATTTTGTATTATTAAATCATATTAAAATACCCTTGTTTCAAGATAACAGTTAATCAGTCAATTGTTTGCATGAACAAGTTTTTCCCTTATTTCTTAAGTTTTTGTTTTTTTCTCTAGCAGTTTAGACCCCTCCCTCAAATTAAAAAAAAGTTGTACGCTCATTGTCAAAGATGAAATATGTAATATCTATTATAGGTTTAACTCAATATTTTTTATTATTAGTTAAATATGTGGTATTTTAAATAAAGATTTTGAAAAAAAAAAACACTCGGTTTTTTTTTTGGGGGGGGGGGACAAATGAAGCCAACCCTGGTTCATGCTAAACTATCCCTAACTTGCATCCTACTTGCAACTATGTACATGCAAATTCTCTCTCTTTCTTTCCAAAATTTCCTCTTTGCATTTAAAAGAACCTTTCTAAACCTCTTTTAAATTTGGCCTTGTAATAATGATTAATTTTTTTAAGTGTATATTTAATACTAGTGTTAATTTTCTTTATAAGAAGCTTCTTTCCTGAAGTTTCACCAAAACAATTTTTTTTTCCTTTTTCCTCAGAATTGTTTGGGGTCTGCAATATTCAAAATTAGCTAACAAGTGTTAAACAAATATATGGATGATTTGTGTTACATATTTCTAATCGACAGCAACCTATTACTTGAGCTTAGAAGTTTCCCAAACCATGTTGCAATCGAACTTTTCGCAACTCCTCATTAATTAGGCTTGCAAACTATTTTAATGTGCTCACGCAAGTCAAAGCGTGAGTATAAGTACATGTCAGAGCACTCAGAGAACAGAGAGCGCCTTTTCGCCTTCTCCCCGGCAGTTCTTTTTTTTTTTTCAGGCAGTTGTGTGGTGTACGTTCGGGGCGGATTGCCTGAACTTTCTACCTTCGAGTAGCCTAAGCCCGTAGGGTTATTTTCCTCCTGTTTGTTTTACATAATTTATTATTTTTCACTTTTAAGTAGGAATACCGAAGGTAGTAATATTTCTTTTTGTCTTGCTCTAGTATGTAATTTAAACTTGCTCCAGCCGTCTCCTTATATTTAACCCACTGAACGGTCGCGTCGACGGGGGTTCGACAGCGAATTCCTGTTCGAAAACGGACCTGTCGACCCCCTTTTTGTTCGCACTCGTATAACTCGTATCGCACACTTTTGAGGGAAAAAAAATATTGCAAAGCGATAATAAATGAAAGAAACTAATTTTGAGTAACGGAACTCCTTTACCTCGCAGGGAAAATAATTTTAAAATAGCCTGACAACTTTTAAACCGGCAACTCTAGTATGGTATGGTAAGTTCCGTCTGGAATTTACGAAAAGGGTGACTGTTTTGAAACGGAAAAAAGTGGGGATGGTGGCCGGTGGATGGGTTTAACTTTTTTTTTAATGTTATAATGATTTGTTTTTCTTGTGTTACCGTTTACCAATAAATGTTAATTGTTTGTACTTAAGCTTTGTCTTATTTCCTGTTATCAGTGTTATTCAGAGTAGCTTCCGTGCTTCACAGAAGTCTGCTATTGTAATCTATCGAAGGTATGCACTAGAATTTCAATTTGTTTTTCCCAGCTGGTGTATGCGTTTGTCACAGCCTTTCTGTAACAATTTGACATTTGCTGACAGGTGTTAAAAATGTATAGACAATTATAGTAGTTGATTACAAACTGATCTGTTTTCACATTTTTTTCCCACCTTAGAATTACTCAAACTGGATTCACTGAAAATGTGTCTAAAACTGTTCGATCTCGAGAAACTGCTGCCCAAAATGAAGAAGGAATGGCTTCTAAGAGAGAAAGCAGTCATGAATATGATTAATGCATTTTAGAAAAGAACTGAAAAAATGAGATTTTGGAACATTATTTGCTAGTGTCTGGGATTGTATTTAATAATGCACATAATGTAAAAGTGAAAACAAGAAGCAAAACTTTTTTAGAATTTTTGTATAAATTATTTATACATTTTCTTGTGGATATGTGTCATTCTTTTGTTATAGTTGTAACTGTATTCCCTTGTGTATGTCTAGTGACTCAAACTAGTCTATGTTATATAAATACTTTAGATTAATTTTTCTTATTTTTAAAAAGGTCACCAGGAACAGGAAAGTTTTTAATTAAGGGTATGGGCTGATCTTTGTTTTTTAATATGTAAAAATCAATATAGGTAGAAAAAGTAATAGGAAAATATTACATACAGTTTATATATACAGTGAAACCTCTCTGAACAGCCACCCACTGTTCCGAGAATATTTGGCAGCTCTGAAGGGTTTTATTATAAAATAATTGCTATAATACGTAATATAAACATGTCTAGTATATATTACTTATTTAAAATGAAATTTAAAACCTATCCAGAGAAAATGGTACTTTATTTCATGCTCCCTTACATTTTTTTAAAAAAGGCTACAATTTGTGTGTTTTAAGTTTTTACTTTTCTCTATAACAACCATATTTTACAAGTTCATATTTTACTTTAAAAGCAGAAAATTAAAGTCTTCGTATTCCTTCAAAATCAAATTTTTTTCTTTAATGACTTCATTGATTTGCGTTCTTCCGCAGTTAGATAATTCAGCTGACTTTCTTGCTGATTTGCCATTTTCATATTCAAGCAGATCTTCAATGCTCTACTCGAGATTTAGGAAAATGCGTTTCGAATTTGTTGCTACTCAGATCACTGACAAACTAATGAAATGAAACTGGCATGGATGATATTTTTGCTGACAGAGATGCAATTCTTCCTTTACTGTACCTATTGGAATTCCAAACAAAGGCAATAGGATACCTGCAATGCCTGATTGTCCAGTTCTTCCCTTAGTTTCTATGGATGGTGCAATAAGGATTCCTTATCTGAAGGGTGTGGGGGGATTACAAAAGAGATAACAGATTTAATCTTTTTAAAAAGGGGGAGGGACCGAGAATGGACTTCACAAATTATTCCTGGGTCTTGTATCCGACCATAAGATCAACCTTGAGTTTTTCCGCTGAAAATTAAAGCATTGAGTGAGTAGAATTTTCCAAAAAAGAAAATGGGCAATCCCACTCGGTGGCCGTTTAGAGGGGGTCAGGTGGCTGCTGATACAGGTTATTTTACCATTAGGTTTTTGAGTCAAAAAATCTGTGCCATGAAAAACTGGCCGCTATACAGGGGTAGCCGCTCTGAGCAGTTTCACTGTATCAATAACAGTTTGGGTACCACCTTTAAAAAAGACTGATACAAGATAGTTTTTGTTTTCTTATGTAAAAATTAGTTTCATTTATAAGCTGTGTATAATATATAGAGCTTTATAAAATGTTGTATTTACCTTGATAACACATACTTAAGCTCTCTGTAATACCAATTGATTTCATGATTCTCTAAGCAATATGTGCGATTTTCTAAAGCAGTTATGTAGTGTACTACTGAAATTGTATGAAACATTCATAAAAGGTTTATGACTGCAGAAGATTTAAAATGTCTTTTAAATATGTATTTAGATAATTTCCAATTTATATAAAATGACGATACCTGCTCACTTTCCTGCATTTTAACCATTCAAAAGACTACAACAAAATTGCAATCACTCTTTACACCTTTATGCTTTTACAATTCATGCAATTTTGACTTTTTACTACAAATTATATTATCCTGTTGATTAATGTGCCTGCATTTTTTTTTCTTCAAAAATTGCTTTGAGTAGGCTATTGGCTAAGATTCTCTTACTAGAACAAATAAAAGTTAATACTGCTTCCGAAATTTTATAAACATTTTTTTATCACTCATATTTTGAAAAATGATGCACTAAACATTTAAGCAGTCTCATACTTTTGTTTTACATTTTTAAAAAGTTTTTTGCCTACTGATAAAGTTTTTAATCTTGTGGAAATTTCGAAATCTAAAGTGCTCAAGAGAAAGTTATTTAATTTAATCAAAATGTATTTGTATTTGTTTATGAAGTCCTAAAATGCAGTTATAAACAAAGATAGTCAAGTTTGGTTCTTCTAAGATTTCTGTCCTGTAACTTTGGAAGCTTTTAGTATGATAGAATTATCAATGATATAAATTAGACAGAGAGGTAATCAGCTCTTTAACATAATTTTCATATAATCATGGTTTCTGCACACCTGGAAAGTCATGGAAAATCATGGATTTAGACAAAAGATAAATTTTGTCATGGAAAGTCTTGATTTTTCAAGTAAAATGAGTAAAAGTCATGGATCCGCTAAACTACCGATTAAAAAAAATGCATTGAATTGTTTAATTCTATTTTTAAATGTCATTATTGCTGAAGTTACTGAGTTTGGTATTTATGTATTATCCTATTGACCCTATTGCCAAGTAAAATTTGTTCACCAAGGAAACTCAAAGCAAGAAAACTTAATGGGTGGGTAAATATATATTACTCTGGTTTTTTCTTAAATTGTACATTAAAATTTTATTAATATAATAATAATAATTATTTTTTAATAAAAATTAGTTAAGATTTTGCACAAAATATAAGTTTATCTCTAGGGATATTGTATATAAACATTATAGGCTTATATTTGGCTAATATTCATGGTCACCTGGATAATACCAAAGTACACTGAATTCAAATTGGAAACATTTTGATTGAAAAATTGCTATAGGATTGAACTTAGGTATGTAGATACAACAATTTATTTTTATGTATGTGAGTTCATTGACACTTATAAAGTAAGTTTATAGTTTTTAATGATAAAATTCCTGTAATTTCTCTAAAAGCATATGTTTTATTTGTATGTACATCAGAAATTTTATTCATATATACTTTTAACAAAAGCTTTTTAAAGTCATGGAAAATGATCTGCTAAATCAGGGGAAGTTATGGATTTGAAAAATTTTATTTTGGCTGATACCCTGTATTTAAATAGCATTTTTTCTTCTGCAGTACAGAAAAATCAAGTTCCCATTAAATTGTTATGTTATACTTTTTGTATAAAGAGTAGTTAAATTGTATTTTAAAAACTATATATAATTTGAAGTATGGTTCAGCTAGCCATTTACTAAGTGCCATTCAAATGTACTTTTGTGTAGTAAATTCATGTATCTAAATCAAGTATCTTAAGTAAAATTTTATAATAAAGTAAGTTTTATTGTTGCTACCGTTTTAATTCAACAATATCTAAGTGTTTCGTTATGATAGTTAATACAAATTTCATACTCTTCATTTTTAATCAGTGTAAAAGACAAACTGAATAAACTTTATTAGTACTTTTTTTTACTATATCCTGTTTGACTATGCAGTTCCAAATTACATGTCAAATCAATCCGGTTTCAACTCATCTGGATTTTTAAGTATTTATGATAGTTTACTAGAGTGTTGTTCTGTTTGCCCTCTTGTATCTAAAGCTTCTGTTATTCTCATTTTTTTATTTATTTATTTTATTATTTTTTCTCATGAATTTTAGCTTATAAAGAGGTATAGTGTTACCAGGTATATCAGATTGGACGTTTATTGTTTTGTAACAAAATTTATGGTATTGTCAAAAGTTAAATCAATTGCCTTGATTTTAGACCATGGTTACAAAAGAATAATGAATTAAACTTAGATCATTTGAAAAAAGCAATTTTAAATGCTTCTGTAGTAACATTCAAGATTACCTTCTTTTCAATTTTTATACATTATGTAATAAAATTTTATAAAATTGCATCAGGATTCAAAAAGACATTTGTAAAAAGATAAATTAAATATGTATATAGTAATGTGTATTAAAAACATAATTACTGAACTACCAGGAAGCTGAGATAATGTCAAAGTTTAAATGAATTTCAGCTTATATGTATATATTTGCATGTTTTAATTTCCATTAATGTTTTGATGTATTTAGTTTTTTTGTTATTTGAATTGTTAGTTTTGCTGTCCCTAATTATTTTATTAAAGATGTATTTATACTTCCTCATCCTTCATTTACATTGATAAAATGTAAATAAGTTGGTCATTGTACAGATGTCTGTTGTAAATTAGTAGATTCTTATGCAAATTGTAAACTAGTAAATATGAGATCATAGAAACTTTTATATACAAAGCAACAACAAAGCCTAATGAGTGATACATATTTTGATTGCTGTAATAAAGCTTAGTAAAAGATGATATATGCTTAAAGTTTGTATGTTTTTCATTTTTGAGGTTTGAAATGCTGTCCTCTACTGGCTATTTGTTTTGGAAATACTGAAATGATTACCATGTATTTTCTAATGTAAGCCCATATATATATATATATATATATATATATATCAGTGGCGTGTGGTAGGTTTTCATGCAGGGTGTGCAGAGAGCAACAACAAAAATAATAATAAAACCATAAAAATGTACATTAAACACTTCTTTAATGTTTATTACTATTTGTACACAAAATCCATACATCTATCCGTATTACTAATAAAATAACAAAAAACTTATATTTCCACGAAAAACTTACATTTTCAGCAAACTTAACACCACACTAGCGCCGACAAACCGAACGTCTTTTCCACATGCAGAGGATTTTACTGCACGCTGACGCAATAGCACGAACTGTTTCTTGTTCAGTCAGTGGATTAAATTATATCTATTAATTGTTTTTAACATTTGGAAATCATATAATCTGCGAAAAACATCTTCACAATTTTTAAAAACAAAACCCGAGATATGGTGTTACAGATATAACATATACTGTCTGTAAAACACAATAAATGGTAAAATTTGGACTGTTCTGTTAAAATTCGTTTCTTTTTTGTCTAACAAAACAAAATTGTTTTTCAGCTAATTATTTTTATAAATATAATACATCACCGAAATTACTTTATCACACTAAAACATTTCCCTTTATATTGATGAAATACTTGTTTTATGTTTCCATGAAAACAAAATCTTACAATATTTAAATTTAAACATTAACCGTCTGCAAAATCGTATGGCCAGTTAATCAGTTAAAAAACAAAAGCGCACTTCAGCACTAAGTCCCCGCTCTAATACAATGCTTAATAAACCTACCTTCGGCTGATTCTGAATGCCAAGTGCAGGAAAAATAGCTGCACTTGCCTCAGTGCTATAGTATGCTGTGCTTCTCCAGTAGCCCATACATATAAAGCGTGATTTTCTATTAGTGCACAGTGCGTGCACATAAAAATTTCTTATGTTCATTTGCTTATCAACTCACTACGTGGTGCAGCACCTAGTATCACACACACTGCGAGAATACAAGCAAGCAAATCAACAATTTGAATATATTATAAATAATATTTATTATATACCATATAAAGATAGGTAGACATAGGTGCAGAAAATTGTCTCTCATAATTTTGCCAGGGTGTGCCATGCACACCCTTGCACATATGGACTGCACGCCACTGATATATACATATATATATATGAGAGTGTTATTTTTCTTTAAAAATTAATCCAAAATTTAAAACCCATACATAAATTGAAATAGAAAAAGGAATTATTCACAGAAATATACAATATTTTTATTGTTTATCTCTGTTAGGGTATTGTAACTACTCTTGTTATTTCTTCTACATTTATTTTCTTAGTAATGTTATATCAGCAAAAACTCTGGTGTTTATTGTCTAGAAAAACTAGAGGATTGTAGGGATTTTGCACTCATTATCTCTAGATTTTGGACAAATGAAATTGCAAATTATTTTCACTTACTCCGTTCTGTTTACTTTGGAAATTAATCAAAGAATGCTAAACGTTCTCTATGACTCCTAAATAATACTGTGACTAATATGAGGCAGTCTACTAGACTTTGAATAATAAAATAATGGGTTGAAACCTCATAAAGTAATATGATGGAACAGCACAGTGCAAGTAGGTACTGAAAAATAGAAGGGTCATTTACAATCATTCCCTACATAATAATAACCTAAGTTATCTGTCCGTCTGTCTTCGAATTTATGAAGCAGTTGTACCTGGAACGGATAGAAGCATCCATATTGGATTCTTGATGAGTTAGGGTTGACAATGTTCCAAATTCACCCCTTAACCACTTTTTTAGCATTTAATGCCATTATTTAAAGCCCTATTTTTCCCGATTAAGAGCAGGCAATTAATTTTTTCAATTTATTACATAATAAATAGGTAAATATTACTTTTTTTCTAGCATTATGACGTCATTCCTTTAACTATTTCATTTAATCATATCTTATTTTAAATTGTTTAAATATCGTCTGCATTATTTTCATACATTTTATCATTGAACTTAGATATTAAGTAAATAATTTTCTTTTATATTTGGCTTCAATAATATATTAGGTACATATGTGATAATTTTAAATTTAATCAACGATTATTTTTGTTGCAATGAAAATTTTACCCCTGGTATTAACAACAAATTCCACCTACCTCTACGGTTTAGTGCAAAAGATGGTTTCATTCTTTTACTTCCATTAATTACTGTGGCAAAAAAAAGAAAAATTATGAAGAACTTAACAATTTCGACGTAGTTCAGAAAACTGTGAATTATCTTTCTAAATGAATTGAATGTGATTCTAAACTGCATTCACAGTATCGGGAGACTTTAGAGGTTTATGAAGATAAACAAATTATTGAGCGTGTACTAGATAATTCTTAGCCAAAAAACAAAGCATTTTTTATCTGCCTTATAGGGTATGTTACAATTCTGGAAAATTAAACATTTTACTGATCCCGTCATATGACGGGCTAGATGCTAGTTTTCAGGAATAGAAATGCTAAGAGATAAGCATCCATGTGCCTTAGAGCTCATATAACAGTATATAAGGTTAAAGTTGAAAAAAAGACAATTCGTTGAAAGTGAACGAAAGCACAGACTGTGCCTAAAAAGGCATAGATTGTCCTATTTTATTAACAAAAGTAATTGATGCTTTAAAAGAAATAATTCTTTTTTTTTTTTTTTTTCTAGTAAAATTTAATTCTTTTTATTGTTTGTGCTCCAATATTAAGTCTGACTCGACTTCATCTTTATTTTGCATCAAGTACAACATTCAATATAGCTCGACACAGTTTTAAATTGAAGAATTACTATTCACTTAAGTTTTAACTCAATTAATTAGTATAACTCAAACATTATTTTTGACAAACTAGTGAGATTGAGAATTAAAAAATGAAATTTAAATGAACAGATCTAAATGTGCATAGCATACATTCATATCTTCAAAAGATATTTAAAAGGAATTATTATTTTTATAGAAGTGGGTAATATTTCTTCATTCCCTCCAAAATGTCATCCACTAATACTTGTTTTAATATCCCTTTTAATGTAAAATTTTCTGCAAGTTTTTAAAATTATTTTTTTATTTCATTACATTAACACTGCTGAACACTGTGTATGTTAATCACATACATGGTCAAACATCATTATTATAAAAACAAGGATGTCAAAGGTACCATTTCAGAGTAAAAAGTTCATGATATCTAATAAACTTTTAAGTATCCTGTTTTTCCCCTTTTACCATTCTGAGCACAGAATGGTAAAAAGACAATTCATTGAAAGTGGACAAAAGCACAGGCAGTGCCTAAAAAGACATAGATTGTCCTATTTTATTAACAAAAGTAATTGATGCTTTAAAAGAAATAATTCTCCTTTTTTTTTTCCATAGTAAAATTTAATTCTTTTTACTGCTTGTGCTCCAATATTAAGTCTGACTCGACTTCATCTTTATTTTGCATCAAGTACAACATTCAATATAGCTCGACACAGTTTTAAATTGAAGAATTACTATTCACTTAAGTTTTAACTCAATTAATTAGTATAACTCAAACATTATTTTTGACAAACTAGTGAGATTGAGAATTAAAAAATGAAATTTAAATGAACAGATCTAAATGTGCATAGCATACATTCATATCTTCAAAAGATATTTAAAAGGAATTATTATTTTTATAGAATTGGGTAATATTTCTTTCCCTCCCCTCCGAAATGTCATCCGCTAATACTTATTTTAATATCCGTTTTAATGTAAAATCTATAAAATTTTCTGTGAATTTATTTTTTTATTTTATCACATTAACACTGCTAAATGCTGTGTATATTAATCACATACATGGTCAAACATCATTATTATAAAAACAAGGATGCCAAAGGTACCATTTCAGAGTAAAAAGTTCATGATATCTAATAAACCTTTAAATATCTTATTTTTCCCCTTTTACCATTCTGAGCACAGAATGGAAAAAGACAATTCATTGAAAGTGGATGAAAGCACAGGCAGTGCCTAAAAAGGCATAGATTGTCCCATTTTATTAACAAAAGTAATTGATACTTTAAAAAAAATAATTCTTTTCTTTTTTCATAGTAAAATTTAATTATTTTTACTGCTTGTGCTCCAATATTAAGTTTGACTCAACATCATCTTTATTTTACATCAAGTATAACATTCAATACAGCTTGACACAGTTTTATATTGAAGAATTACTATTCACTTTGGTTTAACTCAATTAATTTGTATAACTCAAACATTAGTTTTGACAAACTAGTGAGATTGAGAATTCATAAGTTGAGAATTAGAAAATGAATTTTGAATGAAAAGAACTAAATGTGTATAGCATACATTCATATCTTCAAAAGATATTTAAAAGGAATTCTTTTTTTTATCGAAGTGGGTAATATTTCTTCATTCCCTCCAAAATGTCATCCACTAATACTTGTTTTAATATCCCTTTTAATGTAAAATTTTCTGCAAGTTTTTTAAATTATTTTTTTTATTTTATTACATTAACACTACTAAACACTGTGTATGTTAATCACATACATGGTCAAACATCATTATTATAAAAACAAGGATACCAAAGGTACCATTTCAGAGTAAAAAGTTCATGATATCTAATAAACTTATAAATATCCTATTTTTCCCTTTTTACTATTCTGAGCACAGAATTTAAAAAAAATAAAAACTAATGTTGCTCAGAAACTTTATTGTTACATTCTGCTTTATAACCTGTACTGGTATGTTGGGAAACTTGCGTACACAAATGAAGCAAAGTCTTTTATAACATATATAGTTTGATATGCCCAATATTTTTGCATAAATTGGACTAAAATTAAACCTGCATTCACATAGCTATTGCAATATTTTGATGTGGTTAAAAAATATACCACTATGCATGTTTACACATAAAAAAAGTAGGACATTAATAACGTTGTCATGCTAAGGAAATAGAAATTGAATGTAGCATATAAAAATGTGCTATTAACTTATTCATGAATTATATTTTTTTTAGTAAAAAAAAAAAATGAAAACCTGAATATATGTACTACCAAAGTATTCTCAAAATCAACACAAATTTTGGCCTTTACGAACAATATAGATATTTCAAGAACTGTTACCACATTGAAAGATACTTTCTTTTCTCTGGAGCATGTGACTGTTAGCATGGGACTTAAGCAAGATGAATGTTGTAGAGTAACTGTAAATTAATAGGAGAATAATAACTCATAAATAAGGCCCATGCATATGCTGACAACTGATAACATAACTTCATTTTTTTATGTTATTACATAAACACTGTGTATGTTAATCACATACATGGTCAAGCATCATTATTATAAAAACAAGGATGCCAAAGGTACCATTTCAAAGTAAAAAATTCATGATATCTAATAAACTTTTAAATATCCTTTTTTTCCCCTGTTACCATTCTGAACACAGAATTTTAAAAAATTAAAAACCAATGTTGCTCAGAAATTTTGTAACATTCTGCTTTATAACCTGTACTGGTAACATTTATAGTTTGATATACTAAACATTTTTGCATAACTAGGACTAAAATTAAACCTGCTTTCACATAGCTGTTGCAATATTTTGATGTGATTAAAAAAATATTCCACTATGCATATTTACACATAAAAAAGTAGGACACTAATAATGCTGTCATGCCAAGGAAATAGAAATAGAATTTGACACATAAAAATGTACTATTAACTTATTTATGAATTATATTTTTTTTAGTAAAAAATGAAAACCTAGATATATACTACCAACATGTTCTTAAAATCAATACAAATTCTGACCTTTGTGAATGATATAGATATCATTTCAAGAACTGTTAACACATTGAAAGATGCTTTCTTTTCTCTGGAGCATGCTGCTGTTAGCATGGGACTTAGTGAACTACAAATTCGTTCTAACAAATTTTAGGTTGTTGAAAGTTTTACTTATCTGGTTCTACAATTATTGCTGACAGTAGTATAGTCAAGGAGATTCAAGGTCGTCTAATGAATTCAAATAGGGCCTTTTACTGACTAAAATGTTTTTTTTTAAATCCTCACTACTATCCAGAAAAACAAAATTTTTACTATATAAAACCTTATCCTGACCCTGATCTCAGCTGGAGAAAAGAAAATTCCATTTTTGAAAGGAAAATTCGAGGAGCCATTTTTGATGGGATAGAAATCAACAATGTTTGTCTGTGTGGCTCATATATTTAGAATAGATAATGATTCCATATTAAAAAAAAATTGTTTTACATAAACCCCCAACAAGCTGGAAAAGGAGTAAACCATGAGCGAGATGGATGGAGCCAGTAGAGACCAACTTCCTGACTGTCCAGGAAAGAAACTGATACACTGAAACTGGTAAGCTTCAAAGATTGAATATGGTGTAATAGAATTCTGAGGAATGCTCTGGGCTATCTCGCCAAATATGATGATAAGGTACATACTACCGGGCTCCCAAAGTTTTCAAAACTCCTTGAATTACTTTTTCACCAACTTTGGACTGCTAAAATATGGTGGAAGGTGATTAAGAAGTCTTTGATTTTTTTTCAGCTTAAGTTATTACTCTGGACTGCTAGAAATTAAAATCTGTGCATGTATATAATCATTAATGCTTAAATTTGTTTCTTGCTAATAAAGTATTTATTTTTAAGATTTGTTATCATACATCTGATAAAAACAATAAATGTCAGAAATTTTTTTTAGTTGACAATGTTCATAAACAATGCATTAAGTATTTAACTTGGTTTTTAAGATAAATTTTATTGTGTTAAATTTCAAAATAGATGTTTGATTTTATATGACTGGAAATTATGATATATCCTTAATTCTTTTAAACATTCCTTGTATTTTTTTTATAATGCAGAATAAAATCATATAAAATTTTAAAATATATTTTCGTGCTATAAAATATAATTTTTTTTATATTTGAGAATTTTTACTCTGTTGAAGTACGAAAGAAATGAATTGACAAAAATATTTAACCAGAGGCAGGAGGATATTCTCTGACATTCGAGTCATTGTGTGTCATTCATTGTGTTACGGGTTACAACTGCACCAATTATGTACTTCTCTGTTATAGCATCTGATATGACCATTTACAATCCAGATAGATATTTCACCCCTTTCAAGAATCACAAAGCTAATCACTTCATTCAAATAAGTGACTATTGCATATGAAAAATAAATTAACATTCAACAATTTGTTTTGTTTTGTTTTTCGGTGAGGGTTTAAAAAGTTCCTTTTATGCTAAACAATGAGGATTTCAATTTCTTTTTTTCAATACATGTACCTCTAGAAACCAGGTTCAGTGGTAGGCATGGCAAGTGATTGTCTCTAGGGGAAAAAATTTACTCCCTAAAATTTTAGCAAAGAAGGAAGATTTAGATCTTAAATTCATTACTTCTCTAAACTGGTCAACCTTAATCCACAATTTTGCTATTTACTAATCCTTGGATCTGTAGCTTCTTTTTTTTTGGGGGGGGGGATGGAGGAATCTGGTGTTATATCACTGACTGTAGCATGAAGACCATAAAATTAAATTCAATGTTTTCAAGGGTAAGTATTGTAAAAAATTGATACTATTAGTTTCATTTATTTGTATTGATATTATATCTGTTCAACTTTTGCTTGTAAAAAATGGAGCAATTGATTTTTGCGAAATAGTTTGGTGTTTTAGTAAATAAAATCACTGATGAAAAAAAAAACAGATTTTACTTATTCATACACAGATGTAAATTTGTTGTGTTTTTATAGTGAAACTCGTAATTCGATGGTGTAATTGTTACAAACTCAATTACTATAAGATAATACATATACTCCATTGGCCATTTAATTAATTACAAGATAATTATGCGTCCATTGTTTTTAGCAGACATAGTTTTAAAATTAAAATGGTTTACCACAGAATAAAATTTATTACATTATTTAGATTGAATAATATGTGATCTCAAAATTAGTCATTTTCCTGTAAATATTTTCAATAAACATTACGCATTGTTTGGTGCTACGAAATTCAATCAACAGCCATAGGCAGTCGGTTTCACCCTTGATTATCATAATTAGCTCACTACACCATGTCCGTCTGCTTGTTTCTCCCTTCAGATCGGGAGTCAATGGGTTCGAGTCCTGCTGCTGGGCTAGATTCCAGCTTCATGGGTTACCATATTGCAGTTGAGATATGTCACATGTGACTTTCGCATCAAAATGCATGATAAGTTGCTAGTAATTAAAGTTAGTACCATAAATTCCCCTCTTTTGCGACTTCTGACGTTATTATAATGACTTCTGATATCATTATGACTGGAGAATTGCCTGTGACATATTTCGACCCAATCGGGGCCATCGTGATCACGGGGGGTGATCAAGATGGCCCCGCCACAATATGGGAGTATTCTTTATTAGCCGGAAACAACGTAGCAAAAAAGTTTACTATAGTAGGCTAAACGTATCGTCAAGATAAATGAATGTGGTTTTATGGAATATCTAGCAGTGTGATTGCTCGTTGATTGCCCATTTCTCATTTTGAATGTTTTACTTAATAAACGCTGGCAGCTCCCATGTTGCTCCTAAAAGTTGTATGTTCGCGTACACTTAACAATTCTAATATTGAGATTTTGTTGGTAAAAATTATCTAATAAAACGGAGTTATATATACCATTTTAGTAATACTTTTAATCCTTTGTTTCAAATTGTTGCTCTCTTAAATATGTTACAGATAAAACGCTGTACAATATTCTCTGATACCATTGTTAAAACGATTAGTTTTTACGAGTTAAAAATTGGCGTATAAAGAAAATCACAAACTAGTATTCTGTTGTTGACAACTTAATCAATTATTCCCATTTATAAAAAACTTCGTTTTAAATTTTTTATTATTTTGTATTCTAAGAACTGAAAGCTTTAAACATGTGACACTATGCTGAAACGCGAAATTTTTATGCCATTTATTGTTTGTAGTTTTATAAAATATTAAAAAAAGCAGAGTTTCTCTCTAATTTTACAAATGGTTTCTAATGGTTTTACGAAATATAGATGAAATATGTTAAAAACATTATTTTTACCTTGATTTATGACTGCTTTAGTTTAGTAGTATATTATTTCAATAGTTTGGCAACATTAGTGATTCCACATTCGGTTTTGTTTACATTTTGAATTTGGTAGACAAGTACCGGGAAATTTCATGTATGTATTTTAAAATATAAATATTAGTAGTTATTATCCAGTATTTTAATTAACATATGTAATAAGATTTTGCTATTGTATTTTAACATTTTCTTTTAACTCTGTGTTTAATAATTGATCCTTATATCTTCTTTAAAAGATTGTTTCAAAGAGCATGCAGTTTAAATTAAAGCATTTGATTTCTAGAATAATTAATTAATAGGTGGTAAAAACAAAATTAAACATTTTCATAGCCAACATCTTGCCGCTGGGAGTACTTTTAATTATACAAAGAATGAAATATTTTAGTTTACATGATATGCCCTTTGAAAATCAGACTTAAATTATTTCCATTAGAAGTACTAGTAAACATTTAAATAAACATTATAATATATTTATCAATAAATTATGTCACAAATATATTTCTGAGTAACAAAAATGGTAAGCCAGTAGGCCAAAACCTTTTTTCCTAATGTTAAAAAAATTTCAGAACTTTTTTAATTTTTGAACTTTAGTTATATAATTCTAAGATTTCTCTTAAAATTTAGTGTGTAATGTGTGTCTTCCAAAATTATTTGATTCCTTTCAGAGAGAATCATAAAAATGCATTAAACAGTAATTAGGATATGAAATTATAGTATTATATGCAGGTATTTACAGCAAAATTACTTTTAATAGCTGTATTGAAATAACAATAACATCTTAATACTGGTCTTATTTTAATGGAATTAAAAATTTTCTATAAAATTACTAACAACTCTAATGTCTGAATAGAAAAGTCTGAGGTTTCTTTTGAAGATATTTCTTATGTGTGAAAGGTTAAAAAAAGAAAAAATTTACTGAATATAACAAGAAAAACACATAGGGGATATAGGGAAAGTCTATTTGTGCAAAAATATTTTATTTATAAATACTGTGCTTTAAATATTATATCAAGTACTATTAAATATCATAATAATATAAAATATTTTATGTTAAATAAGAAAAAGTTTGTTATAAAGTAAATTGTTAAATGACAAAAATATTTCCCCAAACATTATATTTATAAACAAAAGTCATTTTATTATATCTTCTAATGAAGGTTTATAATTGTGCCATAATAATGAAATTACAACCAAGTTTTATTCATAATAGGAAATGCTACAAAGTATCTTATTGTTTTCTCTGTTTCAAATTCTATATGTTGTTAAATATAAGTTTTATTAGAGTATTATTACTATTATTACTTTAAAGACCTTTTAATATAGACCCCCTCCCTTAAGATTTTATGAGTGTCAATTTTATTTACCTCAAAAGTATTTTACATGCAAGAAACTTTTAAGATCTTTTTTCTTTTTAGATATTTTGTAAGAATAATTTAATAAAGTGATAAAATGAGTCGCAGACAGACACCTAGTGAGTTTTTGAAGCAGATTATTGGTCGTCCTGTTGTTGTGAAATTGAATTCAGGTGTAGATTACCGAGGTAATTCAATTTTTGTTTTGTCTGGTATTTTAAAGCAGGAAATAGAATATTTTACTTTTATGGTCAAATTTGTTCTAATCTTAATATGTAACAATATCATTTGTATAATTTTGTTTTCAAAAGAACAGCTTGAAAGTAAGTACTGAAAAGTGTTTAACAGTACATTAGAATTATATATGATATATATATATATATATATATATATATATATATATATATATATATATATATATATATATATATATATATAGAGAGAGAGAGAGAGAGAGCAGGGCCTAGTAGGTTTTTTTTTTCTTTTAATTCAAAATATTTAGTGAGGAAAATTTATTTTATTTTTTCTCTGCCTTTTTTGTGTTTGGGAATAATTGTTATAATTGTTAGTATTTAATGGATATTTCTTTGTATATTTGGTTTTTAGAGATTATGAGGAATATGGAGTGCAATATAACAAGTCATTAAAAAAAAAAAAATTTACTTAATACAATTTAGAAATGCCAAAGCTGAAAAATTCAAACAGATCTGTATTAAGTAAAATGCAATTTATAATGTATAATTTTTATACCAAATTGTACTGATTCCCTATCTTTTTTGATAGGATTATTAGCAATTACAAAGATATACACAAATTTAGAAATATTAGATGTTATTAAACTGACAAATGAGAGAGGCAAAAGAATATAGTTTATGGATGCATTTTGTTACTTTCGTATGATGGGATATAGATTTTAATTAACTTAAATATTAAATGTATACATTTATTTTTTGTCTTGTCACTTACATGAATCGCACATATATAAACATAAGAGTAAGCTTCTCTGCATTGGACTAAGTTATGAATCTATTAGAAATGCATATTGGTAAGGGGCAGATAAATACCTTTTTGCATGCAAGCAGCTAATAGCTCAGAATTGGTCCTGTATATAAATATATTACAGGTATAGGACAAAATAATAGGAATGCTTGTTTATAAATGAGTTATTCCTTGACTGTTCAATAAATGGCTGCCTCATGTTGCAACAGTGTACCTTGTGTTGACAAAAGGGAAAGTACCAGTGAAGTATTTCACAGTGTGATAATTGCATGAAAAAATTCGGTTCCCAGCAAAGTATGATTATGTCCGACCTCCCTGATGTGAAAAGAGGCATGGAAATTGGAGCTCACCTTGCTGGACTGTCTGTGTCCAGAACAGTCAACCTTGTGAATGTTTCAAGGATCATTTTATCAAGGGTTATGATAGTCCACCTGCTGAACTCCCTATCCATGAAAACTATTCAATGAGAGTTGCATGCTTTGAACATTCATGGCAGATTAGCTATTTCAAAAACATTAGTTTTGGCACTGAATGCCAGGGTTGATAAAAATCACGATTTAAAAAAAAAAATCAAAAAAGTCAGATTTCTTGTATTTAAATCGAATTTTCTTTAATTTAAATCAGATTTTTTAAAAAATTTAATTAGGACTTTTGAAATTTAAATATAAGTATAATATTTGATACAAGCAAATTAAATTGTTCAAGTTCATTAATTCTTTTTTATATATAATAAAAAAACATATAACTAAAATAAATATATATATATAATATATAAGAATAATTCATAAATCGGTAGAAAATAATTAATTGTAATATAGGGTTTTTTGCTTGTTTTAATTATCTGTATTATAATTTAAATAAAGGGTGCTTCATGTTAATTTATACATTTTACTCCTTCAACCATAGAATTATTAGAAAAATGAGGGTAGACTAAGGGCTAAGTAATCACAATAATTTTTATTTTTTTATGAAAATTTTACAACCAACTTTTTATTGTGTGACAGTGGTTAAAATTTTTAAATGATTTAAAAACAAGTTTAGTTGCTTTGTTGTTTCCAATTCTGTTTCAAAGTTTAGATTGCACTAATCCATATGTTGAAAAACCCCTCTTGATAGAAGCTGCCCTGGACTGTAGGTGCATATCTGAGTTTGAGAAAAACTTGCTACATGCTCCATCCAAACAAGATTTATAAATAGGTAAAGCGAGATAAATTCTAGAATTTTTCCAAGGTTCATAAAAATAAATAAGTAAATAAAAGCAGAGGGGATAATACTTATTACATTTTTGGGTGCATTTGTTTTTATTTTTTAGAGGCATTTAATATTTAAAAAGTCAGAGCATTCTTTTCAAAGTATGATAATGAAATTTTTACTGTGCGAGTAATTTTTTAATACAAAAGACAAAAACAACATTTGACTGAGAGATAAGAAAGAGATAGGGGAGAAGAAATGAATAGCAGGCAGGGTGTTATTTTAATAATACAAGGACAGGCAGGGTGCACCAGTCTCCTAAAACCATCTGGGAGCAACTCTGGGTTGTCAATATTTTTTTTATTGTGTTTATTACTAATAGCTTTCTTTTAAAAATTTAATCTTTAAAAATTGATTTAAATCAATGATTTAAGGAAAATCAACTGATTTAAATAATGATTTAAATTGGACTGATTTAAATCGTTCAACCCTGCAGAATGCTATGAAGAGATTACAGTGGTGATGAGACTACTTAAACTGGGTATAACTGCAGTGGGAAGTCATCTTGTCTGTTGATTCCTCATTTACATTGTTCAAGACCATTGGAAATGTTTTTTTCTGGCAAACATTGGCAAAAGCATTTCATGTTGACTGCCTGGTTTTAACCATAAAATATAGAAGGGGTTCTGTGATGGTGTAATATGCCCATAATATCTTCCAGTACATTGGGGCCTCTTGTTTTCTTGAAAGGAGGATGATCACAGGCGACCATTATCAAATATTCTTGCAAATCATTTTCACCCTATGCTTTAGACTCTCTTTCAGGAAGGACATCCTGTGTTCTAAGATGAGAACGCCCCTGTTAACATGTTTCGCTGTGTTCAAACATGGTTACACGAGCATGATGATGAAGTGGAACATTTAACCTGGTGTCCTCAGTCGCCTGATCTCGATATCATTCCCCTATGTGGGGTTATTTAGAGAACAAAATTCATGCTTGGTTTCCTCCTCTATACACACTATCTGAACTTAAAACAGTCCTGCACAAGGAATGGGTGCAAATTGCAATGAAATTTGTTCAAGACCTTTATTTGTCAATCCCACATTAAATGCATGCTGTCATTCAAGCTGAAGATGGTCCAACCCCTTACTAATTAAAAATTTTCATTTTTTCACAGGTGTTCCTATCATTTTGTCCTATACATGTATGTATGTGTGTGTATATATTATTTATATATGTGACGACAGGGGACTAACTGGCCCCATAATTTATATTTGAAGACCTCTTTTGAATTTGCCTCTATTATTTTTCTCAGCCCAGGCATACTGGGCTGTTAAGAGTTTTGCTAAATGCCTGTCCTGAAAAAACACATCAGTCGTTGTGGCCGTACATAATTTTTATCTTCTCAAAATAGCACAAAATCCAGAGAAAACGAAATACGAAGAATAAAATGTCCTGCCTTTTAATAGTATTCAGTGGTTAGCATACTTCCTCCCAACAAAGAATTAAAATCGAATTAACTTATTCTAATAATCTAAATGAATTATTTTTTAAAGTCAGTCTCAATTCAAATAGCATTTTATCCCCCCCCCTTCCTTTTTGCTCCAGTCAATATCACAGGTGATCTGAGGTTTTGCAGTCTATTTTCTGTGCCCATCATATTTCCATGCTAGAGTGTTCTAAAGTAATACTCCAAAATGATTTAAAAACAATCCATTTCTTTTACCCGGAAATTCTTTTATTTCTTATTTTATGTATCACACAAGTACTAGAGCATTTATAATGTAATTGGAGATGGTGTATTTTAAACTTAAAGCTATTTTATATACAGTTTAGTTTAAATTTTAAAAAGTAGGCCCTTTTATTACTGGTTTCTTGAAAAGTATAGACTAGCAATGTCTTGTTCAAGTTTACCTCCTAAAAAGGCCAAGACTTGAAAATTTTTAAAAGTGGCCACTGAACATGATTACATTAGTGCCCACGTGTGGGCCATCTTATATTTTAATCATTCTTATATAATTAAAACAACATGTATAAATTATAAAAGTATCACATTATATGTGGTCAGAAATTTAAATTATTAAGAAAAAATGTGCTTTTAAAATAATTTTTCTCAAAAAATTTAATAAACTTATGTTTTTTAACTTAAATTTCTCAACTGAAATGAATGGTAGACTAATTCAGGCTGCATAAGGAACACAAACAATTGAAACACTAGTAGATTTTAATCCAAAATGTTAGCCTTCTGCTATTTATTGTTGTTGATAATTTTTACCACAATTCAATTACTGCATCTGGATTAAAATCATTCCCTTTCCTCTTTACATTCTGTATAAATAGTCTATTTTCTAGGCATATCATGCTCATCTATGTTCATCTGCCATTAAATGTTTTTTTTTTTATATATACTTTGATACATGATCACATTCATATTGATCAGTCCAATAAAAAGTGGCAGAATGTAGTGGAAGAGAGTATGTTGGTTATATAGGTGTCATTCTCCTTACCTACATGATGGGTTATACTTCTACATAAAAGTGTAAGACGCATAAAATAAAAATTGGCCAAACGATGGCTGAATGGTTAGAGTGCTGGCCTTCGGTACCAGAGTTCATGGGTTCGAATCCCATTGTGGCATGGATGTACGTAGCCGTTCGGAATCGGCTTTAAGCACTAGGTCCTGGTCTCATTAGCTTTCATGTTGCAAAAAGTAAACCGTAGCACTCCAAACCAAAATAAAAATTGGCAATTGCAGCAAACTTTTTTTTGCCAATACTTTCTTGGTTGCTACATAGTAAGTGGCAACTGTGAATCTTGACTTCTATATAGTAGTTGCATTGGCTCACCCAATAAAATTCAATTATATATAGGTATGTAGCATAAGTCAAGTAATTTTTTTTTAAAAGTTTATTACTAATATATATCATTAATACACATATACAGCTTTCTTCTGAATAATATAGAAGGTTAGATTTAAAATTTCCAAATTAGTCTGTCTACTACAAACTTTTAATTCTAAGTATCTGTTCAGGACTCAAAAATATCCTTGATATTTTTATGTTGATGCAAAACATATTGGATATTTTTAACACATTTTTCATTGAAATCCAGTTTATAGTCTTATAATCTATGAGGTATGTTGAGCATAATTAATAAAATGAAGTTTGGGTACAATAACAGTTTATGCTATCTTCTAATTATTTTAAATATTTCTCCTATGTTTATTTTTCTTGGTATTGTATTTTTATTTGAATTGTACATTAACTTTTTTATATATATTCTTCTTTCAATTTCTGCAATATTGATACTTTTAGGAAAAAAATTATCCTAATAAGTTTTTTCCCTCACAATTGCAGCATTTGATTTATAATTTTTATTCATTTATAATATAATTTTTTTTTATATCAATTTACTATTAGGTGTTTTAGCATGTCTGGATGGTTATATGAACATTGCCTTGGAACAAACTGAAGAATATGTTAATGGCCAGTTAAAAAACAAGTATGGAGATGCATTTATAAGAGGAAATAATGGTAAATTTATTTTGTATCTATTTCTATTTAACTGTATCCCTTAAAAATTAACTTTGTGCATAGAATTTTCTGATCTAAGCTCAAAATATTAATTATAATTTCTTGCTTAAATAAAGCCAATGCTGTACAAGTATAAAAATATGTAAACAAATATATATTTGGAAATTATAATGAGGTTTCCTCTTTATTGCTATGCTAAGAGAGAGTACTGGCAAAAAAAAAAAAAACTTTAGTCATCTACTCTGTAATTTATTTCTTGCCTGTAAACTAAGTAGTGTTGTTGGTAGTTTTGTATAAGTGTTACATTCTTATCATTTAATTATCTTTCAAAAAGTTGCAACACTTTACTATGATGTTCTCAAATTAATCAGTGTATCAATAGCACAGCACTACTAGCTTTTCTGTTTAAATTCTTACAGTGTCTATAACCGTTATTTAGTATGTTTTACAATGGAATAATAAATGTTTAAAGCTCAAATTCTTAGTCCATCAAAATGCCTGTAAGCTAAGTAACGTTGTTAGTAATGTTTTGCATAAGTGTTGCATTCTGACCATTTAATTATCTTTCAAAAAGTGGCAACACTTTATTAGGATCTCAAAATAATCAGTGTATCAATAGCACAGCACTACTATCTATTCTGTTTAAACTCTTACAGTGTCTATAACCTTGATTTAGTATGTTTTACAGTGGAATAATAAATGTTTTAAGCTCCAATTCTTAGTCCATCAAAATGCGTGGGCCATCTGCCACCACAACAATAAGATAACTGGTTTCTGTATAATTTACATTGTACTACACAACAATTGTACAGCTGAATGATGGCTGATTGATTAGGGTGCTGACCTTCGGTACTGGAGTTCTTGGGTTCGAATCCCACTGTGGCATGGATGTTCATAGCTGTTCGGAATCGGCTTTAAGCTGTAGGTCCCAGTCTCATTAGCCATCGTGTTGCAAAAAGTAGACCGTAGCACTCCAAACTAAACCAAACTGTAGCAGTTGTACAAAATTTTATTACTCCTTAAAAATGTCATTTAGTTGGAGTTTACTCCACCCTCTATATCCTTCAGTGTTATGAACATGGCATAGCACATAATTATGTTCATGTATACATGTTTGGCAGTTGATTATGTGTTACATTCTTACCATTTAATTATCTTTCAATAAGTGGCAACACTTTACTGTGATGTTCTCAAATTTATCAGTGTATCAATATCACAGCACTACTAGCTTTTCTGTTTAAACTCTTACAGTGTCTATAACCTTGATTTAGTATGTTTTACAATAGAATACTAAATGTTTTAAGCTCCAAATCTTAGTTCATCAAAATGTGTGGGCCTTCTGCCACCAGTCACAACAATAAGATAACTGATTTCTGTATAATTTACATTGTATTACGTAACAATTGTACAGCTGAACGATGGCCAATTGGTTAGGGTGCTGGCATTCGGTACTGGAGTTTGTGGGTTCGAATCCCACTGTGGCATGGATGTTCGTAGCCGTTCGGAATCAGCTTTAAGCTGTAGGTCCTGGTCTCATTAACCCTCGTGTTGCAAAAAGTAGACCATAGCACTCCAAACCAAACCAAATTGTAACAATTGTACAAAATTTTATTACTCCTTAACCCTTTAATGCCTGGCGTATCATTTTAGATACGGCTAAAAAATAGCTTGTAGAGTTTTTATGTTTTCTTAGAACAAATTTTCCTTTTGAGAGTAGGTAATGGGCAATCTTATAAACAATCTACGAAATTTTCAAGTAATTTCTATTATTTATATTTTTTTCATTTAGATCTAGATTTTATGAATTTTCGATCAGCGCTTATAAATTTACTTTTTCGGCAGTTACAGATTGAGATCATGACAAATTTGCTTTTTCCATTACACTACAGCATTTTGCAGAGATTATTTTACCTGCAATATCAAATAAATCTTTTTTCGGGAAGTTTTTCCTTTTTTTTTTATAAATGTCACTCTATGTTTAAAATGATAACTGATCACTAACGTGACATGCTCTAGTATTCAATATTGTTTGATCTTCAAATTTATTTCATTTTATACAGTCCATATTAACTTAGATTTAAGATAGGCTCTGAAATGTAATCGGCAGAAATGACTTGGACATTAAAGGGTTAAAGAGGTCATTTAGTCTGAGTTAACTCCACCCTCTATATCCTTCAGTGTTATGAACATGGCATAGCACATAATTATGTTCATGCATACATGTTTGGCAGTTGATTATGTGTTATATTCTGACCATTTAATTATCTTTCAATAAGTGGCAACACTTTACTGTGATGTTCTCAAATTAATCGGTGTATCAATAGCACAGCACTACTATCTATTCTGTTTAAACTCTTACAGTGTCTATAACCTTAATTTAGTATGTTTTACAATGGAATATTAAATGTTTTAAGCTCCAATTCTTAGTCCATCAATATGCATGGGCTTTCTGCCACCACAAAAATAGGATAACTAGTTTCTGTATAATTTACATTGTATTATGTAACAATTTTATGAAATTTTATTATTCCATAAAGATGCCATTTAGTCTGAGTTGAATCCATACTCTATATCCGGCAGTGTTGTGAAAATGGCATAAGCGCATAATCAGGTTTGGCATGATTTAAATCAGTTGATTTTTTTGAAAAAAATCATTGATTTAAATAATTTTTTCTTTCACTTCTTTTAAAACCTATATTCCAAAGACAGGAGAATTGGGAATCAGTCAGCACAGTAATACCAATAAGTACATAAGTGTAAATAGATAGCATGTGCTTTCCAAGAATTTAGGGGTTGTTATCAGAAAGTATGGAGTAAGGGTAGTACAATGATTGATTATGACTGGTGGAAATCATTTTATGTAATGGGAGGTAAAGAGAGTATTACAAAACTTGATATCCAGATTGTCTACCAAATAACATAAGTCGTGGCTTCATCTGCTGGAATAAAAAGACAGTTTTCTTTTTCTGGTATCTAGCCTTCGTAACCAATTAGGAGTGGATAAAGCATCAAAGCTAGTGTTTTTATTGAAACAATTAAATCCATAATTTGGTGCTTAAAAAATATTGAAATAATTGTGATTTGTTTTTTTAAATAAATAGTTTGCGTTAAAACAATATTTAATTTGTTCTTTTAATTGACATCTTATTTAGTTTGCACTATCCAATTATAAAATAAGTGAATGTATTTACATGGTTTCCGCGCACCTGGAAAGTCATGGAAAATCATGGATTTAGACAATGGATTAATTTTGTCATAGAAAGTCTTTTTTCAAGTAAAATGAGTAAAAGTCATGGATCCGCTAAACTACCGATTTAAAAAAATGCATTGAATTGTTTAATTCTATTGTTACTTGTCATTTGACTGAAGTTACTGAGTTTGGTATTTATCTATTATCTTATTGACCCTATTGCCAAGTAAAATTTGTTCACCAAGGAAACTGAAAGCAAGAAAGCTTAATGGGTGGGTAAATGTATATTATTCTGGTTTTTTCTTAAATTGTAGATTAAAATTTTATTAACATAATAATTATTTTTTAATAAAAATTAAGATTTTTGCACAAAATATAAGTTTATCTCTAGGGATATTGTATATAAACTTTATAGGGTTATATTTGGCTATTCATGGTCACCTGGATAATATCAAAGTACGCTAAATTTAAATTGGAAACATTTTGATTGAAAAATTGCTATATGATTAAACTTAGGTATGTAGGTACAACAATTTATTTTTATGTATGTGAGTTTATTAACACTTATAAAGTAAGTTTATAGTTTTTTATGATAAAATTCCCGTAATTTCTCTAGAAGCATATATTTTATTTGTATGTACATCAGAATTTTTATTCATATGTACTTTAACAAAACCTTTTTAAAGTCATGGAAAATGATCTGCTAAATCAGGGAAAGTCATGAAAAGTCATGGATTTGAAAAATTTTATTTTGGCAGATACCCTGTATTTAGATTAAAATTCATATACTTAAGTGTAGGTAATCAGTGTGCAGAATATACTAGATAGATAAGATGTTACATCTTATAACAAACTATTCTATGTATATTGCAAAAAATATAAAAACAATTAAAATTAGTATTCAGAAAAAAATAAAAAAAAAAATCTGATTTAAATAAAAAGAAAATCTGATTTAAATCAAATAAATCTGATTTTTTTTTTTTTTTTTTATTTAAAAAAAAAATCATGATTTTTTTCCAATCCTGCACGTAATTAGGTTCATGCGTACATACTTGTTTGGCAGTTGATTACAGGAGCGTGGCAACGCTAATATCCCTCCACTCAGCATGTATGCGCAGATTTATTCTGTGCATGAGCGAGCTGTACAAGAGGTATGAAAATATTCCAAAGATTAGTTTGGAAAAGAAAATGGCATGTGTTGTGTTAAAAAATGTTTGTGAAGTTTAAATCTTCTTGCATCCATCACTATTAGAATTATTTTCACATGGAAATTAATGCCAAGCAATCCTCCATCATTTCTAAATCATAATAGCCAATTATTGAATAAAAGGGAGTTTTTTTTTCTCCACAGGAGCATGGTAGATGGTTTGCTACTTGTCAGTATAAGTAAAAGCAGACCTTTATGGTTTTGTCTAATTTTGTCTATTTTTGATTCTGATTGGCTATTACCATAATCCTCTGAAAATAACTCATTCTTTTATTTGTAAAAAAAATTTTTTAAAAATTCTGAAACTAAAAAATTAAAGAAAACTTTCTTTGAAAAGCTACAGATTTCTTCCTCACTGGCAAGAGTAACATTATATAATGTGATTAAATTTTAGGTTTATTGCTAAATTGTATATTTACTAATATTCATATTTTTATTTTAGAAATCTGGTTATTCTAGTTTAATCCAAAGTGAAATTATATGTATAAAATAATGTTTGTGTATGTGATATTTAAAAAAATACTTCATACAGTATATAAGTTGTATTTTACAAAGCAAAATTGAAAATTTCTTTGATTTTTGTTTTCTTTTCAGTTCTTTATATCAGTACACAGAAAAGAAGAATTTGATATGACAATTTTTATATATATTTGTATAAATGTTTCATAATCTTTGAAAAAAATGTTTTCATGATTAAAGTTTCATACATCTGAGTCTCGTGGTATAGTTTATTTCTGAAATGGCTGGATTAATGTTTTGAATTCCATAATGACTGAAATGGCATTTAGAAATTTCCTTACCCTCTTATTAGCAGGTACAGGATCTAAGTGGCAGAGAAATAGATTATCTATTTTAAGAACCAGAACAGACAAATGCAAGTGCTAAGCTTTTGGGACAGATGCATTGTAGATGCCGTTTTTTTTTTTTTTCCCAAACTTGGCGAATTTTTGGCAATTTTATGGGGCAATGAGTGGGTTGGTGTGTTTGCCATAACTTGGGTGGTGAGATATGGCAGTTCCGATATGTTCTGGCACCCTATTGGTGCACGGGATTTCTGATGTCAGTACCGGCACTATTCAAAAAATTGTGTTCTCAACGATCTTAGCTGTTCTTTTCGTTTCCAGGCTCGAAAGGGTAAGGTGTCACCTAGGTAAGTTATTTTAGTTAAGTAATTTAATTATGAGTGTTCCTTTTTCTGTTCTAACTATTTGTAACATTGTAAAGAAGTAAAAATGATAATTACTATGCTAATTTTATTTTAATAATGCTACAAAGTGTTAATCTGTGGGGGTTTTTTTTGTGAAAAAGTTTTGTTTTGTTAATTATGTTTCAAATATGCCCTGTGATAGCCGCAATGTTTTTCTTTGTTATCTTTCAGAAACACATACAGTCGCCATGTTTTTTGGCTTGGCAACTTTTCAAAAAACGCATTTTTTTGTTGGTCGCCAAAAAAACAAAAAAAAAATGGTGGACAGGACCATTGTGTATAATGTATGCGTTCTTGTCTGTTTATCTGTAACATTGTAAAGAAGTAAAAATGATAATTACTATGCTAATTTTATTTTAATAATGCTACAAAGTGTTAATCTGTGGGGTTTTTTTTTTTGTGAAAAAGTTTTGTTTTGTTAATTGTGTTTCAAATATGCCCTGTGATAGCCGCAATGTTTTTCTTTGTTATCTTTCAGAAACACATACACTCGCCATGTTTTTTGGCTTGGCGACTTTTTAAAAGACGCATTTTTTTGTTGGTCGCCAAAAAAAAAATGGCGGACAGGTCCAGTGTCTATAATGTATGTGTTCTTGTCATGTTTTTGGCGATGTTTCAAAAGACGCATTTTTCTGTTGGTCAGAAAAAAAAAAATGGCGGGGATCAGTGTCTATAATGTATGTGTTCCAAGCTTTTAATCCATTGGTTCATAATGAGGGTACTCTTTGAAGGGTATTCACATGATCCTAAGGGGTTGTGAACTTATTTTGGGCAGCAAGTGAACATGTCTTGGACGGTAATTTTGAATCAAACATTAAAAAACTGCCTCTGAACTATCAAGTTCACCCATCCCACTAATATAGATTACCCTGACTGATCCATACTGATTTTTTAGTAAGAATTTTAGAGTAAAACTTTTTTGCTCTATTTTTACTATTCTATTTTTAACATGTTTTTGTCTGTTTTATCCATTTTTATTTGAACAAATAGACTACAATTATCAGCTGGGCAAAAGTATTGACATAAACCATAAGAATTTGGTATGTAACTATGAAAAAAAAAAATTACTCAAATAATTTACGTCTTATAATTAAGTACTTCTCCTTTCCCTAAACTTTAATTTATGGGATTTTCACACAGGGAGGGGGCATTGAAAATGTTTTCACTCCTTAGGGGATGGGGGCAACTTAAATGAGGTTGAGAATCAGTGAATCTAATAATTTCTGGGAAAAGGTGAAACAGAATTTGAAAATGTTTGTCTGTCTGGTTGGGATTCAAAGGGTTAATGATATTAGGTAATTTTTTAATATGTTGAATTCAGTTCTTTGAAATTATTATTTTTCTCTATGTTCTGTAATTATTATACATTCTTTCTGGAGAGAAGGTAAAATATTATAACAGTTAATCCAAAAGATAGGTTAGCAATAAATTAAAGATATAAGTACAACCATAGTGAAACATGTTAAGAAACAAAATGATGCCCAGTGAAGTACTAAACTGAAAATATGTATTAAAGTTGAGAAAAATTGAGTTTTGACAGTGTGCAAGTTTTATTTTGGTATGTAACTATTGAAAAAAAAAAAAAAAAAGCTTAAACAACTTACGTCTTATAATTAAGTACTTCTTCTTCCCCTAAACTTTAATTTATGAAATTTTCACACAGGAAGGGGGCATTAAAAACGTTTTTACTCCATAGGGGAGGGGGGCAACTTAAATGAAGTTGATCAGTGTTAATCTAATTAATAGAAATAATTTCTGTGAAATTGTGAAAGAAAATTTGAAAATTTTTGGCTGTCTGGTTGGGATTCAAAGGGCAAAATGATGCCCAGTACTAAACTGAAAATATGTATTAACCTTTTAAGGACGGGCGTATCATATGTGCAACATATTTTACCTTGAACCAGATGATTCTCTAGTGTACAGATATCTGTCGGAGATAAATCACCTATAACAGACATAGGGTGACAATAAGAAATAGTAATTAAATGTTTTACTTAAATATCATTAATGATATACTTGTCTGGAGTCAATTTGAAAGATGTTGTATATATGATGCACCAGTTTCAACAGTGTGCAAGTTTTGCTTTAAACCTGTTTATTCCATGTCCACTAAATTAAAAATAAATATTTTCTAGGCTTCAATTTTTAATCCATCAAAATAAATCTACTGCGTACCACCAGTCACAACAATAAGAATACTGGTTTCTGTAGATGCATTGTACTTTGTAAATTCAACAGTTCAAATATTGTTAAAGCTTAAGGTTCTTTGCGTAAAAATATTTATTTATAGTCTTGTTTGTTATTTAGGTAAAAAGTTTTAAAACTTTCATTCCTAAAATATCAAATTGAACATAAAATGCTTAGTATATAAGTTTTACTTTG
>CM063499.1:76135477-76150477 GCA_032207245.1 Pardosa pseudoannulata | reverse complement strand
ATTATTAACATTTAATGAAATTTATATGTGATGTCAATGAACAATAATTAAGTTATAAAATAAATTAGTATTTCTGTAAAGTGTGAAACATTTCGAAACATTTTAAAATAGTTTGAGGAACAGCTGACAGTTTTTACACCTCCATGGTGTTTCGCTGAATATTATTTTTTACGTACACGTGACATTTTAAGATTCTAATTCAAACAAAATCGAGTGAAATAATTAAATGATCTAATATTATACTGCATGACGTTTGCCGGAGACAGTTCTTGACGTCTGGAAGACGTCAAAGTCTACAATGGCACAGGATATTGTTAGGTTATACTTGTATTTTATATTTGTCAATGCCTCGTTATTTACCCTACCTCAATGTGAAGTGGATTATCCCAACTCGACTGGAGCGCCACACCTTGCAAGGTGTACTGCGCATGACTTGTTACTCTGTAGTATTTGGAATGTTCGTGATGTGTTGTGTGTAATTGTCCGTGATCGTTTAATTAAAATGTTGTCTATTCTACTGTGCATTTCTTTTATATCACTCTGCTACTCTAAGCTCAATAGAAATAACTGATGTCTCCCAGACTTCATGGTATGGCAAGTTGTTAAGAATTATCGTGAGAAAAGAACCAAACACCAGTGTTTACCTTCATGATTTGTTGAGATGTTTTCCTGGAATAAGTAGTGGTGACGCTTGACCTCACTGTGACCAAAGAGGACGTCAGCATGGCAACGTACAGGAGAGAGATAAACAGGCAAAATATCCACCAAAGCAATGTCCATAACCTGTGCGTCAGATTCCTGGATTAGGACGAATAAAAAAAAAAACAGAAATTATTGATTGTTTGCTATAAAAAGACTAAATGAAATAAAAATTAAAATAAAATTTATCCCCTTGTATCGCCAAATTGAAAAATATTTCTTACTAGCATTTTAAGGTTAAAAAATTCTTTATCTCGGTCTCATCAACAGAGCAAAACTTTTTATAAGAATCGCTATTTCTCCCCCTGTCGCTGGTTTTCCGGCGTAATGAGGCTTGACCTTAGAGAACCACGTCTCTCTGGATGTGACGTCAGCTAAGTGAGATTTACAAACTCCCTCTGAGGTATACTGTAATGTTGCCTCCACATAATGGCTAATTGTTCACTCCTTCCTGGTGGTGAGCTTGGACGATAGTTCACGGGTTGAAATCACACACTGGGCCACGAAATAAGCCGAGTTCGTGGATTTGTTCGTATGGTCTCCTACGCACTTTACTTACGCATCTGGCTGCCTTTGATCTTTGGAGAAAAACCGCTTCGGCTGGCAGTCTCACGGATTCTGGACTGTAAAGGAAGGTTAGCTCCTTACCTTATTACGAAGATAGTGTTTGTTCCTTACCGGGTTGGACCACATTAAACTCGGACCATGACGGGCCTCTCGTAGGTCAGCGGTGTATTGGTAGCCATTTATGGGTCGCTGTTGCGGCACGGTCATCAATAGTTGCTGCTGTATGTCTTCGGATGGGTCAACGTAAAACACACTTACCTTATTACGAAATTATAGGGAAATCACAAGAGGAGAGTCCATCCGCAGGCTTCGACAAGGCATCTCTCGTTTGGAGAGGGATTTTCGGTTATGGAACTGAGTACAACGGCCTGACTTTCTTTTTCCCTTTTTGGAGGCCGCCCGTCAGTATTAGTTGTGGTTGCAAATAAATCAGGCTCCGGGAATATGAATATGATTTGACTTTCATTTAATTTCATAATCTTGTAAATCAATATTCTTGTGTTGTCCATAAAGCTTTGGAAGAAGAAATTGTTTATGCATCCCAGAGACAACCGAACATTCCTGTCCAAGTTATGTAGGCGGCAGGTCACACACCTGTTTTATACTCGTCCCCTAGCACCAAGGGATGTAACACTGACCATGGGTGCAAAATGTTGGCGTAAATTTCAACTTATTAACAGAATGCCCAGCATCATGTTATGCGTGTCGTGTGGAGATACGTAGGAAGTTCAAAACACAGTTCATTTCATGGATTGAACGTTTATTCGTTCAGCTCGAACGATAAAAATCTAAACAAGGTATCAAAATAAAAGCAAGCAGTTTTCAACATACTACGTCGTATTTCCTTACGACTGACTTACCAACATTTTTAGTATCACGAAACAATCAGAGTTACAGAAAAGGGCCAAGGAGCTCACCAGGAAACTCCATTTATACCACGGCTTATAGTTAAACATTTGCATACGAGGAAATGCGGTTACGACCGAAATGAAAACTGTATCGATATTTTTATCGATAAGCACTTCCAACACAAAAGAAGACAAATGCTCACTAACCTTGGATAGATGCCCGTGTCCCTGCAGAAGAGAGCTCCAAGCGTGAACCAAACGCTTCCGCAGGGGGAGAGGTTGTCTGTGCCTTTAGACTCGAGGGCCCGAACCCGGTCTGGGGCCCCTATGAATCGGGCGATGGCGTAACCGCCGGCTGAGTAGACTGCCGCCACCACAACCACCACCACCCACGTCTCCGGAGACCAGACGGTGATGAAGGAGAAAGGGGAGAAAGTGGCGGCATCTTCCGGGGTTTCCTTCTTCATCAAGATGTTGAGCCCCGTCGTCATGATGTTCTTGCTGAAGTCCACGACTTTCATACGCTCTATGGTCTTCGTGAGAGGAGCTACTGCTATGTCGGCCTCCTTCAATGAAGCGGGAAGAAAAAGTGAATTAAAAGTTTTGTGAAACCTCGCATTTCTCATAACGAGCAATGCAAAACGTAAATATATGACTCCATCTTATTGGTTTGATATCGGCCGTATTGCTTCGTCAAGGTCAAGGTAATAGGTTTTTACGGAGTACCTAGTAGTGGAAAATGCACTACTTCAACCTCCGAACGAATAAAGATCACAGCATAATTTGGTGCATAAAGAAAAACGAGTTTGCCAAACAGAAAAGTCAATACGCTTACAGCGGCTTTCGTAAAACGAAAGAAAAGTGCTATAAGGTGAGGAATTCGTTCACATAACAACGTATATGTGAAAAACAACGCGTTGAATGATTAAAATAATCATTCTGTACCTTGAACAATGACATAAACGCACAGTAAGTATCAAATTTACACTCGGCCAGAGCATAATCACATAAAGTTGAAAAACCGTAATTCAGTATCGCCATCTAGTGAGCGCAGGGAGAATTACAAATTACATGAAAGTTTAAGTTACAAATGAAAAGTAAATGAACACGGTGAAAAAATAATCGACTCCAGGTACAAATTAATAAACATAAAGATAACAAAAAGATATTTTATATTTGAAGTTTTTTATCATTTTTTTGGATTTTATATTTTTTATAAGATGAACACAAGACAACACAAATCAAGCAAAATAAACTTGATTAGTAAGATAGCTGAAATGATGCGACACCCAAAAAATTAGGGTTATCAAGAGATGATTAATAAAAATAAAACTAATTAAAATTTGGAATTTCGTATTGCTTCATGTTAACCTATGAGGTAAAGGGTTCTAACTGTGCTCAGTTCGCTTTGAAAGGTTTCTTCAACACGCGATAGAGTTCGCAGTCAAAAAAACAATTTTTAAAAATAATTTAGCAGACGAAGTTAAGTATATTATTTCTCATCCTTTTAGAAAACTTAGCCACGATTCACCCTAGACTTTCGCCTTGTCAAATGGTAAAAGTAGTTTTAAAAAAAATCTTTCAGTGCAAACCGCCCCAAAGTGGAACAATTTCTTTCACAAGTTAACAGAGAGCTAGAGCAGAATTTTAATTTTCCAGAATTGTAAAGTACCCTATGAGACAGGTAAAAAAATGGTTTGCTTATCGCCTGAGAATTATTTGGTACAAGGTCAATAATTTGTATATCTTCATACTTCTCTAAAGTCTCCCGATACTGTGAATGCAGTTTAGAATCACATTGATTTCATTTAGTCAAGCCGTGTGGTTACGTAAAACACACACACACACACAAACGAACAAACTTCTTCATTTTAAAGATATATAACTTAAACGTTAGATATTTATGAGTCCGTGAAATAGACTCCTAGACTTTTATTAAAAGAATTTGTTGTGAATACCGGTAAAATTTTCATTGCAACAAAAAAATAATCGATGATTCAATTTAAAATTATCCCATATGGACCTAATCTATTATTTAAGCCAGGGGTCGGCAACCTGTTTGTCCTTAAGGGCGCAATACTAAATTTGAAATTCACCGAGGGCACATATTTTACAGATAATCAACAGGTATAAATAGGCATTAAAAAAAACAGATTTTTTATAACTTTTTTTTGTTGGTGTCACACCTAATGATACATAAAATTCAGTGTGAAACTTGAGTTTTTTGCAACGTGTTTATAGCTGAAACTATTTCTTTTTTATTTTTAAATTCTTCAAAAAGTGAATCAGCAGCTTCTAACATGGCTTCTTTCACTATTTCTCCATCCGTAAATGGTTTTTTATTCTTAGCTAGCAAATGCGATATTTTATATGACGCGATCGTTGCTGCTTTATGTTGTTGCAGTGGTTTAGTAAAAAAACTTTGCTGGTTAGTTATTGAACATTTTAAAGAAATAATTTTTTTTTTCTAATTTCAGAGTTCATTGGATAGTCACTATCAAAATTGGTATGAACGGTCTTAAAATGTCGTTCAATATTACTTTTCTTGGGAATCGCAACACTATTATTACACAACAAACAAATACACTTCCCTTTGTAATCAACGAAACAATATAGATGCTCCCATTCATCGTTAAAATAATATGTTCTTTTTCCTTTACATTTATCCATGAAGAATTATTTCGGATTACTTGGTAGTTTTAAATGCACGGTCTACGCGTGGTCTATTCGAAATACGATCACACACTAACAAAAAATACGTGCGTGTTATTAGATAAGCTCAAGGTTAGCAAACTGCTAATCTATGCACAATCCTAAACTAAACTGACTACTTGCTGTATATCGCCGTTTCACAAGAGTAAGTAAATCGCTGTGACTATCATACGTTTACATTAGTCCAGCGAGGGCGCATTAAAAATCCATCGGGGGCGCCATGGCGACGCGGGCGCCGCGTTGCCTACCCCTGATTTAAGCCAAATATAAAAGAAAATTATTTACATCATATCTAAGTTCAATGATAAAACGCAGGAAAATAATGCAGACGATATTTAAATAATTTAAAATAAGAAATGATTAAAGGAGATGGTTAAAGGAATGACGTCATAATGCTAGAAAAACAATTTATTTTTACCTATTTATTATGTGATAATATAGGGCCTTGAGATACATCTGGGGGAGGATCTAGAATGATCATGGTTAGAAAATAGCAAAAGGGTGACACCCAATATTGATTACAACGGCAAATCAGATTGGATCTTAATAAGGATTGCGCGACAAGCAAATGAGAGAGTGAGAGGGTATTCTGGGTAAAAAGAAGAGGAATGATGATGATGATAAGAGACTGCAGGAGATTTCTGACGATAACGATCTAGCTGCCGTTCCAGACTCAGTTTATCGTAAACGTGACGTCCCATCTGCCCCGTTCAAATGATTAATATACCCTCGTTAATTTGCTAGTTATTCATTGACTACTTTCGTTTTTGGTACTGAGCTTCGGCGCCAAAACATAGCTTCCAATAACGCTTTGCCTTTGCTCGTCCGAATACGTTGCTTATTGCAACCAGAGCTATGCCCGTCAGCACAAGTAGATCGCGAAGCATTTATACAAGAAAAAGTAAATCCTGCATATACAAAAGTCCCCTGGGTATTACCCCTCTAATGAGTTCGCCGATCATTCCGGTCCACTCCCCGTTCTTGATCCTGCCGTAACCGCCGTCCTTGACGAGCTCCAGCTGGTAAGTTAGGCCGATTTCGTGGAACAATTCCTCCAGGAAGTCGAACACGAAACCACGGAAGCTGCCGTCGGGGTTTTGTATCAGGAAAGGGGGAGACTGAAAAGGAAAAATAATCAATTAAATATATATATATATATATAGAAAAAAAATATATAATATATATTAATATAGAAAAACAGATAATAAGACAAAATAAAAAGTAACAGAAAAAGTGTGAAATACACCCAGCAAACAAAAAAATTGAAAAATAATAGGAATTTTAATTCTACAAAGCATAAAGTATGTTAAATAATAACTTTAAAAATCTATTATTAAAAGTATTTAAAAGATAAAAAATTATATTTTTACACTTAAAACACAAATGATCATAAGAGATAGACAAAAACATGAAAATAAATGTCAAAAAAAAAAAATTTAATAATTTTTATATTTTTAAAAAAATGCTTTGAATGTCTATATCATAAACATGACTATCGATCTTTAAAATATTAGTAATGAATGTTGGATTAAAAAAATAAAGATTTTATAACAATAATTTTCCTATATTCTATAAGAAAAAATATATATAAAAAAAAATATATATATTTTTAGATCTATAAAAATTATATTATAAGAAAAAATAATAATTAAACTCCATTAATATATAACAGTAAAGAAAGATGGATTGGTGTGGAATTTACGACTTCATACATAAACAATTTGAACAATATTTATACACCCAAAAGACGATGATAAAGAATACCACAGATAGAAAAGGTAATATAAAGCTATAAACAAAAGACTCATCCTATTTATGTGAATGTCAGTCATCCCAGAGTACATAACAAGTCTGTGGAGGCTACACTGAAATAGTTTCATGATTCAAATAATGGAATTTCATCACCACTAATGCTGAACGTAGAGATCATAATGCCATGACAAATAAATGCTTTTAAAAACCAATTAAATCTCGTTATAAGTTAAAAACGAAAAGTAACATCCAAAACTGTATTTCAAGTTCACTAAAAAAATATTTGGCAGAGAATAATTTGATTTTATTCAATTTTTTTTGAAATTTTTGATCATGTTGTTAAAGTCAAAAAAATAGACTGCGATGGTGACACCTTGACAGTGACATAAACCCAAAAGCTTTCACTAAAGCAGAGGAAGACCACCAATTAGGTGGCTTGACAAGGTTGTCTCAAACCTCGGCCATTGGTGGCAGTAACGTATCAAAGTCTGGTGGTACATGATGAGGAGCCTAAATTTGTCGTTGTCATAGTTCCATGTCCACGCGTTGACTGATCATATCTGTTTGCAAGCTCATCAAATAACTCAAAAAGGATTCCACCTGACCATCCCAAAAGCTTACGCGAGCGTGGGTCTTTTTCATTTATTTTATTATTATAAAAGAGTTCCCTTTTTAAAATCGTTTTTAACTCACGTAATTTCCAACTACCCCTTTTTTAGACCTGACATATATATATATATATATATATATATATATATATATATATATATATATATATACGCACATACGCATATGCATGCACGCATAAGCACACGCACGAACGTAAGGAACGTTCTAGGCGTTCTATTCTTCAGGTCTCCCAATGATTGGGTTGGTTTGGAGTACTACGGTCTACATTTTGGCAACACGAGGGCTAATCATGAACTGGGATCTCGCATTCATGGTCAGACTACATCTTAATGGTTTGTTCTTTAATTTGGAACGGTCGATTGTTTTTCTACACGCGGGTTTCTGAGATCAAGACCTATTGCTTAAAACCGAATCCAAACGGCTTCGAACATTCATAGCAGAAATGAAATTAGAAACCACGACCTCCGGTACTGAAAAGCAGCGCCCTACTCATTCAGCTAATTATATCTTGATTGCCGCAGAAACAACGGAAGAAAATCAAACGATCATTTCAAAAACATAATCTAATTTTTAAAACTACGCGTGACTGTTTACGAAAGAAAAATAAAATACAGAGGAAGGTTGAATCTTGACAAGAATTTTACGAATTTTTGAAAACATTCAAGCAATTTGTTATTTCTTAGAGAAATAAGACAATTATAAAACATTTTGCATTTTCTTCGGATTTTGGTTTAACCAAATTCAGCTGCATAATATTAAAAATCCAATGTTGTTACCACGGTGTGGTTGAGATATGTCACAAGCGACTTCCGCGTCATAATGACGTCGATAGGAATTTAGTACCATAAATTTCTCTATCTGTCTATCCATAATGACGACTTCTGACGTCACTGTGACGCGTACGTAACCTGTGACGCATCTCAGCAGAAATATGGTAGCACTCCAACAGAGAAAGTGCATGTTTGTAAACAAATACGAGTGCTGACTACAACTCAACTTTTCGTTGGCAAAACATTGCTCGTTTTCCTTGTATCTTTTGAGCTTCAATATGGATCACGTGTGCAACAAAACTAAATTTTATTTAAGGGAAGGGGAAGGAAACATCAGAAACTGGTCAAGTAATTCAAAATAGATATTTTTATCATTTACAAAATTATATATTTAAAAAAAATAAACACTTTACACAGTACTATTCAGTATCATAATCAAAGTATAACTGCTTTGATTATGTTGATATTCACAATAAACTATTACATAAATAAGAATATAATAAAAATGTGCAAAACCTGATCATTTTAAGGACAAAAAACAATTACATTTATAAGTACAGTACTTCTCACAAAAGCATAGAAAATACATTAGAAATATGAAAAAAAAATTAGTAAAAATAAAAAAATTCCTAGATCGTAATAATTTTATATAATCTATTACATTACAGTAAAGTTAACGTTTTATTACCATTCTGAAAATGTTTGCCGCAAATTCTCAAAAAAGAACTTGGAGTCCAGTCTTGCCTTTTCAAAGCTTTTATCCAAAGCATTCGCAATGTAGAATCTTTAGGAAAGCAATAAAATCCAATATTTCCCCCTTTTTTTGAAACGCTTAGTACAGCCATACGTGCAACAGCTTGTTACCATTTTCAGAAAACTAGCAAAATTAAAACCCCAATAACAAGCACAATTCGTAGGAAATTCAAATGTTTTGCCAACGAGGAAGTTGAGCTGCAATTTTTGCTGCACCTGACGTCATGCGCACATTCTCTATAGTTAGGACGTGATTGCATGCACTGTTTTTCAACTTACTATGACGCTGGTCACTTTAACAGGTGGATCATTCCGGTAGGCTGCGTAACTGGGGGCAGCCGACTGGGGTCTGGTCGAATGCTCGGGCAGGAGTTGTAGTCCCTGCACGCTTGACCAAGTTCCAACCTGAAAGAAGAGACCGAAAATTTAATTAATTTCTTTTTCTAGGAAAATATCGTGTATTTACAAAAGAGGAAAAACTACATTGCTTCTGAATTGTCGAAGGATAACTAATTTTTGCAACGTAGCGATCTCGATTACAAAGCAGTCATATTAGAATTCAACATTCGTCAGTGAATGACCTACTCAGCTTCTGTTCTAAACCCCTAGAGGAAGGATGGTGAACCTATGACCTGAGGGTCAGACAGTCACCCAATCAATTTTTGTTGTTATTGTTTCCAATGTCCCTTGGACAAGCCAAGCGACCTCTTGACTTAATTCGAGTATAGATGGATACTCGAATTAAGGCAAGAGTTTGCTTTTCGTTTTTACGAACAGCCCCGCTAGGTAAAAAAAACGACTTTGCTCAAAGTGGGTTCTCGTAATTTAGAAGAAGACAAACAGAACATCCCCCCCCCTTGATTGGCCTGCCACCTCAAAAGTATCGTTTGAGAACTTAGAGGGCACTGGGACCACGAACCTATTTTGCGTGCCTCAGTCACCTATAAAAAACACGCTAGATCTTAGGTCGACTCAAGCCCCTAAACCGCAAAACCTTCAGTTACGAGATAGCTGCCTTTGCCGACTGAGCTACTGCGGCTATTCAACTTAACATAAGTGATGTAGTACAGCAGAACCCGGTGTTTGCATAAAAGGTAGTACAAGAAAACTCTTTATTAATTCGGAAGTATACCCAGTGAGGTTTTTGGCGAAAATACACCATAGGTTTTTGAATTTAACTTTGTGAAATCCGTGTGGCACGGAAGATGCAAGACGTCATTTGAGCGCTTTACGGCTGGAATTAGACAAAGCGTGCTACCATTGTGGTTGAAATCTGTCACACGCGACTTCCGCGTTGTAATGAAGTCAAAAATCGTCAGAAAGGAGTATGCCATATTGCTATCGAAATATATCACATGCGACTTCGTTCCCATAATGATGTCAGAAGTCGCTAGAGATCGGATTTTGGCACCTTAAAGTCTCATCTCTGGCGATTTTTGACGTTATTATGACACGGAAGTCCCCTGTGACTTATCTCGATAGCCATATAGTGCCACTCTTAAGTACCAAATTCCCATCTCTGACGACTTCTGATGTTAGTACGACGCAAAAGTCGCCTGTGACATAACTCGACCGCGATATGGTAGCAGTCAAAATGCCGCTTCTGTAGCCACAGCAATGAATGTGTTAAAAAGTTTCATTTCGAAATTAAAAAAAAAAAAGTGTTTGGCGACAGCATGGCGGTATCCATAGAAGAAAAACCAAATTTCAAGAGGGCCGATATGTATTTTTAGTTTCGAAAAAGAGCAAAACTCTCACTCCAAGTGAAATAGCTGCAAACCTTGCAACTGTTAGAACACTCTTGTATCAGACAAAATCATTTCTCAACCATTAAATCAAGCTGTTTTGAATGTACTGAATCCTGTTCAGTCCATCAAACCATATTATTGCCGAGAAAGATTGTGCTGGTGTAAAAAACATATTGGTGGAGACAGCAACAGTGGTCCACAAGAGGGAGGGGTAAAATTGAAAAAAAAAAAAGGAAAACCTAAAACAGCGTTTTTTTTTCTTTTTTAACCAACATGATATATATATATATATATATATATATATATATATATATATATGTATTGGAATAAATGTATATTTCGTTTTTTAATAAGTGTTATCACTAATTATAACTAAAATAAATCTTAATTTTAACACAGTGTTCCTTAAAAATTTTAGAACTTAAAAACTGATATGCAGCAATAAAAGTTAGAGAAACATTGTTAAACGCCGTCAAATTTCGCTTGTGATTCTTACTCCAGATTTATACTTCCAAACAAACTTTTCCCAACTTTTAAACGAAATATATCCAACAAGAAGAGGCACTTCGTCTAAGTTATCGATGTTTTCACTCTTACTGTTCAAAAATTTCCCTAGATTCCAATTCAGAAGAATTTGTTACGAGAACCTGAACCTTCGAAACATTTCTTATATCAACTACAGTTTGAAATAATCTTTTGTTTCATATATGCCCTTCATGCGTTCAGTAAAATGCAAATGAGTAATCGAATGATTAAAAATGTAGGCATGTAAACCGTACCTTCTGAACATCGAATGGTGTCGATTGAATAATATTGAGTTTATAATCAGTTCTTCGTCCATCGTCGTCGAATTGTATTTTTCCAGTGGCCCCATGTGCTACAAGAACCTAAAATAATATAGATACTTATGTAAATATATATAAATTATATAATATATATTAATATTATATATAATATATATAATAAATATATATATATAAATATATATAATATATATATAAATATATATTATATATATATATATTATATATATATATAATATAAATATATATATAGAGAGAGAGAGAGAGAGAGAGAGAGAGAGATTTTGAAACAATTCCAAAAATACTAAGAGAATATGCATTGGCAATGGAAATGTTTTTGCAACATTATTTACTTTTGAGGTAGCTAATCTGTGAGTAGTAACTTCTCCTGAAAACTCCAAGCAGTCGATAATATCAGAATATGCATTGGCAATGGAAATGTTTTGCAGCATAGCTTACTTTTTTGAGGTAGTCAGTCTTTTTTGAGGTTTCAGGAACTTCTCCCGAAAATTCCAAGCAGTCGATATTGGGTCTGGATCTGAGAAGAGCTGGAGTTTCCCGAGCTATCTGATAGAACATGGTGTTCAAAGTAAGACTGGAATCGTAGTGCAGAATGACAGAATCCTAAAATAAGAACCATAAATAAAATTCAGATTGTTTTGAAAATTGTTAGAACATTGCTTTATTGCAAGCCTTTTGTTAACCCCTTAACAATCGCCTAATTTTGAGAAAAACGGTCAGAAAATTGCTTACGTTTTTATTCTAGAAAATTATATAAAATTATGTGTATGTATGACACATGTATTATTTTTTTAACTTTCAGGTTCATTTTGAGTTTAAAATAAATAAAATTATTTTTAGGAAAAGGCAATATTCAGTGTTATTTTGGAACTGATACGATATCTGCGCGCTTCCTGCTGCCATGTTTTTTTCTTGGCGATCTTGGCAGAAAATGGCGCTTTCTGAAAGATCACCAAGAAAAAAACATGGACGCCACCACATGGCTTTTAAGAAACCATGTATAAAAATGGCGGCAGAAATGGCATTTTCTAAAAGATTAAAATATTAAAATTTTTATTTTTGGAAACCCCCTCAACCCCCATATTATTAGAACAAATATAAAAAACATACACACATTTTGAGAAACATTAAAAAAAGAAATTATGAAACATTGAAAAATTATTTAAAAAACAAATATTTTTTTTAATTTTGAAGGGGGAAACCCCCCGCCCCTCAAAATTAAAAAAAAAACTCAACCCCCCATAATGTTACAACAATTATAAAAAAAAACATACACACATTTTGAAACACACAAGAAATTATGAAACATTGAAAAATTATGAAACAATTTCCTCCTTTCTAACCCATAATGCACAAAATACCTAAAAAGATTTTTTAAAAAAATGGTACAACCTGACCACGCGGGCACTCCAACCAGACCAGCACGTACAGTAACGCGAAATAACTCTCTAGAGGAGAAATAATTCCAAAAAGACGCCAGTTGGTCACGCGCCATTTTAAGAAACATTAAAAAAAAGAAATTAATTGAAAGAAAATAAGAGAAAAAATTAAAAGAAATTAATTAATTCGCGTTACTGACCAGCACGTACAGTAACGCGAAAGAACTCTCTAGAGGAGAAATAATTCCAAAAAGGCGCCAGTTGGTCACGTGCACCAATGGGGATTAAAGAACGAACCAGGTTGCCACTACAAAGTTCCAATGTCAGGGAAGTAAAAGATAAACAGTCATCGCCCGGCAAAACGCCCGAAAAAGTCGCCAAATTTGGCGACAAAAGCCGGAGCGTAGATATCGAATCTGTACCTATATTTTGACTAGATGTTGGTTTTCCAGTAAATACAAAAAATTTAAAGATATATGTTTAAACATTGAAAGTTAATTTTATTACACTTACGTATAATATAAATAAATATTAAAAATTTTTGTGTAATAAATTTCAAAGCATGAGATACAAAGTCCAAAATCACAATCTGGATAGTAGTACCGAGTTTCCTTCCTGCATCTCTTATTGTTTTCATTTCTTCTGGAACAACACACTTTGCATTCTCTTGACGGTTGCTATTTCTTATCAGTGGAAGGTATCTGTATAATGTAGCCTCCCCACTATGGCCAATTGTTTACCACTCCAGTACTGGTCCTGATGGCGACCTTGAACGATGGTTCACGGGTTGCATCCACACACTGGGCCACTAAATGAGCAAAGCGCGTATATGCATCCATAGAATCTACTGCGCACTTTGGTAGCGCATGCTGGTTGTCTTTGATCTTTGGAGAAAAACTGATTCCGAAGCCATCCTCCACTAAGGCCATTTTATCGTTTGCCATCGTCGACCTCGATAAGCCATACCCCCTGCAGACGGTGGTAATGGCTTGCAGTGGACCTTAATAAAATGTCTTAAATCAAACAGTTGGGGTTATTATCTAAGCGATTTTTGCAATAGTATCTGATATCGAATACTTTTCAAGAAGTTCATCTACCAAAGATAGAGGGCGAAACTTTATCCTGTTATTTTGACGGAAGCAAGAAGGAGTGAAAATAAAGAGCTGCGCCCTATTTATTCTCTAACTGCAACCAGATACCGAACGTGCAAGAACTTATATAACTAATAAGACCAAACAAATGACTAAAGAAAGCATTACTAATATTAGTTCTGCATATCACCACTTGATCGTTGCCATTCTGGTGAATACAAATATTACACATATTTTTCTGAGAAGGAGGAAACAGAAGGTAGATTTGTGGATTAAATTACCTTGTACAAATTTTTGTAAGTTACATTCCAACCCCGTTTCCTATATATTCCGCTATCAGATTACGAATATTCCATTCATATTGTAGAAGGCTAAGTTCACAGAGAATAAAAAAAAAACCTGTCAGTCTAAAAAATCTGATAACATTATTAATTTAAAATAATTTAATCTACTCTCATTCACGTGTCTTCCAAAAAAAAAAAAAAATTGATTTTAAGTATTGGGGAACTAAGGAAAATCAGACTCCCCTATTTCCTAAATGGACTGGTCTTTCCAAAACATGCGCAGTTGGCACGAGAGTCTTCATAATGAGGACTAGCACTTGGCGATGTCGAAAGATACTCGTCGTGATATATAACCCGCTTTATATCGCAATTTACGATACATCGATTTAAGAGATTACATTTTGACAATTTTTAAGCTGGTTTTAAGATTTCTTATATTATATCGTTAGTACCGGGTGACCGAGCTCCGCTCGGAGAAAACAGGTATCGAAGCTAACTCGAAGATTTAAATTTTCAATTGTGATTTATCAAAACAATACATGCCATAAGATAATTTGTGAAACCATTAGTGAAAAGATAACCGGTTAAAGTGCACCATTGTAAACTATTCTAAACAAAGTTGTTTGGAAAGGGAACTATTCTATACAAAATTAAAGTTTGAAAAGTCATAGGAAATAAAATGTAATTGATAACAAAAAATTATACAATTAAAGAAATGGTACAAAGTGAGCAGTGTAAAGATTTAAGTTTGTTGAATGGAGAAGCATTCTGACAATGACGGTATCTTCTAGTTGTCCATTTGCGGGTATAATTGAATTGATCGCTTGTTGTTCCAAAATTCCGGCTCCTTGAAGCATTTCATGTAGAGGTGCGTTCTGCATGTTGAAAATGTAGCTTGAAATCTAATGAATGTTGAAATGTCGAACTTTATTGACGGTGATTT
>CM063499.1:76025477-76130477 GCA_032207245.1 Pardosa pseudoannulata | reverse complement strand
CATCAGTTTCGCTATAACTATCTTCAACATACTTGAAATAACAGTCAGAAGTGCTATCAGTGGCGGAAATATCGTCAGGAGTATAGGTTATATCACTCGAGAAACGCTTCCTGACAGACATCTTTCAGCTATGAACAGCGCGCTCAAAATGCTAAAAAAAATTTCTATATTTCGCAGAAATGTGGACAGTTAAAGCCACCTGCCAGTTTATATCTAAATTAAACAATTAAAAATCACAGTAAAGCCAAAATGAAAGAATAAACGGGGAAAGAGCGGATTGCACAGTTAAATAGACGGCTAAAATGCATGCCCGCGGACATTATCTATTTGTTGTTTTTATGTTTATTAATTTGTACCTGGAGTCGATTAATTTTTCACCGTGTTCTTTTACTTTTATAATCTCAACTTTTATGTAATTTGTAATTCTCCCTGCGCTCAATAGATGGCGATACTGAATTATTGTTTTCTCATTTTATCTGATTATGCTCTGGCCGAGTGTAAATTTGTTACTTACTGTTGTGTTTTGTAATTGTTCAAGGTACAGAATGATTATTTTTAATCATTCAACACGTTGTTTTACACATATACATTGTTATGTGAACGATTTCCTCATCTTACAGCATTTTTCTTTCGTTTTTTCGGAAGCCGCTGTAAGTGTATTAAATTTTTGTTTGGCTATCTCGTTTTTCTTGATGCAATAAATTATGTTTTTGATCATTATTCGTTCGGAGGTTGAAGTTGTACTTTTATTCACTGCTAGGTACTCCGTAAAAACCAATTACCTTGACCTTTATTTTTGTCATTATTTCTTTGAGTGTCTTAAATAAAAGTCTTTACTTGATCTTGAGCGCTCTCATTTTCTCATCTATTCATCTACGTGACAAAATAATCATCCCCTATATAATAATAGCCTAAGTTATCTGTCCGTTTATCCTCAAATTTATGAAGCGGTTGGACCTGGAATGGATACAGGTATTCATATAAGGGAATTTCACGCAGTATCACTAATTACATTTAAATATCGTCTGCATTATTTTCATGCTTTTTATCACTGAACTTAGATATGACGACAATAATTTTCTTTTGTATTTGGCTTAAATAATAAGGCGATTTCACGCAGCAGGGCACATCTCAACTTATGCCAATTCTGGCTTTAGTTTCAAACGGAAGGGCAGTTTATAAGGCGATTTCACGCAGTAGGGCAAATTCTCAAATTATGACAATTCTGGCTTTAGTTTCAAACGGAAGGGCAGTTTGTCTATTATATACTATTGGCTGTTGTAAACATGAAAATGAATGGTAAGGGTATTATAGTAGTTCGTGACGTTGTGACAAATTGCCTTATAAGGCGATTTCACGCAGTAGGGCAAATTCTCAAATTATGACAATTCTGGCTTTAGTTTCAAACGGAAGCAGTTTTTTAATTTGTCTATTGACTTTCGTAAACATGAAAATTAATGGGAACATTATAGTATTCGTACGTTGCGACAAATTGCTCTATAGATTAGGCACATATGTGATATTTTCAATTAAACATCGATATTTTTTGTTGCAACATAATTCTCAGCCAAAAAAAAAAAACCATTTTTTTTACTTCCTCATAGGTACTTTACAATAGTGATTTCACGCAGCAGAAAACATCTCAGCTTATGACGATTTTGTCTTTAATTTCAAATGGAATCAGCTATTTAATTGCCTATTGGCTATCCATAAGCATTAAAATGAATAACATTAGAGCCGTTCATTAGTTGTATGAAATCGCTTTTTTTCTGGAAAATTAAAAATTTTTACTGATCCCGTCATATGACGGGCTATATGCTAGTGAGAAATACATTCAAACGCTTTAGTTCAACGACCTCAAAGTGAACTAGCAAACGAAAAAGCACCTGTGTAATCATGCCGTTTTAGAATAATCTGTTTTGATTATACAGCTAATATTTCTAGGGATTTTTTTTTCACTCTTTCTTATACTATTTCTGTTAAATCAGCGTTTACCAAGCTGTGGTACAAATAATCAATAAAGGTGAACATGTACCGGGTGGCCATAATTAAACTGATAGTGCTCACAGTGTTCTGTAGCGCAATCTATTTGCGAGAATGAAGCTACATTTTGTAGGAAGATTAAACAAGGCGGGGGACGAAGGATTCCGCGAAAAAACAAATTAGTTACAAAATTCACCGCTAGGGGAATATTTGGTGATGTGTTATAGAACGTAGAGTGTTAACAAATGCAAATCAATACGGAAATTAATTTCTTAATTGTGCCAATGGATGTAACGTGAAATTTGAATAAAGAACTTCTTCTCAGCGTACGTGATATTGCAGGTCACGAGACTTTATCGGTGTTTATGTAGATTTTACGCTTTTTTAAAAGTGTTGACATATTGCACTTGAACTAAATCAGAAAACGTGCATAATAAAAGGTAATTTTATTCCGTATTAATTTGCATTTGTTAACACTCTATTTTCTATAACACAGGGCCAAATATTCCCTAGCTGTGACTTTTGGAACTAATTTGTTTTTTCGCGGAATCCTTCGTCCCCCGTCTTGTTTAATCTTCCTACAAAATGTGGCGTCATTCTCGCAAATAGATCGCTCTACAGAACACTGTGAGCACTGTCAGTTTAATTATGGCCACCCGATATATATAAATAAAAATGTAAATGTTTGTTCGTAACCCAAAATTTCTGAAAATATTGCACCGGTTGGCTTGAAATTTTGGCGTAACTTCGTACTAGAGTCCCGATATGTGTTTGTGCACACAGTTTACATATAAAGTTTAAAATCTCTGTGTGTGTCTAGCAGCAATTTGATTGGCTGATGTGCGTTTGGCTCGTTGGCAAAGTTCCTAGCACTGAGGAATGAAAACAGTGGTTCGAATCCCACAAGACACAGTGTTATTAAATTAAACATATTAAAGACAATCATTTTTTTCTTTTAATTCCGTTTAACTACACTGAACCTCAGCAATACGTGACAGGGTACAATAATTAAACAATAAAATTAATGATAAATTATTCCTGTAATTCATAAAATATAATTCATACAAATTATTTTAATTAATAATATTATGCAGTAAAGTTGCTACTATATACAATCGATGATCAAAAATCAGGCAATCGATATCGTTATGATTGTGATAAGAAAATAAATTAGTTGATTTTTTTATAATTTTGTGTTTTCATTAAAACCATTTTTTGTAGTAAACGAACTGTGACTAAATGGTAGAAAATATCAAACATATATATTTATATATATAAATATATATATATTATATATAATATATATATATGTATATAATTCATAAAATATAATTCATACAAATTATTTTAATTAATAATATTATGCAGTAAAGTTGCTACTATATACAATCGATGATCAAAAATCAGGCAATCGATATCGTTATGATTATGATAAGAAAATAAATAAGTTGATTTTTTATAATTTTGTGTTTTTATTAAAACCATTTATTGGTAGTAAACGAACTGTAACATAATGGTAGAAAAATATCAAACACAACATATTATATATATATATATATATATATATATATATATATATATATATTTATTGTGTGTGATATATATATATGTATATATATATTATATATATATATGTATGTATGTATATATATTTATAGATGTATGTATATATATATATATAATATATATATATATATATATATATATATATATATATATATATATATATATTATTTATGTCAGGTCTAAAAAAGGGGTAGTTGAAAATGACGTGAGTTTAAATGATTTTAAAAACGGGAACTCTTTTATAATAATAAAATAAATGAAAAGACCCACGCTCGCATAAGCTTTTGGGATCATCCGGTCAGGCGGAATCATTTTTGAACTATTTTATGAGCTTGCAAACAGATAAGTTTGAGTGATCACGTGGACATGGAGCTGTCAACAACACTCTACGCGTGTCTTCCACGAAAAAGTGAAAATGGCGCAAGTTTTACTTTAACTATGGTTTAATAAACTTATTATTATCAAGAAGACTGTTTTTTATTCACCTTAACTCTGGATCACGACATGTCATATATATATATAAATATATATATATATATATATATATATATATATATATATATAATATATTATATATATATATATATATATGTATATTTATATGTATATATATATATGTATTATATATATGTATATATATATATATATATATACAGATATACACATATATATATCATTTATAATATATGTATATATATATATATATAATATATATATATATATATATATATATATATATGTAATGTATATATTATATGTATATATATATATAATATATAAATATAAAATATATATTATATATATGTATATATAAAAATACATATATATACATGTATATTTATATGTATAATATATGTATAATATATATGTATATATATATATATATATACATATATATACATATATATGTAAATTTATATAATATATATATATATATATATATATATATATATACTATTTTATATATATATATAAATATATAAATATATATATATATATATGTATATATATGTAATAATGCTTTTTGCCTCATTACGAAGTAGGGTTCCTAGCGGTTTTCGCCGCCCTGCAGTTGTGGAACCTTGCGATGAGAACGCAATCATGATACTCGAAAATTCAATATAATTTCATTTATTCATCGACATAACAAAGCATTATATGAAAACGTATACGGAACTAAACCAATACGAAAACTCTATCGAAACTCTGCCGAAACTGTATACGAAAAACCCGTGCTGGAACTCTAAACATCTGCTTAAATAGTCATTTGTGTTGATCAATCAGCTATTACTTGAAGTCACGTGGGTGATGTAATCTACGCGTTAGAACTTTATTTTTAAAAATAGAACCGAAAGGATTTCTACTAGCGAACATTCGAGAATATTTGCTAGGGTAGAATAAAATGTAGAAAATTACACGTTTCTCAAACATAAGCCATGGAGTATCATCTTTTTCAGCAAAAATTAATAGAAAACCAGGTTTGTCGAAATATAGTAGTATTTAAAAAACATTCTAGGCCTTAGAATGTTTTTTAAATACTACCGTGTATACCCTAATATAAATTTAAAAAGGGCCCTATCAAATTCTAAAAAACTGATTGATTCCACTTAAATTGGCGAGAACTTACGTCGCCAAAGTGAAGAGACTCACCATTTCCAGAGTCGTAGATGAACACGAATTTGTCCCAGTTGTAATGCACCATGAAATCTGCGGCCGCCTCACTGGTGTCTGGCAGCATGCTGACCCCACACTTCCCGAAACTTTCGCCATGATCCAAGGCGGACACGAAGGGCAATCCCAGGTGGTCGGAATACGACGAAACTAGGGGATTCCATCGAGGGGGCCCCAAGAACACCAGGGCGTCTGCTCCGTTTTTCACCAAGCTGCAAACTAATGGGAAGGTTAGAAAGCTAGCATCATACTTAGTTTCTACATTTCACTTAATTGTTAATTCCTTTCTAAGCCCTGTTACTCACTCTATGTGTATATATACACTGGTGCACAAAACTAAAGTGCGGACGGTATTTTCAACAATTTGCATTTAGGGTAGCAGAAATGTGTGGATGTTTGCATGAATGCGGGATATATACATGCAAATCATGCATGTGAAGTTTCAGTGTAATGCTGTGCAACAAAAATTCAATAATAACATGCATATTCTGTATATTAAGGTTGGATGATATCAGAAATTTAATATCGCGATATATCCCCAAATTAATATTGATATCATTGATATATCGCGATGATACTTTAAACTAGGAGTGTACAGATATCACTATTTTTTGAAGAATAGCCTTAGCTTTCTTTCATTCCAGACCAAAAATTTTTTTAATTAAAGTATTCAGGATTAAATTTGATCCTAAAAGTTTGGAATCCTGAAAGATTAAAAAAAAACTTTCCAGGAATAATTCATTTTAACATTTAGAAAAAAAAATTGCTTCTCTGAAGTAATTTATTCAGGTACTGAACAGAATTGTTTGACCGTGAAAATATCAATGAGCTATCAAAATCTTTGATATATCCCGATATTATCCTAACAAATCTGTGCGGGTTACAAGCAGGTGAAGGGAACTGAGCAATCAGTTCATCTCCACTTATCACGAGCAGTGGAATTTCCGGTCTTGACCCAACTGCTGCGTTATTGGAATATACTGCAAAAGCTGCTTCGTTATTGGAATATACTACCAGAGACCTTGCCGAAAGCTTCACTCCAGGGTTCAAGAATTGATTGGACCCAAATCAGACAATCCGAAACATGGTGCTGTACAGAAGCATTTTTATCATTTGAAACATTTGTTGACATTATTTTAAGTTTAAATTTATATAATACTATAACGATTAATACAGTGACAAATATTATGATGTTTAGTTTTTATCATAAGTGATAATAAAAAACAAGAAAAAGATAAGGTAAATGTGGAAGACGTCGAAGAAATAGTTCAAGAAACAGCAGCTAGTCTTTCTAATGACGAGCTCAAGGAATTAACTGAGCAAGAAGAAAACAAAAATATTGATAGTAGTGATTTCGAAGAAGTGCAAAAAGAACTTTCAATGGCCTTTGTAAAAAGGAGTTTGCCCAGTATAACTGAAATTATGGACCAATTTGTTGAAAATGATCCAAATTTTGACAGGAGTTCAAAAGCAAGAAGGGGTGTTATAGATGCTTTATCCACTTATCAACAACTTCTAACAGAATGCAAAAGGAAAACGCAAACTACATTAGATGCCTCCTTGACAAAAAGGCAGAAAATTGGAAACGCAGAATAGACTGAATGATCTGACTGACTTAGAATTTTATTTGTTTTTATAAGTATATTCGTTTATATTGTTTTTACTTTTGTAAGAAATAAATGTTTGGTTTTATTTTCACTAAAAAAACATTATTAAATTTAATACCTAACCAATTTTTTTTATCTATTTTTCCCTAACCCCATTATTTACATGTTAATATAGCCTCGTTTAGCACTGTTTCGCATTACGCTTTACTTTGATGGAACGTACACCCCGCGTTAACCCTTTGACAATTTCATTTTTTTTCTAGAATTCGGTCAAAAAATGTCACATTTTTTATTGCATTTTTTCGTTCCTTTTATAGTTTTAAGTAAAGATATGTTATTAAAATTAGCATTTCTAATATTTTTAAGCATTTATTACAACTATTTTTTCTGTTAAAGCATCATAGAACTGAAGTTTTCCTTTGGTCTCGTCGATATCCAAGTTCATTTTTGGAATTCCAGTAAAAGCAAATCTAGGAGGCGGATCCGAAGGATTATCACAATTAATTTCAAATAAATGTCTTGCTTGACTGATTCGATCTGTACTACTATCAGAGTCACTACTATCCAGGTCATCTAGTAAACTTTCGCTACTATCATTTACAGATAATTCAGTTTCTGATTCCGAGTCACAGTTCGAATCACAAGAAATTAGCTCCATACGCTCTGAATTATCCATTATTTAAAAGTAAAACTATATTATTCAACTCTTACATCAATAAATTTATCAGACGGTTAGTAAAATATAACCAGAAAGCTATACACTGAAAGGTAACAATTCATCTTCTGTTACAAAACATGTGAAAAAACCCGCGCTACCAGAGTAGAAAATACAATAAACTGCAAACTATCATTTACTGGACATCTATAAGAATAATTTGTTACTAAAACTGTAAAAAAAAAATAGGGCCGAAACAGTGCAAGCGAAATAGAAATCCGATTACCCGTACGCCGTACGGGCAAATCAGTAAAGGCCCGAAAGCTGTGCCCGTACGGCATACGGGCAAAACAGGGAAGGGGTTAAGCGGGGTATTACTGTACATATATGTGAACATATTCCTTTTACCCACTCCTGAACGAAGTACTACAGCTGCAGAGTAGCAGGGTCCATTGCGAAGTCATTAGTTCGACTTCCTGAGTTGGCAACAGTTGGTTTTGAAACAGAATGTGCATAGAGTTCCGAGTGACATGTGTGGGAGAGAAGAATAAAATGATTAATCGAGCCATAATTAACAAAGTTTATCCCTAGATCATCTCTGTATATAATTCCCTTAAATATTAATTAAAGTAATGTTCGCAGTAAGAATTTGTGTCCTGAGTCTCTCTCCTTCACATATAGGCTCCGAAAAACAATGTTTTCTCAAATGTTAACCTACTATCACAAGCATATGGCTTTGCGTGGAATGAGAAAAAAAACTCTTTAGAGCAACTCACTGGCTCTGGCCATGCCTGTCGCGTCAAGGCTGCTCCACCATTGCGTCTGTTCCACTTGAGGTTCCAGGCTCAATCCCGAGTAGTTCTGGCCCATCGACCACACTTTCCCTATCTTCATCGTGTCGTATTCATTGCTTAAAATACCTGAAAGTAGAAAGGAAAATCGGATGCGTTATTGATAATTCGGATGAAGCACCATACGATTATATGATGCTGTGTCAGAAAAATTACTTTAAAAAGTGCGCTCAACATACAAAAAAGATTTCGTGAAACAAAAGGTGGGTATCAACCCTTTTGCCTGTCCTATACACTACATGTTAAAAACACATCTAATGTTTTATACGCTTGTATATCACATGTGATACTCAGTCCCACTAGCCCAGTTTTTCTAGTTCAATTGGCTTTACTGAAGAATTGGGTTCCTTCGCCAACTTGGCGATAATGGTTTGAGTGTAGTCGCCTAACATTTTTTTCTGATATTACCGTGTCCAAACAATCTGTATCTATATTATAATTTATATTATATTTGCATCCAACTCTCCTTTGTAACTCTTTTTTATATATATTATAAGAACGCAATGCTTAAAAATTAGATATAACAAAGCATTAATGATTCACTATGGCTGATTTTTAATAATTTGGAGCTGTTGCGTTTGTAAACTGTTAAGGGATTAATTGCCCATAAATATAAATGTTCGGTTTTCAAGTCGTTTTTTTTAATTAAGTAAGAGTACATAATTATATTACGATAGCTCACTGTGAGTAATTAAAGTCGTCAGAAAAAGCAAGAAATACAGTGTTTGGATGGAACACCTTTGTGTTTTAGTAAATATCGCCAATATTTTCGCCAAATTTGTCAAGCGGAACCCAATTCTTCAGTAGTCCCCGCCATTGTAATGTAATTATATACTCTTGCTTAATTAAAGAAAACGACTTGAAAACCGGACATTTATATTTATGGGCAATTAATCTCTTAATAGTTTACAAACTCAAAAGCTCCAAATTATTAAAAATCAGCCATAGTGAACTGTTAATGGTTTGTTATATCTAAATTCTTTTAAGCAGTGCGCACTTTTAATATATAAGAAAAAAAGTGACACAAGGAGAGTTGGATGCAAATAACGTATAAATTATAATATAGATACAGATTGTTTGTACACGATGAGATCAGGAGAAAATGTTAGGCGACCATACTCAAACCATTATCGCCAAGTTGGCGTAGGAACCCAATTCTTCAGTCAAGCCACGATGGCGCGCTGTGATTAATTAAAGTCGCCAGAAAAGCAAGAAATATAATGTTTGGATAAATTACCTTTGTGTTTTAGTAAAAATGCCAAGGGGAACCCAATTCTTCAGTAGTCCCTCCTTTTCAACTTAGAAAGCCATTCTTTACATTCAAGTTTTTTTAAAAAAAGGAAAACGATGAAAGTTCATATTTTTTGCTTGCATATCTCTTTTAGGAACAGATGCATTATAGACGCCGGTGGCGACCAGCAGAAAAACGCGTGTTTTGAAACATCGCCAAGTAGAAAAACATGGCGACGGTACACGTTTTTCGGCGGTCACGTGGCATATTTGAAACACAACATTAACAAAACTAAACTTTAAAACAGAAAAAAAAGATTAATAATTCAAAGCATTATTAAAATGAAATTAGCATAAGAATTATCATTTGTTTACGTTATTTAAAAAATAAATAACAGATTAGTAATATTTATGATATATATCAACAGAATAAAGACAATATATATATTTTAATAAGCACTAATATTATTAAAAATCTAACATGTTAGAGGGGGGAACCGACCCTCATAATAAAAGAACTGCAAAATAAATCTATTAGCAGATGAAAATTGGAAAGGGTAGCGCCACAAACATTATGCAACACTCCTACCTCTCTTAAGAAACCTTTGAAATAATTCTTTTTTTACCAAAAAAAGAAACCTCAGATTTGGAATATCGTTGTTCTCACAAACTTGGAGTTTAGAATGAAATGCAAAACCCACTTTACACCTAAGAATATCCTGATATTTTTTAACGATTTCATGTTTAATTTAGAATATCCTGAAAATTTTTAACGATTTCAAAAATAATAAGAACCAAAATAACTACACCCACCATAACTAAATTACTAAATCCCAAAAAATGGTAAGAACAAAAAAAAAATTACTTAATAAATCCCAGAAAATGATAAGAACAAAAAAAAATACGGTACAGATGCATTATAGACGCCGTGTTTTTTTTTGTCGCCAAGTTTGGCAATTGGGCCATGAGTGGGTTGGTGTGTTTGCCCTGACTTTGGTTGTGGAGTATGGTAGCTCTAATGTGTTCTTGCACCCCATTGGTGCACGTGATTTTTGACGTCATGAACCCGGCACTATTCTAGAAATTTGCATCTTAGCTGTTCTTTTGGTGTACAGCCGCCTAGGTCTTTTATCACTTTCTGTGATTTAATAAGCAATTTTTTTTTGTTCTTATCATTTTCTGGGTGTAGTTATTTCGGTTCTTATTTCTTATTTTATTATTTTTGAGATTGTTAAAAAGTATCAGGATATTTTAAATCAAACAAGATGTTTTGGTTTGGAACATTTTTGCTTTGTTCTTATTTTTTGAGATTTAGTTATGACGGGTGAAGTTATTTCGGTTCTTACTATTTTCGAAATTGTTAAAAAGTATCAGGATATTCTAAATCAAACAAGATGTTTTGGTTTGGAACATTTTTGCTTTGTTCTTATTTTTGTTTGCCTTGACTTTAATGGTGGAGTATGGCAGCTCTAATGTGTTCTTGCACCCCCATTGGTGCACGTGATTTCTGACGTCAGTACCCGGCACTATTCCAGAAATTTGCATCTTAGCTGTTATTTTGGTTTACAGCCGCCTAGGTCAGGTTTTTTTTTCTGTGATTTAGTAAGCAAATTTTTTTTTTTCTTATCCTTTTCTGGGTGTAGTTATTTCGGATTTCTGGGATTTAGTTAATTTAGTTATGACGGGTGTAGTTATTTCGGTTCTTACTATTTTAGAAATTGTTAAAAAGTATCAGGATATTCTAAATCAAACAAGATATGTTGGTTTGGAACATTTTTGCTTTGTTCTTATTTATTTATTTATTTATTTTTTTTTTTTTTTGAGATTTAGTTATGACTGGTGAAGTTATTTCGGTTCTTACTATTTTTAAAATTGTTAATACTCTAAATCAAACAAGATGTTTTGGTTTGGAACATTTTTGCTTTGTTCTTATTTTCTGGATTTAGTTAATTTAGTTATGACGGGTGAAGTTATTTCGGTTCTTATTATTTTTAAAATTGTTAAAAAAATATCAGGATATTCTTAGGTGTGAGGTGGGTTTTGCATTTCATTCTAAATTCCAGGTGTGAGGGAACAACGGTATTCCGAATCTGAGTTGTTTTTTTTTTTCTTTTGGTAAAAAAAGAATTATTTCAAAGTTTTTTAAAGGAAGGTAAGAGGGTTGAAGAATGTTTGTGGCGCTACCCTTTCCAATTTTCATCTGTTATTAAATTTATTTTGCATTTCTTTTATTACAAGGGGGGAACTCCCTCACATGCGCTTATTAAAATGCTATATATTGTGTTTATTCTGTTGATATATATCATAAATATTAGTAATCTGTTATTTATTTTTTAAATAGCGTAAAAAATTATACATGTTATGCTAATTTTATTTTAATAATGCTTTAAATTGGTAATCTGTCTCTTTTCTTTTAAAGTTTAGTTTTGTTAATGTTGTGTTTCAAATATGCCAATGTGACTTCCGCCGCGGGGGTGATCTTTCTGAAAACGCGTACCGCCACCATGTTTTTCTACTTGGCGATTTTTCAAAACCCTCTTTTTTTCTGTTGGTCGCTGGTGTAAGCAAATATGTAGACCAGCGGTCGGGGAACCGGGGTAAATTACCCCAAATGGGGTAAAAATGAAATTTTTGGGGGTAAAAATGAAACTTTTTTGAGTAAAAAGTATATATTTTTAATTTGCTATTTTATAAACTTGTTAGTATTTTTTTCAACTTAAACAATTTAGCGACATATGCAGGCCACGCCATCTCACTACCCACCACACTAAAGTGTTCTCGCCATCTCACTACCCACCACTAAAGTGTTCTCTTTGCGCAATAAAGCACATTTTATTTTACTTTAAATTGAGTACAAATAAAGTGACAAGTCAGAAGCGAGTTTTTATTAGTTAGTTGCTGATTTTATCATTAATCATTGATATATCGATAAAGGTAAGCCGCAATTTAGAAATTTAATTTGAATATTTTACAAATATTATTTCTGTCTCCCTCCAGATGGCAGCAAATAGAAAAAGAACATACCAAGAAGAATCCCTTAATTACGGTTTTACACAAATAGAAGACAATGGTACAATGAAACCGCAGTGTGTTGTATGTATGAAGGTACTGACTTCAGAATCTTTCAAAAAAAGTCAATTGAAGAAACATTTAGATAATTTGCATTCACACCTGTCTTCCAAACCGCGAGAATACTTTGCAAATTTAGAAATATCTGTTAAAAGACAAAGATTGAATAGCAACTTGTTTGGTACATTCGATCAGCGTTCAGCATCAAGGGCTTGAAGGTTGATTGCTCGAAATAAGAAACCATACACTATTGGTGAAGATTTGGTTAAACCAGCTGCTGTAAAAATGGCAGAGATTATGTGTGGTCAAAAAGAAGTGAAGAAACTGAATTCAGTGCCCTTGTCTGCAAAAATTGTGAAAGAACGAATTTCTATATTAGCAGAAAATGTGAAGGGTATATTTTGGGGTAATGATTAAAAAAGTTTCCCGACCGATGATGTAAACGAATGCATCACGTGATTTTCTATACTCTAGATACCATATGGTGAATAACCCTCATTAAAACTCGGTAACTCGGCAAATTTACAACTGTTGAGAAACTGAAATTTAAATTTTCAAAACGCTTTGTATGAAACAATTCATTAACTTATCGAGGCTGAATTTATATCAAGATTACAAAACATAAAAAAAGCGTCTCCGTACAAGAGAAAATAAAAATATCAAAGTGTTCGCTCTAAAACAATTCACACATACGCTATCTCGCGTAATATCGTGTGTCATCAAGTAGATTTTTGTTTTACCCCGGTTATTCAATAGCCTAATTTGAAATCGTGCCAAAAGCATTACAAAACTGAGATTGCCAACGTGGGATTAAAGAATATAGACACCGGAAGAAGGGAAGGCGCTGTAAAGATAATGTAAACATGCAAGCGAAAGAAGTCACCTCCAAGACTTCACAGAAAAGCTACTTTACCGGCTTCTGTTCACATTCACTTTCTTGATTCCTCTTCAAATTACAATTTTTCCCCGTAAATACTACTGCAAAGCAAAGAAACTTATAGTAACTGCATGTCAAATCCTCTGTTAAAATTGATGTTCTACCCACATATTATCTTTTTTATTTTATTTTTTCTCTGTAAGATGCGAGTGGCAACGAACGATTTTTGTTAGTGAAAACATGGTTGTTCTTTCGTATGCGAGAAAAAAATGGCTCTTGAGTTGCTTTTGTGCTTTAATATATTAATATTATTTACGCCATAAAGTCTTCTATGTGACATTTTCTGTGCTTTTAAAGATCTCGCATACGTAAATATAATAAAAAGTGTTTTATATTTAAAGTGCGTTTGTTTTGAGCAATTAACGCCATTGAGAACATTCTTCAGTATCACACTTCTGATTTCGAAACCCAAACGGGACACTGCATGAGTTCAAGAGGTAGTAAGTACTTTTATATTTTAAGCAGATTCACAAGGTTAACCTTGGGAGCCAATAAGGCGATTTCACGCAGTAGGGCAAATTCTCCAATTATGACAATTCTGGCTTTAGTTTCAAACGGAAGGGCAGTTTATTGTTTGTCTATTGGCTGTTGTAAACATGAAAATTATTGGGAAGGGCATTATAGTAGTTCGTGACTTTGCGACAAATTGCTCTATTCATTAAATTATCGAAGCTGAATTTATATCAAAATTACAAAGCATAGAAAAAAAGCGTCTCCGTACACGAAAAAATAAAAAATATCAAAGTGTTCGCTCTGAAACAATTCACACTTGTGCTATCTAGCGTAAGATCGTGTCTCATCAATTAGATTTTTGTTTTGCCCCGGTTATTCAATAGCCTAATTTGAAATCGTGCCAAAAGCGTTCCAAAAATGAGATTACCAACGCGGGATTAAAGAATATAGACACCGGAAGAAGGGAAGGCGCTGTGGAGATAATGTAAACATGCCAGCGAAAGAAGTGATCTCCAAAACTTCACAGAAAAGTTACTTTACCGGCTTCTGTTTACATTCACTTTCTTGATTCCTCTTCTAATTACAATTTTCCCCCGCAAGTACTACTGCAACGCAAAGAAACTTATAGTAACTGCATGAGTTCAAGAGGTAGTAAGTACTTTTATATTTTAAGCAGATTCACACGGTTAGCCTTGGATTGGTTTGGTTTCGAGTGCTACGGTCTACCTTTTGCAACACGAGGGCTAATGAGACCGGGACCTACAGCTTAAAGCCGATTCCGAACGGCTACGAACATCCATGCCATAGTGGGATTCGAACCCACGAACTCCGGATCCGAAGGTCAGTGCCCTAACCATTCGGCCATCGTTCGGCCTTATTGTTATCGAAATCCCTTCGTCCGGATTTTCTCTATTCATTTGTATGTTAAAATTATCGCTTTATATGATCGTTACATCGGTTAATGTTATCAATTTTCGAACCTCATTTTAACTGGCAAAGGAATATTCACAACGTATTCAGAAGGAACCCAATTTTTTATTTCCCTTCGTTCCTTATTTAATTTCCGATAATTCTCCCCCCTTCCACCTAGGGAAATGAGGAATGATCAAAGGAGTGGAGCATTACACGTTCCTGGAATTATTCAGAAATACCGACACTATGTCATATTCATTGTAACTGTAACTGTTTATATTAACTGTAATATTTATGTAACTGTTTGGAACGAGATTTTTCAGATTTTTAGTAATTCTTAACTTTATCTTGCTTACATTATTTTTTGTGTAACGCGTCTTCAGCTATCTTGTCTCACAATTTTTATTTTGATTAATTGTGTTCTGTCTTGTGTTGTCTTGTTTAAAAATTATAAAATCCAAAAAATCGTTTTTATGTCATAAAAACGGCAAAAAAAATGTTAAAATCTTTTTAAAATCAAATACAAAATATCGTTGTCTTTTTCTATTGTATTTTATGTACCTGGAGTCCTTTTTCATTAATTTTTTTCAATTAATGTCTAGTGTTAACTTTTATGTGTCTTTTAATTACTCTTGCGACCAATAGATGGCGCCACCCTATTGTGTTTCCCATTTTTACTTTTATGTGCTCTGGCCGAGTGCAATTTTGATAACTTGCTATGTTTTCTGATGTTTTGTCATTGTTCAAGGTACAGAATGATTATTTTTAATCATTCAACGTGTTGTTTTTCACATATGCATTGTATGTGAACGATTTTTACACCTTACAGCATTTTTCTTTCGATTTTTCGGAAGCCGCTGTAAGCGTATTAAAATTCTGTTTGGCTATCCTGTTTTTCTATCTGCACCAAATTATGTTTTTGATCTTTTATCGTTCGGAGGTTGAAGTAGTGCTTTTTCTCACTGCTAGGTACTCCGTAAAAACCAATTACCTTGACCTTGAGATTTTTTAGTAAGTGTTGTTCTATGAATAAAAGGTGAATGGAATACGAAAGCGGCTTGTGGTTTTTCGTGTTTTAAGAAACAGAATCATTTTAAAGATAGGGTTTATTTCTGAGAGCCATTTTCACCGAGTTTTGATACGCTGCTAGCGTAAAACCGTTAGTTTTCGTTCAAAACATAACGTATTACATCCTGCTGGTAGTCAGTGGTTGTCAGATAAGCAAAAGGCAACATCTGAGAAGGAACATATTCCCATTTTATGCCTTGCTCGCTTACATGCAGTTTATCGATATGGAAGCCAGAAAGCGAAATGATTTAACATTAAAACAAAAGATCGAAACTTTAAATCGTTATGACAGGTTACCAAATATGAGTCAGCGCAGTTAAACATTTCTCAGCCTCTGAATTGAATTGAAAGTGTTGAAACGTGGAGTACAACACCGCTCCGATTGACTTTAAAAACGTTATAATTATGAACAACTAGCATATAGCCCATCATAAGACGGGATTAGTAAAATTTTTAATATTCCAGAACTGTTAAGTACCCAATGAGACATGTAAAAAAGGGTTTGTTTTTTGACTGAGAATTATCTGGTTCACTCTCAATAATTTATTTATCGTCATACTTCTCTAGAATCTCCCGTCCTGTAATGCAGTTTAGAATCACATTGAATTCATTTAGTCAAACCGTGTGGTTATGTATAATAAACAAACACACAAAAAAGCAAACTTCTTAATTTCTAAATATATAAATTAAAAGTTAAATATTTATTAGTCCGTGAAATAGACTCCTAGACTTATATAAAAAGAATTTATTGCTAATACCAGTGATAAAATTTTCATTGCAACGAAAAATAATCGATGATTCAATTTAAAATTATCACACATGTACCTAATCTATTATTGAAGCCAAATATAAAAGAAAATCATTTACGTAATATCTAAGTTCAGTGCTAAAAGATACTAAAATAGTGTAGACGATATTTAAATAGTTTAAAAAATATGAAATGATTAAATGGGATGTTTAAAGGAATGACGTCACAATGCTAGAAAAATTGTTATTTTTACCTATTTATTAAGTGATAAATGGATAAATTTAATCGCCTGCTCTTAACCGGGGAAAATAGGGCTTGAAATAATGGCATTAAACTCTCGAAAAGAGGGTAAGGGGTGAATTTCGAACGTTTTAAAGACTACAGTATTTTTTGCTGTGATAGGAAGCATATTTATACAAATTTATTTTAGAATCGGATCGATAGTTTAGGAGAAGATAAACTTTATTCTCTTTGAATGGATGCCTCTATCCATTCCAGGTCCAACCGCTTCATAAATTTGCCGACAGATAACTTAGGCTATTATTATATAGGGGATTTATCAATGAGCTCCTTAGAAAAAATTGTAGACAGTCAACACTTGATCAATTTTTTAAATTATGTATATAATTCTTATGTTTTAAAAGGTAATATACAGTACATAAATATAAGGTGTGTGTTCTTCATTTTGTTTTTAAATGTAGTACGTGTGAATTAAAGGGGGGGGGAATTTATCTAATTTGGCATATCGTTTATTGTTTACAATCGGTTATTGTTATCGAAATACGGTGTCCCAAACTGATTCCATTAAACGGATTCCACTGTGTCATGACCGCGTAGTTTAGGTTTGCCGTTTTGGCAACGGCGAAAGAGTTTTTTTGTCTTTATAGAAAACCTTTGATGAGTGTGGAAGGATGCAAGAAATTAAGAAACGCATCGAAACATTTCACCTTTTGATTTAGATGATTTCGATTTGATGAAAGTAGATTTAGTTTTTTAATGTTTTGTGTGGTGTTCCTGTTCGTTAAAATAAAATGTGGCGTTACGAACTTTTGAATTTATTTGAGAACTTTCGACATAAATAGAATACAACACACTGTATATATCACGCAACCCCCGTTTTTGGTCATGATTTTGTACAAAACCATACGGTAGTTTCTAGCAACGGATATCAAAATTGGGGATTTGCCAAACAGCGAACGAGCTGTCATTTTATATATATTTTTTTCGAAACAGAGGTTTTTCTTCGCTCAGAAAGGAAGTGGTCTAATAATCACCTCGTAAAAATAAAGTAGTTCATATCAAAGGTGACTTGAAACCGAAATGGCAGTGTAGCATTAAACCCATGAACACCTTTACCGAAGAGCAACACTATACCCATTTTTCCACAATTTGGCACCCCCTCACCATTTATGTCAAATATATTATACATTGAAAAACAAGGACGTATTTTTAAAGTTATTTTATTAACAGTTAACCCTTTGACCGTTTCATTTTTTATCCAGAATTCCGTCAAAAACATGTCACATTTTTTTATTGCATTTTTTTGTTCATTTTATATTTTTAAGTAAATATATGTTATTAAAATTAACATTTCTAATATTTTTAAGCATTTATTACAACTTTTTGTTCTTTCTATGAAAGCATCATAGAACTGAAGTTTACCTTTAGTCTCATCGATATCCAAGTTCATTTTTGGAATTCTAGCGAAAGCAAATCTAGGAGGCGGATCCGAAGGATTATCACAATTAATTTTAAAAAAATGTCTTGTTTGAGTGATTCCATCTGTACTACTATCAGAGTCACTACTATCCAGGTCATCTAGTAAACTTTCGCTACTATCAATTCAGTATCTGAATCCGAGTCACAGTTCGAATCACTAGAAATTAGCTCCATACTCTCTGAATTATCTTATTATTTAAAAGTTAAAATATATGATTCAACTCTTACATCAATAAAATTATCAGGCGGTTAGTAAACTATAACCAGAAAGCTATACAATGAAAGATAACAATTCGTCTTCTGATACAAAACATGCGAAAAAGCCCGCGCTTTTGAACCAATCAGAGTAGAAAATACAATAAACTGCAAATTATCATTTACTGGACGAATAATTTGTTACTAAAATTGGAAAAATTACGGCCGAAACAGTGCAAGCGAAATAGAAATCAGATTGCCCGTACGCCGTACGGACAAATCAGTAAAGGCCCGAAAGCTGTGCCCGTACGGTACGGGCAAAAACAGGGAAGGGTTAACATTGGACTTGTCATTAAAATATGTCGAAAACTTCATAACCAGGAATTATATTTTGATAATTTAAATACAAATATGTAAAAAATAAATTATTGTCAAATCAGTTGGAAAAAATAAAATTAGTTTACAGTAACAGTTGTCACAAATGCCCGTACGGTAAAAACAAATAATCGATATTGGTATATTGCTCAGATTTTAATATATTGTTACGAACTTCAAAGGCTGGGTTCGGGGATTGAATGGACTTCAAGCAAACACAGCACGAAACGTGGAAACTTAGCTTTATTCGCAATCATTTAAAAATACAATGTCATCGCGGAACAACTGAGAAAATGCCGCGGGCTCACATACCTCTTTCCGCATCAAAAACAAGCTGGAACACAACACAGGACTTCTTAAGAAAGATCTTACGAACGACTCTACGTTTTGGCTATTCATAAGGCCGAAGAAATGCTGGAATATAGAAACCGGAAAAGTTTCTTGTCGATGAACTTGGGGACAAAAATAGGTTGCCAAAACTGTCGCCAACGAGCCGATATCTCGACAATTTGGCGAGATACCCATAGAGTCCCATGCTAAACTTACGGTTCACTAAACAAATTCTTAACATTATATTACTGACAAATGAATATATTGTTAATGAGAGGCTGGAGTTAGGTATAATAACAATACTTTTTTTATATATTTGTTTCTGTATTTCTCGTCAGCTATCTAAATCGTCGTGTTCCACTATTGAGAAACACGTTTAGAACTATTTGCAGATAATTGCGCTCGGTTATTTTTATAATTAATCGAAATCTTTAGAACATTTTTGTGAGTATTGCCCAGGACATGGTAGTTTGCCCTCGAATAACCCTAAATCTCCCCTGAACCGAAAATACCCCTTAGATCTTTCCAAGAGCTACGGTGGAGTACCAAACCCGTTGGAAATCATCGATATAATCCATAGGCATACAGTACTAGAGGTTACTAGTTACCAGTACTAGTGGAAACAAAATAGTATTGCCAGAACAATAATTTTACAGCTTATACTTTATTTCTAAAAGTAGGATGAATCTCGCGAGTTGGCCAAGGTTGACACTGAAATAGTATATAGCATACAGTCCTGGAGAAACAAAAATAGCTTCGCGAGCACATTGGCACCCGTCGGCACTAGATTAGAACCCATGAGCTAAATTGTACCACTTTGTAAAAAAGATTGTATTTCGTGAAATTTGTTATAGCGAGTGGGATCTTTTATATGCATTATGCCTTTTATAGAGTGACCATGTATTCACATTACATAATAAGACAAATTGCATTGAAACACGTCTAAACAGCATGCTGAATTATAAACTCACGTACTGTAACACATAAACATATACATATTATTTTTTATAATATATATATTTATATATATATATATATAATGTAGTTATGTTATATCTTATATTAGGTATATATAATATATGTTATAGAATATATATATATATGTTTTTTTATATATAATATATATATATGTTTATGTATATATACACTATTAAATACAATATGTATAATATAATTATGTATATATATATATATATATATATATATACATACAAATGTATATGTAATATATAAATATATATATAATATATATATATATATAATAATATATATATAAATATGTATATATAATAATATATCATATATGTAAATAAAAATATATATATAACATATATGTATATATATATTTATATAAAATATATAAATATATTATATATATATATGTATATATATATATGTATATATAATATATGTATATTTATATCGTATATATATATATACATGTATAAATATACATATAAAATGTTATATATATATAAATATTATAAAACATACATATATTTATATATATACATTATGTTTTTTATATATATGAATATATATACATATTATGTATATTTATATACATGTAAAATATATATATACAAATATGTATAAAAAATTATATATATATATATATATGTATATTTATATATAAAATATATATGTATACATATATATGTATATGTATATATATATATTTAAATATATAAATATAATATATATATATATATGATACATATATGTATATGTATATATATATTCATATATATGTTAACATATATATGTATATATATATATGTATATATATACATATATATATATGTATATATATATAACATATATATATATATATGTATAATATTTATATATATATGTATACATATATATGTATATATATCATATAATATATATGTTATAAATATATGTATATATATAATATATATATATATATGTATTATATATATATATATATTATATAAATATACATATGTAATATTATGTGTATATTATAAAATATATATTATACATATATGTATAAATTATACATATATGTATAAATATACTTATATATACATATATTTTATAATATATAATTTATATATATATATATATATATATATATATATATATTATATATATCATATATATTTATATATATATTATATATATATATATAATACATACATACATATAATACACATATATATATGTGTGTTTGGGTAATAATAAAATTCTATAAAGTAAACAGTTATAACTTTCTGTTTATGAACATCTGGATTCCTTATTAACAAATTCTATAACACATTTTTTATAATAATGGCGGCGTACACTCATTTCCTGGCACCTTGAATTTAGAATCGCAGCTCCATTGATTCATTTTTTCCCGCGCATTGTAGCATACTGTATATTTTAGAATAAACTAGAAGTAATTAAAGTGAAGTGATTGGTTATCGGAAAGACATCATTCCTGGTGCCACTCCCCTTCCAATAATTAATAAAAGCGCTGGCACACAGATTTTCGTAGCTTTTTCTATGAGATCGCTATTTAATATATCATTATATATTTTCTGTGTTTTGTGTTCCTTTTCACTACGGGAATTTCTGTGTTATCTGGTGTTCTAATTACAAGATGTTTTTGTATGTGACTATAATATACCGCGTAGTTCTACAGTATTTTAAATTATGTACGTTATTTAAGTATTATATATGTATAAATATATATAAAATATATATAAATATAAATATATATAAATATATTATATATATACATATATGTGTATGTATATATGTGCGTGTGTGCGTTTGTTTGAAGTATCACATTTACCTACTATTTTGTCATATCTCATTTACTAATTAATGATTTTAATAAAAACACAAAATCATAAAAACAATTAATTATTTTCGTATTATAAATGAATGATAGTGTAGCGCCATCACAACAGTGGTGGCGACATCTCAAATTACTGATGGCTAACGGCTGGCTAAATTTAAAAGTGCACTCAAAAAAGAAAAAGGAAGAAGATATCGATTACTGGATTTTCGATCATCGACTTTACATATTAACAACTTTACTGTATAATATTATTAATTAAAATAATTTTTATGAATTACAGGAAAAAACGTTCTTATGATTTTTTATTTAATCTTTTTTATATTTTTTATATCCGCCATTATTGATTATTGAGAAAAGTTGCTCTATAATATGGACAGCGGGGTTGAAGTAGTAATCATAACCCACATCCTATTATATAATAATAGCCTAAGGTGTCTGTCGGCAAATTTTTGAAGCGGTTGTACCTGGAATGGATTCCTCGGCTAAGGGCAGGCGATTAAATTTATCAATTTATTCACGTAATAAATAGGTAAAAATAACATTTTTTTTTCTAGCATTATGACGTCATTCCTTTAACCATCTCATATAATCATTTCTTGTTTTAAATTATTTAAATATCGCGTGCATTATTTTCATACGTTTTATCGCTGAACTTACATATTAAGCAAATAATTTTCTTTTATATTTGACTTAAATAATAGATTAAGTATATAAGTGATAATTTTAAATTCAATCATCGATTATTTTTTGTTGTAATGAAAATTTTATCATCGGTATTAACAATAAATTCTTTTCATATAAGTCGAGGACTACTAAATATCTAACTTTTAATTTATATATATTTGGAAATTAAGAAGTTTGTTTGTTTGTTATACATAACCACATGGTTTGACTAAATGAATTCCATGTGATTCTAAACTGCATTACAGGATCGGGAGACTCTAGAGGAGTATGACGATAAATAAACTATTGAGAGTGAACCAGATAATTCTCAGCCAAAAAACAAACCATTTTATTACCTGCCTCATTGGGTACTTAACAGTTCTGGAATATTAAAAATTTTACTGATCCCGTCATATGATGGGCTATATGCTAGTTATATAATAATAGCCTAAGTTATCTGTCCGCAAATTTATGAAGCGGTTGGACCTGGAATGGATAGAGGCATCCATTCAAAGCGAATAAAGTTTATCTTCTCCTAAACTATCGATCTGATTCTAAAATAAATTTGTATAAATAGGCTTTACATCACAGCAAAAAATACTTTTGTCTTTAAAAAGTTCGAAATCCAACCCTTCCCTCCTTTTCGAGAATTTAATGCCGTTATTTCGAGCCCTATTTTCCCCGGTTAAGAGCAGGCGATTAAATATCCATTTATCACTTAATAAAGATGTAAAAATAACAATCTTTTCTAGCATTGTGACGTCATTCCTTTAAACATCTCATTGAATTATTTCATATTTAAACTATTTAAATATCGTCTACAATATTTTAATATCTTTTATCACTGAACTTAGATATGACGTAAATTATTTTCTTTTATATTTGGCTTAAATAATAGATTAGGTACATAAGTGATAATTTTAAATTTAATCATCGATTATTTTTTGTCGCAATGAATCTTTTACCACCGGTATTAACAATAAATTCTTTTCATATAAGGCTTGGAGTCTATTTTCACGGATTCATAAATATCTAACTTTTAATTTATATATATTTGGAAATTAAGAAGTTTGTTCGTTTGTGTGTTTGTTTCTTATACATAACCACACGGTTTGACTAAACGAATTCAATGTGATTCTAAACTGCATTACAGGATCGGGAGATTCTAGAGGAGTATGAAGATAAATAATTATTGAGAGTGAACCAGATAGTTCTCAGCCAAAAAACAAACCATTTTTTCACCTGCCTCATTGGGTATTTAACAGTTCTGGAATATTAAAAATTTTATTTATCCCGTCATATGATGGGCTATATGCTAGTTCAGGAGAATTCTCCAGCCAAAGGAACGCCAAAATACGCCACTTTGGTGTCGATAATGATACACTTATAATGGAAGAGTACCTGATGCATACATCAATGGTTTTAATATTTGTTTTATCGTTTGCCGTTAGTTTTATCTTAATTTTTCTTTTGAGGTGTGGCAACTTTTGAAAAGAAAGAATAAGTTTTTTCATTAGATTGGAGTATAAGGCGATTTCAAGCAGCATGGCAATCTCAAATTCTGACAATTCTGGCTTTAGTTTCAAACGGAAGGGCAGTTTATTGTTTGTCTATTGGCTGTCGTAAACATGAAAATGAATGGGAAGGGCATTATAGTAGTTCGTGACGTTGCGATAAATTACCTTATTGTAAGATAACAGAAAGCATATATGTGGAATTAATAAAAGAAATCTTATGGTGATTCTTGTGGTATTTCCATGAAACCGTCTATATCACACAGTATTTGAATCAGAAGACAAAAGTACCATTATCGCATTCTTACCCACTGGCATTATTCTACATACGATTTATTTATTTTTTTATAAGTTCGTACTGTAGTAAGTCTAATTCGCCGATAAACATTCCCTTTTCTAAGTCCGGTTAGCATTTTAATCCAATTACAATACTTTATGCTACATGTAGGAGGGAATTCATGATATCGTGAAATAAAAATCGTTTGAGAACATGAAGATAATCTGAAATCAACTCACCTATTTTCATGTAATAGGAAGACACGTTGAACGGTAGTAGTAGGAAAAAGATTGCTGCAAAGCGCTTCATATTCGCGTCAAATACATAAACAGAAATGTGTTCTGTCCGCCGGCAGCTGGTCTTTCGAGCGAAAGAGCAGATTTCGCCTTGAAAGGGCGCTAGAGAGCCCATTCGCTTCCCCTAATCTGATCATCTCATCAAATGATTGCACTGCCGTTTCGTAAATAACCCATCACTCGACGCCTCGCTCTCGTAGATAAATCCAGATGCGGAAGAAAAGATCTTAGTCTTTTTTTTCTTCGTATTTGTGTTTATTTCTCGCGATACAAACTTTTCACAAAGTCCTACATTTAACGCCTAAAACACAAAATCGTCGAATAGAGGTCGTAAATTGCTAAAAGCAGAGCTTCGATCAAAAACTGAAAACGAAAACGGAATAAACCGTTATTTTAGTCGGAACGAAAACCGGAAGTGAACCGCGAAAATATCGGTTTATTTCGGTTCGATATATCTTCAGTAAATTTTGTTACTCTAACAAACTTATGAATATTTTCGAATTTAACGTAAACCATATAATTGTCGTCATTGCATATAAATTGTGCTGAGCGATTGCCGAATGGTAGGGCAGTAATAGTATCTTCGGTACTGGAGTTCGTGGGTTTGAATCCCATTGTGGCATGGATGTTCTTAGCCGTTCGAAATCGTCTTTAAGCAGTAAGATGGTATCATTAGCTCTCGTGTTGCAAAAAAGTAGCCCGTAGATCTCAAAACCAAACTACGTCTACATTCCTTCTCGATTTCCTTTTTTATATTCAGTTTCGAATGAGACTACTTGTTGTTTCTGATGTCACTTGGACAAACCAGGTACTATTGAGACATTTGCTACTCGTATTAAGGCAAGGGGTTGCGCCTTTTGTTTTAATGAGCACCCTTAAGGTGAAAGAACGGGTACTTACGTATTATGGCAACCAGTTTGGCGCGATTTGTAAGTATGAGTAAGTAAGAAAGTAAGAATAGAAAGAAAATATACATTTATTAATTACAGGTAATTTTTAATACAGTTTTTTATATTATTTTGTTTTAAAATATAAAATAGCAATTAAACCCTTCCAGTTTCGAATTTGAATAAGTTGCAGAATTACTTTTTCGGCGGAAATCTTTTGGCTATTGCTTTTAGCACTGATTGAAAACCGTCTTCGCCATTAACAGCTTGAGCTTGGCTCCATATAAATTCGATAAGGTATGAGTCAAGATGATGGTGGGCTGTTCCTCTCTGTTTTTTGTTGCGCCATTTGGCTGAGCCCCACATGCGCTCTACATGTTGTGTGTGAACGCCCGTGTCGGGATCCACAAAGTTATATTTGTGATTAACAGTTCCATGCAGAAATCCAGCATTTTCCAACTCACTTGTCTTGTATCCTTTCCAGCAATCCGAATAAATAATGCTTCCTTCCTTGATATTTTCGCAAATTTTTTCCATGAGGGTAACGGCGCTTCTGTTAGGTGCAGTAACCAAAAAAGTTTCTTTCGTTTCTCGGCAAATTCCGCCGAAAACCCATTGTTGTGGTAGTACACGCCCAGTGTTATTTTTTCATTTTACAAATACACTTTCGTCTATTTCCATAGTAAGTCCTTCGCCGCCTATTTGATTTCTTTCTTTTTCATCCATTTCAAGGGCACATATCTCCCGCACGTAATTGTTCCAATCTATAAGAGTTTTGTCAGCCATTCCCATCTCTTCTGCACAAAATTTAATTGAGGTTAACTCTTTACACCAACAATAAATGAAGCGCACCGCTGTCACAAATGAAATTCGGCTACCTTCAAATCAATTTCCGGTTCTCACACCCAAGTGTTGATTGCACTCTTTGACGTTACATTTCCAGAAGATTTGCTTTCCAAAATACAGTTTCATTTTATGAGAATTTTTACAAGTATGTTCGTTCGGTATAATTCCATATCCCTGTAACAATTCAACAGCATCTTTTTCACTCGCAGGCAGATCCCAAATACCCATAGTTAAAGTATTTCACGGCATTCAATATAACCAGTAATCAAAATAATTTCTTTGTGAAAATACGTATAACACGTAGGATTGCTAAATTTGGCGATTTATGCGAATTTTGGCCTGGTTGCGTTAATACGTAAGTACCAAAGAAACGACTTTGCTCAAGAGGGTCATCGCCATTTTGAAGCAAGAACTAAGCAGAAGACCCATAGGCTTGGCCTGCCACCCCCAATCACCATTTGTAGAAGGCAGATTGGAACGGATGCATTATAGACGCCGGGCCCGTCTGCAATGTTTTTTTTTTTTGGCGACCAACAGAAAAACGCGTGATTTGAAAAATTGCCAAAAAAAATGGCGGTGGTCACGTGGCATATTTGAAACACAACATTAACAAGACTAAACTTTAAAAGGAAAAAATAGATTAACAATTTAAAGCATTATTAAAATAAAATTAGCATAATAATCATCATTTTTTTTCTTTATTTAGAAAATAAATAACAGATTAGTAATATTTATGATATCAACAGAATAAACATAAAATATAGCATTTTAATAAACACTAATATTATGAAGAATCTAATATGTGAAAGGAGGAACCTCCCTCAACCCCCCCCCTTGTAATAAAAGAAATGCAAAATAAACTTAATAAGAAATGAAAATTGTAAGGGTAGCGCCAGATATATTTTACAACACTCCCAACTCCCTTAATAAACTTTAAAAAACCCTCAGATTTGGATTTGATATTTTTTAACAATTTCAAAAATAGTAAGAACCGAAATAACTACACCTGCCATAATTAAATTACTAAATCCCAGAAAATAAGAACAAAACAAAAATGTTCCAAACCAAAGCATCTTTTTTGGTTTAGAATATCTTGATACTTTTTAACTATTTCAAAACCGAAATAACGTCACCCGTCATAATTAAATTAACTAAATCCCAGAAAAGGATAAGAACAAAAACAAAATGTTCCAAACCAAAGTATCTTGTATGATTTAGAATAAAAGTAGTAAGAACCGAAAAAACTACACCCACCATAACTAAAATACTAAATCCCAGAAGAAAAAAAAACCTGTAAACCAAAAGAGCAGCTAAGATGCAAATTTCTGGAAACCCCCGCATAACTAAATTACTTACCTAACCTAGGTGACACCTTACCACTCCGCGTCTGGAACGAAAAGAACAGCTAAGAACATTTAGAACAGCAAATTTTCATATAGTGTCGGGTAATGACGTCAAAAATCATGTGCACCAATAGGATGCAAGAACATATCGGAGCTTCCATATCCCACCAAAGTTAGGACATATACAGCAACCCAGTCATCGCCCCATAAAATCGCCAAGTTTGCCACATAAAATTGCCAAGTTTGGCGAGAAAAAAAACACAGCGTCTATAATGCATCTGTACCTAATAATTATCATAATAAGCACTAATATTATAAAATATCTAACGTGTGAGGGGGAGGGTTCCCCCTCAACCCCTCCCCCATGTAATAAATGAATTGCAAAATAAATTTATTAATAGACACACCAACCTACTTCTCGCCCCCTAAAACCGCCAAAATATTGCCGAGTTTGGCGAAACAAAAATACGGCGTCTATAATGCGTCAGTACCTTATAAATATTAAAGAAGGCTTACTGTTGAATGAAACAGAAATTACATCAATTAATACAAATTTTGATCACACATATTGCAGCTCATACAAATAAGATGTATTTGTTTTTATTTGTATGGTCTTTTACTTTTTAAAATCATAAACAATAACTGGTAAAAATATGCAATCACATTGCTTTATTCAGACTATGCTTGTTCTAGGTTTATTGTAATGGACAGTAAATAGCCTGATTTAAGCATGAAAAAATTACTCATTCAATATAGTACTTAAGAAACTTATTTTTTTCTATCAAAGAATATTCAGGAAGAATTCTCTTTTCCTCTTTGAGTGAAATAATTATTCAATATTGCTGTATACTTTTGAGAGGAATAGTAAAATTTAAACTTATGAATATCCTTTGATAGAAAAATGTAAGTTTCTAAATTATTATATTGAATAACATTTCTTCAATTTCTTAAAATGACAAAAACTAATAAAAATAAAAAATTTATAATTTAGGTATCAAAAAATAAAAAAGATAAAATAGAAAATTGACTGAAAATATTGTCAAAAATGTAAATAAAATAATAAAAAAACTGCCCAATTGAATAGTTTTAGTCAATATATTAGTGAATAGATGGCGCCAGTGAGCCAAGCAATTTCCTACCGGAAGTATAGCACTAAAATTGGCTGTCCCGATCCACTCGTCTCTGGGCATTGCGGTTCGATTCAAACATTCGTTTTAATGTCAATTTGAATTCAGCATACGGATATTCTGCGAGCAAACGATCAAGCTGACGTCAAAGTGAAGTGACAACGAACGTTCGATCCGACTTGCAACGTCCAGAGTAAGGCACTACGTCATTTTTTTTTTTTTATAACATGCAAATGGTATTTATATACTGTTTTGCACATCTGTTAATTTTTGGTGTCTATCAATTTTATTGAAGAGGGGGATCTACTTGTGAGTAATCAATTTGTCGTCGCAGCTCTCTACTTTTATAATCTGTTCTCAATCTTGCAGCAATAAACTGAAAATGGCACAGAAATTATGAATTTGCTTTAGATGTTAAGGTGACATTAAGAGCCCGTCTCACCAAAGGCATTAAAAGACTACCGCGATTAACCCATTGCACCAACCAATAGTGGGACTCAACCAATAGTGGGAATTCTCGGTTTAATCAGAGATAAATCGTAGTTAGCCGTTAAACGACTTTGGTGAAACTGGCCCTAAGAAAATTAAATTCAGCGTTTAATACTTTATTGGTTAAAGGAAGAGTGTTAATGCGGTTTGACGTAATCTATGACGTCAGGTGTATTTTCAGCCGATATCGCTAATTATCGAATGTCAATTGCTCATCAAAAGAAATAGCTACGGGGTCTTCTATTTTGATGCACGAGAGTCGAATGACCATCTATGAGATGGTCATTTAAGGTAAGTACGCATTAATTCTTTTTAAAAAGTTAATGAATTTTTGTACTATTTTACCTGTTTAGTGTTTGAGCAGGACATAGCAAGTTTAAGGATATGTTGCTATTAAAAATATAGAGTTATTTCAATTGTACCGTTCTAACACATACAAACAAGTATGAAAAATTTGAAATCTGTGTCTTCGATATTTTAAAATTTGTGCTGCTCTTTTAAGCAAATGAAAACAGCTTTTTTTTTCTATAAACATAGAATGACTTTCCATTGATAGTTTTCTATGTGTGCTTTCTTTCAAATTCTATCTATTAAAAATTCTAAGACTATTTCATTAGTTTTATGCCGAGGATATAAACGTTAAATTTTATATGCAGCTTTTTTATAATATATAGGATAGAACTGATAATGGAATTAGCAAACACATGTTGTTATACACGAATATATTTTAAAAATGCATTAAATTTCACAGTGTCAGTAAATTTCATAAATATATATATATATATATATATAGTTCTTGGGATATCTTAAAAATTCATGCATAGACTTTTGTAGAAGGTTTGAATAAATCTATTAAAAAAAAGAATCAAAACACTTTGAGCAAATCGTATTAATACTCGAGGGAGATGCAAATATTTTAATAACGTTTTTTAGGCTTAAAAATCAAATTGACTTATTCAAACTATTTTTTGAATGTGCTGTAGATTGGATTTTTAAATGTAAAACAGTTGCAATATTTGCTGTAATACTTAATTTCTTCATTTTATTTTTTTCTTAATTTTAACAGACTGTCATGTCATCTTAAAATTTAATTGAATTGGGTGTATGAAATTAGATGTATGTCAGTTTTTGGCTTTTTTAAAAGAAGTTCGTTTAAGCACTGCTATTTAGGTGAACAATTATTTACTAGACTTTTCGTATTTATAGAACGATTCCTTCTATACTCGGTGTAAACTCAATAGGCACTTCAAGGTCACTGATTTTTCCGCGATGACCAACTGTAACTATGGTAACGATAGTTGAGGAATGGTTTTACTCTTTTTTCCCACTGTGTTAAGGGGTGTCATGCATCATGTGGGCTCTCCGTGCATGATGAAAGTATGTTTATTTAGACTACACTTTGAAGAATACTTAATAATTTACGCAAAATTTTATGAGTAATTTTAGACCTGTTTCTAAGTTCATAATTTTTAAGATATAATTCCATTTCTTAAAATTACAATTAAAAAATTGTATGTTATATTCTAATCCGTAAGATTTAAAAAATTCTACTGAAAAAATAAATCTTTTACAGAAATAATATCATTAAGATTATTGAATATTTCGCTAATTTTAATGAGTAATTAGTTATAATTTCTCACTATTTTTATTTATATTTGTATAATTCTTTTAATTTAAATATCAAAAATATTTCTTAATAATTTAAGAGAATGTAGTTCTGAAATTCCTTAAATTTAAGTTGTATGTTAATAAGTATATTATAAAGTTATGTGGACCACAGTAAACTTTCTATTCCAAAATTGTACTGTATTAATTATTTTATGATTTTACAAGAATTGAAAGATAATGCAATAACAATATTTTGTATAATTTTATTATGTATTTAAAGATTTATGGTCTGTTGACACATTTTTAGAAAGTGAAAATTTCTTTAGAATGTAGAGATTCCTAATGTTATAGTAAGAATTCTAAATTAAAATGAATTTTTGTATTTTTACAAAAACATCTGATTTATTATAACCATTTTATACATATTGTTAAACTTTTCTTTATGTAAATAGTTAACGCATTTATGCACAACTGAAAATTTTGACTTTGCTTATAATAATAAAGCAAGTCGTCTGAACGTATTGGAATCAAATCCTCAACTGAAGTGCTGAAAATAAGTGTGAATGCACAGGCTTCTTGGTCGCTACCATAGTAACCGATAGCTGGGGAAACGAGAAAGTGTGACCTTGAAGCGCCAATAGATTTTAAATGGACTATATAGTATGATCACGATGATATGTATGTAATATTCAGTTATTAGTAATTTATTTCAAATCAGTCGTAGAAATTCTTGTTTACAGTTGTTAATATTTAGGTAACACGTGATATAAAACAGCTTGGAAATTTAATATTTATAATTTTTACATAAAGTTGCATTCTCGTTTGCTTAAAACAGCGTTTCCCAACCTTTGGTACGGGTGGTACCATTGGTGGTATGAAAAAAATACTCAATGGCGGACATAAAAAAATAAAAAATAAATCAAAAAGTATCATAGTTTTAATTAATAACATTATATAGTATGCACAACTAAATATTTTTTTATAATTTTGTGTTTTTATTAAAAACATTAGTAAACGAAATACATGGTTTCCGCGCACCTGGAAAGTCAGGGAATATCATGAATTTAGACAATAGATTAATTTTGTCATGGAAAGTCTTGATTTTTCAAGTAAAATGAATAAAAGTCATGGATCCGCTAAACTACCGATTAAAAAAATGCATTGAATTTTTTAATTCTATTTTTACTTCTCATCTGGCTGAAGTTACTGAGTTTGGTATTTATGTATTATCCTATTGACCCTATTGCCAAGTAAAATTTGTAAACTCAAAGCAAGAAAGCTTAATGGGTGGGTAAATGTATATTATTCTGGTTTTTTCTTAAATTGCAGATTAAAATTTTATTAATATAATAATAATTATATTTTAATAAAAATTAGTTAAGATTTTTGCACAAAATATAAGTTTATCTCTAGGGATATTGTATATAAACATTATAGGGTTATATTTGACTATTATTCATGGTCACCTGGATAATACCAAAGTACCCTGAATTCAAATTGGAAACATTTGGATTGAAAAATTGCTATATGATTAAACTTAAGTATGTAGATAGAACAATTTATTTTTATATATGTGAATTTATTAACACTTATAAAGTAAGTTTATAGTTTTTTATGATAAAATTCCTGTAATTTCTCTAAAAGCATATATTTTATTTGTTTGTACGTCAGAAGTTTTATTCATATATACTTTAACGAAATCTTTTTAAAGTCATGGAAAATGATCTGCTAAATCAGGGAAAGACATGAAAAGTCATGACTTTGAAACATTTTGTTTTGGCAGATACCCTGTAAATAAGAATAGTAGATAAATATAAAACTTTGAACAGAGAGTCGCGTAGTGTATATATATAAATATATATTAGGTTGGGGAAAAAGAAATCCATTACTTTTGAGTGAAATTAATGACTTTATTTAACATGTTTCGGATTGTCCAATTTGGGTCAAATGTACACCGTTTTGTTTTAAAATTTGTTGCCATTTTAAAGGTAGCTTCATAATATCTCTCTCATAGAAGTCTTGGTCCTTATTGGAGTAAAACTCTAGTAATCGATTTTCACAATCTTCTCTTCATCCTAATTTCTTATCACTCAGGAAGTTTTGCAATGCGTGAAAAAGGTGGTTATCGCTTAGTGCCAGGTCCGAACTATATGGTGGATGCATTAAAACTTCCCAACCAAGCTCCCTGGGTTTCTGGCGAGTCACTACAGACGTATGTGGCCTGGCTTTGTCTTGATAAAACACAACACCACTTCTTTTGTCCAATTCTGGCCGTTTCTGGTCAATAGCGATTGACCACTAGCTTCAAACTGTCCAGTTGTTGACAATAGAGATCTGAATTTAGTGTTTGGCCATACGGAAGCAACTCATAATAAATGATTCCCTTCCAGTCCCACAAAATACACATAGAGTTGTGATCAGTGGAAAAAACCCGGGAAAAAAAACTGGTTTTTTGGGGAGGGAATTTTGACAATTTCCAAAACTTGGGAATTTTGAAGTATTTTGAAGTCGCCAATTCCTATGACACAATGAGGACCACCATTTTCCCCTGTCTTTGTTGTAGACCTCAAAAGTTGATATTTTCACAAAATTCAACTATTATATGCTATGAAAAATAAATTGAATAATTGGAATTAACTAACTATATTTGGCAAGGTATCATGTTTAGCATGAAAGTATGAGTATATTTTTCCTTTGAGAAATATCCAATATTTTTATTATTACATAAATATTAGGCAATAATCTGTAGTGTCACAAAACCCATAAATCATTATTTTTCTTGGATAACATCTCTCTCTCTCTCTCTCTCTCTCTCTCTCTCTATATATATATATATATATATATATATATATATATATATATATATATATATATATATATATAATGTGTGTGTGTAGGAATTGGACACAAAATGCAACAGTGTCATTTGATTACACCTTTAAATGATATATGCATTACAAAAAATAATAAACTGTTATTTTAAATTTAAAGATATTTATTTTTATATTATAAAAGGAGGGGGAAAAGTTTAGCATAAAGCAATTTACATAATAAATAATGATAAAAAATAATGTATATAATTATTATATTAGCAATTAAAATTGAAGCAACCAGTTATGTGTTTGATAAGACTAACAGGGTAATTAATTACATAAGTACTACTATAAAATCATTTAAATGCTCATTGCTATTATTTCTTGAATATATATATATATATATATATATATATATATATATATATATATATATATATATATTGCCAAAAGTAAAAAAAAAAAATCTCTTAGAAATAATATGCTAGTTCTTAAATAGCCACTGTTGAAAAAATAAATGTAAACATTGTTAAAATGATTTCTTCCCAAAGCTCCCAAAATTCCGGGTTTATTTCCACCTCTTCAAAACTCCGGGTTTTTTACATCTCTAAATACACAGTAGAACCTTCCTGGCCGTTAGTTTTCGTTTGATCACAGTTTGAGCTCCTTCATTGCGCTTTGACCACGATCGTTTTCGCACAATATTGTTGTATTTGAACCACTTCTCATCCCCAGTCACCATCCGTTTAAGAAATGGGTCGATTTCATTCCTTTTGGTCAAGGCTTTGCAGACGGAAAACCAATCCATCGTGTTTTTTGGTGTTAATTGAAGTGGCACCCAAACATCGAACTTCTTTTTGAATCCAACTTTTTGCAAATGGTTTAAAACTGTTTTATGGTCGATCTTTAGCTCCTGGGCGATGCTACGACTACTAACATGCCGGTCAACTTCTATTATTTCTATGATTTTATCGACGTTTTCGACGACTGGCCTGCCTGTGCGAGGTGCATCTTTAACATCAAATATGCCTGAAGGCAATCAGCGAAACCAAAATTGCATGCAATTATCTGTTACAGTATCGACACTATAAACACCATTCACAATTTCAGCCGCCTGGTTTGCATTTTGGCCTTTATCAAAGAAAAACTGTAAAATGTACCGAATTTTCTCTTTGTTGACTTCCATTTTTAACACCCTGTAACTCACAACTGAAGGGAGCAAACAAAAACCACGAAAGAAACCTTTTTAGTGTGAAATATCACCTTGACAACGAGCATAAATTTGAAATTGTTTGTTCGATACTTTACGAGATATCAGTCAATCACTACAGCTATCTACGGAAAAAATAATGGATTTCTTTTTCCCCAACCTAATATAGTATTTTTGGTGTGTATGAATATAATTGTATGGTGATTGTGTTTATATAGTATTATTGTTAGTGGTTTTTATGCTATTTCTAAATAATTTATACACTTCGTATAGGTATGTTCTTAATGTATGATAATTTGTCAAGGTATTGGTGATGTATAGGTATCAGTATTGCTCGAGCTCAACACTAGGTTTACGGGATGTATTTAGAAATTTGTAAGGAAATCTACAAAACTCTTTTGCATTTTTATTTTATCTCTTGTACTGACTTTTAACCATTGGACGAGGTAAATATATACTGAAGTCTATTTTCTTTAAAAGTGTCGAAATATTGGAAATTTTCTGTGTGGTATACCTATCTCTACGGATATGCATCCATTTGAAGCGATCGTAATGGAGACAAAATTATTAGTAAATTAATTTTACAACAACAATAATAAATAGAAATGTACGGACAATAATCCCAGATCTTTTCGATCGGAGCTGATCTTTTCTGTACTCTTGAGCCAATAACTTCTCAGTGATTTAAATTATGGGGAAAAAAATTATTGTATATTTAGTGTATTAATATAACCGTGTCCTAAACTTAAACTTGCTTAATTTTTTCTCTAATTGTTGTGTATTGTGTTCCCCTTCACTGAACTCGTGTATCATTCACTCATTTCTTGTCGTAATTTAAAATTTTAAACTTTCTGACTTAATTAAACTCATATCAGTATCTTCAGTCCTCATTATCGTGTTTTCATCCATGACAGAAACTCTGACCTAGAGGGCCTGGCTCAGGAAGGTCAGACAACGAGCTGCCGTGCGATAAGCCCAGTGGCATTTGTGTAGAGCTTCGCGCTCCCACGACACAGGTCCGAGGTTCGATCTCCGGACTGGGCAACGTTGACTCAGCTTTTCATCCCTTCAGTGGGTAGACAAACTGAGGACCAAGCATGCTTGGGAACTAAACACTGGAAATTCCGCTTAAGGCTGACCACCTAACCGAAACATACGTTTCGCACCCCTGGTCCATTGGTCTCGGAAACGTAGATTGGCACCGTAGGCCCTGACCCCCAGGGGCTGTTGCGCCGAGGAATTTAGAGTAGTACCGACAATACTTCGATATGTTATCCGATATTGTTCTCTCAAACGAAACAAGCAATAAACAACAGTAGGAAGTGTGTGTGTGTGTGTGTGTGTGTGTGTGTGTGTGTGTGTGTTGTGTGTGTGTGTGTGTGTGTGTGTGTGTGTGTGTGTGTGTGTGTGTGTGTGTGTGTGTGTGTGTGTGTGTGTGTGTGTGTGTGTGTGTGTGTGTGTGTTGTGTGTGTGTGTGTGTGTGTGTGTGTGTGTGTGTGTGTGTGTGTGTGTGTGTGTGTGTGTGTGTGTGTGTGTGTGTGTGTGTGTGTGTGTGTGTGTGTGTGTGTGTGTGTGTGTGTGTGTGTGTGTGTGTGTGTGTGTGTGTGTGTGTGTGTGTGTGTGTGTGTGTGTGTGTGTGTGTGTGTGTGTGTGTGTGTGTGTGTGTGTGTGTGTGTGTGTGTGTGTGTGTGTGTGTGTGTGTGTGTGTGTGTGTGTGTGTGTGTGTGTGTGTGTGTGTGTGTGTGTGTGTGTGTGTGTGTGTGTGTGTGTGTGTGTGTGTGTGTGTGTGTGTGTGTGTGTGTGTGTGTGTGTGTGTGTGTGTGTGTGTGTGTGTGTGTGTGTGTCTTGTGTTGTGTGTGTGGGTGTAGTGTTGTTGTGTGTGTGTGTTGTGTGTGTTAGTGTGTGTGTGTTAGTGTGTGTGTGTGTTAGTGTGTGTGTGTGTGAGTGTGTGTGTGTGTGTGTGTGTGTGTGTGTGTGTGTGTGTATTTGTGTTGTGTGTGTGTGTGTGTGTGTGTGTTGTGTGTGTGTGTGTGTGTGTGTGTGGTGTGTGTGTGTGTGTGTGTGTGTGTGTGTGTGTGTGTGTGTGTGTGTGTGTGTGTGTGTGTGTGTGTGTGTGTGTGTGTGTGTGTGTGTGGTGTGTGTGTGTTGTGTGTGTGTGTGTGTGTGTGTGTGTGTGTGTGTGTGTGTGTGTGTGTGTGTGTGTGTGTGTGTGTGTGTGTGTGTGTGTGTGTGTGTGTGTGTGTGTGTGTGTGTGTGTGTGTGATAGAGTGTGTGTGATAGAGAGATAGATAGATAGAGTAGATAGATAGATAGATAGATAGATACCAACAAATTTTAAAACAACTATCTTTCTTTTTAAAACAGACTGTATTTTATTCTAGATAGATAGATCATCAATAGATAGTTAGAAATTTCATTACACTTTTCTTTTATTAGTGAATAATTAGTACTCCTAATTTGTAATAATTGACGTTTTTATTTCTGATGTTTACGTCCAATTGTACCTAATGGAGATTTACTAGCGTATGTGTCTAATCAAAAATGCACATATCTTATAAATCTCTTTTCGGTTGTATAACTTTCCTCTCTTATATTTTGAAAGGTAAGTATTGTTTTTAAGTACAATTTATTAAGTCATTTTATGGAATTCTTCATAATTTGGAATATATCAAAACCTTTTGACAATTTCGGCATTTCAAAAACCGGTAATGTGAGTGTGGAAAAGTTTAACACTTTCTTTAAGAATAGGGATCGAGAAAGACACGGCCGTTTTTGGAATATAGTTCAAAACTCCCTGTCTGTCGATTTCTTATGACATGCAAAATAACGCATTAATGTACCCTTGACCTTTGTTTGTAAAGTATTTATATCTATTAAAATCTATATCGTTTGAATATTATCACCGTTGCCAAATCATACCACAGATTATAATTCAAATGTATAGGAAGATCCAAGAAGACCAGTGTAAGAATGTCCCCAACCTGCCTTCTTTTATTTTGCTGTTCATTTTATACATTTTAGCCCGTAGTAGCTAGTATTTCATTTACACTATCGATTTCTCTTTACGAAAATGTAATAGAGGGTACTTTACAGCAATGTAGTTGTAATACCGACCGCTAGGTGGAAAATAAAATGAATGCACTATTAACAGTGGACAGGTCGGGACATTTTTACCTTACCATGTTGAATGGACCTTCCTATGTCTTATATATTACCTTTGATTTGTTCTTCCTGTTATCGTATAGCAACTCATATAGAGGGCACTTAATTTGTAGTGTAGTTGTACAAGTGACCTCTAGGGTCTAGAAAGTGTAAAAGTATACTAGTAGCATCGAGCGGGTTGGAAACCTATAGTATCGTGTTGTGTTTTTCGAAAACCAATAGAGGGCGTTCGCAGTTAAATAAAAATGCGTCTACTATTAGGGGACATACTACTTTACCTTATTTGGGTCAATGAAGTGAATCTTATGTGATACGTTAAGAAAAGAGGGCGCTTCGGTAGTACAATATTGGCCACCAGAGGGCCAAAAAAAGTATAAAATAACCTGCCCATTAAGGGCGGGAGGGTTTGGGAACTTTCTACCCTATGTGCTGCAGTAGTTGATTTCCAGGATAACAATTATGACTGTGATAGGGGGCGCTTCGGTAGTACAATATTAGCCACCAGAGGGCGAAAGAAAGTATAAAATAACCTGCCCATTAAGGGTGGGAGGGTTTGGGAACTTTCTACCCGATGTGTTGCAGTAGTTGATTTCCATAACAATTTGACTGTGATAGAGGGCGCTTCGGTAGTACAATATTAGCCACCAGAGGGCGAAAGAAAGTATAAAATAACCTGCCCATTAAGGGTGGGAGGGTTTGGGAACATTTTTCCTCATGTGTTGCAGAGGTTTATTTCCAGGATAATTTTCCTGTGATGACTGTGATAGAGGGCGCTTCGGTAGTACAATACTAGCCACCAGAGAGCGAAAGAAAGCATAAAATAACCTGACCACTAAGGGCGGGAGGGTTTGGGAACAATCTTGGTTGAATCTGGCTACATAAATCTTAATTTATCCATTATGCTGTGCTATAAAACCCACTAGGTGCTAACTGTAGTGTAATTGGAAAACTGAGCTCCAGCAACTATACGAGAAATCGCGAGTTGCTATTAACGGGTCTAAATTTATTTATAGCTATCAGTGTAAACAAAAAGGGCGACATCTTTAGTATTAGCTCTGCATAGAGAATTTGAAATTCCTTTAATTCTCGGAATTCTACATATTGAACGATTTAAGTGTTAAAATTAATATTTGTACCACCGTAGGTATGTAATAAATGCCCGTTATAATTCTAAAGTATTGCTTTTAATATTAAATTATACAGATGAGCTAAAACATGCCCGTAGAAAGCTACTTTGAATCAAACAAATCTACAAAATTGTAGCAAAGAAATCCAATATGGCTGTCATTTCATCACTGGAACGATACAGAGGAGCTGCGAGATTACTGAAAACTGTCGTTAAAATATGGAATGAATTCAATCAAACGGACGTGTCAAATAAGTACTGTACAGAAATATCATAAAAAAGCAAAGTTTATTTCAAAAATTGAAAATATGATGTACAGAGTATATAATGTAATGTAATAGTAATAAATTTACAACAGTTTTAGTTTCGTAGTTCATTTCAACCAATTTGAAAACAATTAGACTGCCTTCTGAAACAGGTTTAAGGGTGTCAAACTGGTTCAACAAAACCTAAAAATAAAAATGAGGCTAATTAAATATATCATTAGCATTATATAGAATACAACTTTCATGTCACACGACTTGGAAATAATCTTTTAAACTTTATTGAGTACGAATCAAAACTCACTGTATCTCACAGATATATATTTTAAATGATTTCTGTTGAAATTTACTCTTTTTAAGTTCAGCCTGGTTACACCCGAAAATTTTCTTCGCGAGCTGGAATTTTATTCCCCACCCCCAGTCAAAACTAAGCTAGTGGAACCCAATAGGATAGGTACAAAGTACAGCACCAACGTTAGACAGTTTGACTTTCTCGTTTACTTCTATATCAATTGTAATTAACTAAATACATGGGCGTAATTTGGGAGGGGGGTCAAATGCCCACCAGAAATGTTAGAAGAAGGACAAATTTACTGTTTTGACCCTCCAGTTTTTGAGGTTCTATTCATATTTTATAGTTTTGATTCTCTAATGCCCCCTCAGTTGAAACGTCCAAATTACATCCCTGAATCTAAAGTTGAAAATGTAATAGGTATATAACAGTAAAAACAACAAGTAAAGGTAAAACATTATAAATTGTTAAGTATCTCAATTTTTCTTTAAAAAGGCAAAGAAGTTTGGAAGTGGGATTTCCCAAACTTTAAATTAGTTTTCTTGAAAAAAATGGATGTCGTCGATTGTTGAAATTTAGACAATCGATTAAAATACGGGAAACTGAAGTGTACCTTTTTTGGTTCCACAACTCTAGTCAAGAAGCGTGACTGTGGTTAGAGACGAGTTTTACGATATAGCTGTAAGAGATAAGCTGATCCAACGAGACTGATGCTGCCTTCTTTCCAAATTCTCATATAATTTTTTAATATTTGCAATTTTCTTTACTTTTATTTTTTCTTAAGCTTATTTCCACATTTTTAATTATAATCTTTTATTTTCAACGTTAACTTCTGATATTTAAATGCTAATTTTGTTTTCTTCACCAATTCTGTACGGATGTCACTGGCCGTAAAAATATGTGTTTTGTTTCTATCCCTAAACTTTCTACTCTATTTTTATGTCTTGAACTCACAAATCCACCTCCCTATCCCCTCTTTTTCCTTTTAGTGGTTTTATTTTTCTGCTCGTGGTTATTGAAGGTCCTGAAGGATGCTGCCTTCTTAGCGGAATCGGGAAACTTGTTACCAGCAATTCTCACACGACTGGAAACCAAACAAAAAATTACATCATATCCTTTTCGAGACAGACAATTCAGCTGCTCTAGAATTGCAACAATCATGGGTTGGGCATTGTTTAGGCTCTTTAGTTTTTCCAAAGTGCTCATGCTATCGGTGTATAAACGATAGCATCGTATTACGATGAAATGAATGCGTAATGAGGCTTAGTGCACATAAAACGGCAATGACTTGGGCAATATAAACAGAACATTCTTTTGGGGAAAGTACTTTAAAAAATATATTTTAATAGACATTGGAATAATAGACTTTAAAAATAAACATTGGAAAAATAGACCTTAATAAATAATTTTTCAAGTCTATTTACACATTTTTTCAAGTCTGTTTTTAGACATTGGAAAAATTAAAGATTAATTTTTCCAATGTCTAAAATTAAAGGCTCTGATTTAATGGTCGTATCATCCGACAGAATACCACAACCAACACGTTCAGCTGCTTTCGACTCATCTGTAAGTTATTTACTGCATTATTGATTAATCCCATGATCAAATAAAGGATTGAATTAAAGGATTAATCCATGAACAAAGATTAAAAAAGGAGTGATATGCAACTAGAGTTGTGAGCAATGGAAAAAACCGGGTTTTTTGGGAAGGGAATTTTGAAAATTTCCAAAACATGGGAATTTTGAAGTATTTTGTTTACTTTTATCCTAATCGCACTACAATTTTTACATTTCACACATTTTTATTATTACATAAATATTAGGCAATAATCTGTAGTGTCACAAAATCCATAAATTATTATTTTTCTTGGATAACATCTCTCTCTCTCTCTCTCTCTCTCTCTCTCTATATATATATATATATATATATATATATATATAATGTGTGTGTGTGTGTGTGTAGGAATTGGACACAAAATGCAACAGTGTCATTTGATGACGCCTTTAAATGATATATGCATTACAAAAAATAATAAACTGTTATTTTAAATTTAAAGATATTTATTTTTATATTATAAAAGGAGAAGAAGAAGTTTAACATAAAGCAATTTACATAATAAATATTGATCAAAATAATGTATATAATAATTATATTAGCGATTAAAATTGAAGCAACCAGCTATGTGTTTGATAAGACTAACAGGGTAATTAATTGCATAAGTACTACTATAAAATCATTTAAATGCTCATTGCTATTATTTCTTGAATATATATATATATATATATATATATATATATATATATATATATATTGCCAAAAGTTTAAAAAAACTCTTAGAAATAATATGCTAGTTCTTAAATAGCCACTGTTGAAAAAAATAAATATTAAACATTGTTAAAATGATTTCTTCCCAAAGTTCCCGAAATTCAGGGTTTATTCCCCAAAATTCCCGGGTTTATTCCCACGTCTTCAAAATTCCGGGTTTTTTACATCTCTAGATGCAACCCTCTCGGACCCAGGTTTACTGGTGAAAATGAAACAGTTTGGCACTCCATCTAGTAAGACTTTCTTTTTCCGACATTGTATAGTGAAGGAATTGTCCCCCAACACGCGATTTAGCCATTTTTTTTTTAATTTTACTTTATTTTTGTAGAAAATAGCTTAATCTTAAAAAAATGCTTCAATAATAGTAATTCCAAATAATAAGTCTTGCCAAATAACCATTCATCGACCGGTTGGAGTATATATGTTATGAATGCACTAGGACCAAGTTTCTAATACATGAAGGGAATTTATTACTCAGGAACCAGAGAGGTATTACACCATCCTTAAAGACACATTTATAATATAGATAACAACATACAGTGAAATACGTTTAACACGAAAACGCGTAAGACGAAATATCGGTTAACACAGAATAATACAACGGTCCAGACAAACTACTATGCATTTTTTTTTCTCTTACCAAGAAACGAAAATAGCTTTACCCGAAAAGATTTTTCTTCTGGGAATGAACAAAATGCGTAAATCACCAACCAAGCAGACGAAAGTTTCTGGATTATTGGCCTGTTTTACCACATCATCTAAAGAATTCGTTGCATTAGATGACGATAATGGATGTACAGTAGCATTTACGGCAGACAAAAACATTTTGGAGATAGTTCAAAGCTCAAAAATTATCACTTGTAGATATTCCGAGGACGAAAATGAAATGAATAATACAGCTAGAGATGTAAAAAACCCGGAATTTTGAAGAGGTGGGAATAAACCCGGGAATTTTGGGGAATAAACCAGGAATTTGGGGAAGAAATCATTTTAACAATGTTTACATTTATTTTTTCAACAGTAGCTATTTAAGAACTAGCATATTATTTCTAAGAGTTTTTTTTTACTTTTGGCAATATATATATATATATATATATATATATATATATATATATATATATATATATATATACATATATATATATATATTCAAGAAATAATAGCAATGAGCGTTTAAAGGATTTTATAGTAGTACTTATGTAATTAATTACCCTGTTAGTCTTATCGAAAATAACAGTTTATTACTTTTTGTAATGAATATATCATTTAAAGGTGTCATCCAATGACACTGTTTCCTTTTGTGTCTAATTCCTACACACACACACGATAAATAGACAGACAGACAGATATAGAGATGTTATCCAAGAAAAATAATGATTTATGGGTTTTGTGACACTACAGATTTTTGTCTAATATTTATGTAATAATAAAAATATTCGATATTTCTCAAAGGAAAAATAGACTCCTACTTTCATGCTACACATGATACATTGCCAAATATAGTTAGTTAATCCCAATTATTCATTTTTTTTCATAGCATATAATAGTTAAATTTTGTAAAAATATAAACTTTGGAGGTCTACAACAAAGACAGAAAAAAATCGTGGTTCTCATTGTGTCAGGAATTGACGACTTCAAAATACTTCAAAATTCCCATGTTTTGGAAATTTTCAGAATTCCCTTCCCCAAAAGCCCGGTTTTTTCCACTGCTCACAACTCTAAATACAACTCATCTTTTCACGTCATCTGAAATGGGGAACATCAATGGAAAGCATGCGCAATTATTTAGACACCCTTTCCTATGGTGACATGAATAACAAAATGGACGACATCGAACAATTTGTTGGCAATTTCAGGCTAAAAAAGGGCAATGCAGAGAAAAATATCCGATATTTTCCAAAAATTTGATAGATGCTTAGTTTCTCAAAAAGCTGGAAATTTTTGTATTAAATTTCATTAATTTCTTGTAAATGTTTTTGTTTCATGGATTTTTATTGAATACAAACATATATACCTATCTAAGTAAATAAAATGTATTCTAATAACTTCATTTTATAGCAATATTAAAAAAATATTAAACATCTTAGCACGAAAAAATATTTCAGCCCCTCAGTTTCGTATTAAACTATTTTCACTGTACTTACAACAATAACTATATTATCGTAGTTGGCCTTTCTTCTGGATATTTAAAGTTCCAAAACGAAAAGTCATTTGTTTCAAAACTTCATTTAGTTTTAAAATTTAATACACTAGCAATATAAAAAATTTTGAAAATAAAACCAGTTTTATGAAGCAAACAGCATATTTTGTTTAATGTTCATTATAACTTTAATACGAATTAAAGAAATAAAAGTGTTATATTTGGCTATTAATCCTTGCGCTCCACTAATTCAAAAGTAGCTACGTTTACGGCGAGATTATATAAAAATAGCATAAGTATTTACCAAAAATAAAAACATTAATCACATGATAAATAAAATGTTAAATGTTATTGATTTTGAAAGCATGCGGTAAATTGTGGCAACAAATATATTGCACTGTGAAAAAAAAAACGATGAATTTTTTTAAGGAATATGCCAAATAAAAATAGAAAATCAAATAATCTGGTATTAAAAAAATACTAAAATTTATATCCTTTTAAAGCATATTTCATACGTTATTACATAAATTAAGTTACTTAAAAATGTTTATTTTTTCATTCAAGAAAAAATGTCTACAATAAATGGTTTCCAAGGTACAAGGAGGGCAAAAGGAGTTTTATATCCATTACGACATTGGGCTTCAAATCATTCGACCTGCCTAAAACTTCCCAATATTCTCTTGAATCACCATGCAAAATTTCATTAAGATATACCCAGCCATTTTGGAATGCATAACACATACGAATATAAAGAATTTTGTGAGTATATATAATTAATGATATTCATAGAACAACTAAAAAAATTTAAGTACATGGGTAAAAAAAGGTTTGGAGATCTAAGATCTACTTTTACTACACGAGGATTAGTGAGACCAGGATCTAGTACTTAAAGCCGATTCCAAACGGCTACGAACGACCACGCCATCAGTGGGTTCGAACCCATGAACTCCGGTACCAAGCAATTGCACTCTACTAATTTGGGCATCGTTCGATGAAAATAAAAATAAAAGACGTTTAACAGAAAATAAACTTAATGTGCCATAAAGTGGTATTAAATAAATGAAAGCGTGTTTGTCTTACTTTGCTTTAATATAAACTTGTAAGAGGATACGAAGCAACGATAAATTGAGGAAGAATTTTTGTTAACTTTTCAACTTATCCTATTTTTTAAATTATCATAAATTCATGGAACTTTCAGCATTTGTTTTTAGTACTTATTTAATCAATTTTATTAAATTTTTTAGTAAATTAATATAAAATATATAAAATTATTTAACTAAAAGTAATTTAAATGCATTACTGTCCTTTAAAACTAACATGTACAATATGAAAAAAATAAATAAAGCATTTAATTAAACTAAAATTCATTTAAAAGTATAATGTATTTTAGAACCAATATACACAGTAACATACAAGACATTCAATCGAAAATAAAGCATTTTGGCATAAATTAAAGTCTTTTAAAAGAAATGTTTAATTTTAAAACCAATATCTTTCAAAGCATTGGACCGAAAATATAAAATATAAACATAAGCTATACTACTGTATTCGTGTTAAAACACAGTAGAATGGCTTTTAATGCACACAACATCTAAAGCATTAAGTCGAAAAGTATAAAACATATTTTAACATAAATAAAAACGTTCTTTAAAGTAATCCTGTATTTTAAAACTACTATACACAAAATCATCCAGAAAACATTAAATCGAAAATATAAAAACATTTTAACATACTTAAGTCTTTTAAAAGTAATACTGAGTTTTAAAAGTAAATGTGTACTTACTTTATTCAAACTTTGTGCAAATACCACTTGGGTATTCAGGTACTCTTCAAACTTTAAAATTCCTGCAAAATTTTGCACAGTAAAGGCCTTTTTTCGAAAGAGATGATAAAATAATTTTTTTCGAAAGTGTGTTCAGTTCTATATTCCTCACTCTTTTGGAACTGCCGGTTCATAACTCTCGTTTACTCATTATATCTAAAGTAAATTTAGTATGGAGTGTAATTTCTTCCTTTGAGAATAACACTTATATTACAGAAGAATAAACTTTCCCAATAGTTAGTTATTGGGACAAGCATCAGCTGGGATGAATTGGGCTTGTCCAAATTGTTTGCAAGTATATAAAGCTGAATCATCCCTTTGACAATAGCCTTACTGGCAAATTGATTCTCAAGAAACACTAAGCCTAACAAGCTGAAATTGTTTTCTTGGTGATTTACAGAAACACAAGTGCTTGATAAATTTGATGTGAATTTATAGTCATAAATAAAATTATCTAGTAAATAAACAACACACACACAACAACATAGTACACACAAAACAACACCAACACAGTTTCACAAAACAACAACATAGTATAAATAGAGAAAGTGCATGTTTGTAAACAAATACGAGTGCTGACTACGACTCAACATTTCGTTGACAAAACATTGCTTGTTTTCATTGTATCTTATGAGCTTCGATATGGATCACTCATACAATAAAATTAAATTTTATTTAAGGGAAGGGGAAGAAAACATCAGAAACTGCCAAAATAATTCAAAATAGATATTTTTTATCATTTACAAAATTATATATTTAAAAAAAATTAAACACTTTACATAATACTATTAAGTACCATAATCAAAGTATAACTACTTTGATTATGTTAACAGGCACAATAAACTATTACGTAAATAAGAATGTAATAAAAACGTGCAAAATCTGATCATTTGAAGGACAAACAATAATTACATTTATAGGTACAGTACTTCTCACAAAAGCATAGAAAATACATTAGAAATATGAAAAAAAAACTTAGTAAAAAAATTCTTAGAGCATAATAATTTTATATAATCTATCACATTACAGTAAGGTTAACGTTTAATTACCATTCTGAAAATGTTTTCCGCAAATTCTCGAAGAAGAACTTGGAGTGCAGTCTTGCCTTTTCAAAACTTTTATCCAAAGCATTCGTAATGTACGATCTTTAAGAAAGCAATAAAATCCAATATTTTCATCTTTTTTGAAACGCTTAGTACATCCATGAGTACAAAAGCTTGTTATAATTTTCAGATAATTGACAAAATTAAAATCCCAATAACAAACACAATCCGTAGGAAATTCAAATGTTTTGCCAACGAGGAAGTTGAGCTGCAATTTTTGCTGCACCTGACGTCATGCGCACATTCTCTATAGCCATCCCTGTTAACAGAATGTCTTTAAATTTACATTTAACTTATTCCGTGTCATGTGTACACTTTCAAGTCTTTAATACGATAACTAGTTATATATTACAACAAAATGTAAACGCACAACTTTTTGACAAGTAGTACAAACAGCAAACAAGAGAAATTAAATCAGAATAGGGTTAGAAAACATATGTAGCATATTTTTTTTTTGTTTGTTTGTTTAAATGAAAAAAATTCAAACTTTAGAAGAGAGGTATGTTGTTTTACTAGTGGACAATTTATAAGATCATATTTATGTTAGAAAAAGTTAATAAACTATTCTTTCAAAAAGATAAAACTTGTTTGTAAAAGTTTCACTTGTTTATAAGTCATCATCAGATATGTTCTTTTAAATATAATAACCTAAGTAACTTTTTCTTAGATTTCGATATCTTTTCATAAATTTTAATTCAAAGGTCCCTTGTCTCTAAACCTTCATGACCAGGGTCGGATTTAGGCTTTAAATCCCTCGGGGCAAATGTTAAAAAATAGCACTTCTATAGAACTACAATCTATATATACAATGCAATTTTTCCTTTAAAATACTTAATTTAAAACATAACAGGAATATGACTCAGGCAATTTTTATGAAATTTTAGTCATTGAAGTATCTCATTCAGAAACATCGAAATTGTTATGTTACTGAGTTCAGCTTCAATTTCTAATGTATATCTTACATATTTCTAATAATACAAGTAATTGCAACACTATTGATTCAGAAGAATTCTTTAATTTGAAAAATTCTTTAATGAATGAAAGTAAAATGAAAGCCAAATATATATATATTTGGCTTCACTTCTTCAGTTTTAAAAAATTGCTGGCATATCAAGAAATAATATTTACCTCAATTACAAATAAAACATTTTTGATACTCCAAGTAATAACCTATTTTGTATTCCCTGTTTGATAGCAGAAAGTAAACCATTGCCATTGCTTTATTAGATTTTTTTCTACTTCAAAGATGCTTTGGCTTTTACTGCTCAGTTCAACCCATTTATAAAATTTGCAGCAATCATAAGTCTCGTATATTATCAGACATTTTCTTAACTTCATACATCATGCTGGATATTTCTTATGGTTATTATCGAGTAAAGTATAAACTAAATAAGGGGTAAAATTGGATTGTCCTTTGTAGAATCATTCTTCGCTTGGCAATCGAAAAAAAGTGCGATAGTGCTCTTTTCAAGATAGAAAATACAATCATTCAAACTGTATGAATACTCATTCTAATAAGGCAATTTGTCCCAACGTCACGAACTACCATAATGACCTTCCCATTCATTTTCATGTTTACAACATCCAATAGACAAACAATAAACTGCCCTTCCGTTTGAAACTAAAGCCAGAATTGTCATAATTGGAGAATTTGCCCTACTGCGCCTTATAAAGTCAAACGAAAATCGAAATAATTCGATTCTTGTAATGGTACTGCGATGACAATCTTTGTTACAGATTAACAGAGTGAAGCTGAATTGAGACGTGAAAGAATCTTGCGAAAATTATTAAAAAAGGTCAACGCCCTCTTGTGGAGAAACGGATTTTGCACTTGTAGTACTGAACTCCAATCACAGGAAAGAAAATGTAGGGATATTTGTTTCAAGTTTAGGGATTTTGATTAAGTTAATAGCCCTTTAGGGATATAAATTCCCTCTTCATGTAAACATGATCCGGATGCTGGACCTTTTCCAGTGAAATTTAAACTTGTGATCGTTCATATCGTTAGGAAAGGGAATTCACATCATAAGAGGAATATCCTTATTTTTGTAATAGTTTTTGTAGTTACTGTTAATCAAAACATCCACTTTTTTTTCCTGGCGTTATTCGTCAGATTCGAGCTTAACTCTTCCCTATTAGCTATTTTTTTTCCTTTAGCCGGACATCTAGATCACTAAAGTTTATGGAGGTATATGCTTTTAATTTTTAGATTGCAAAATTAGAGTATTACGATTATAACTTGTTCTTATTGGTCATATAACTAAAATTTTATTTAGGAGTGTAGTCAGTTTTTGTGTTTTTATTTTGAAAAGGGAAAAAAATGAAGCATCAACATGTATTAAAATTTCATTTACCAAGTCTAGTATTTCTTTACGATATATATATTTATTATTCACATACATATTGCCTAAAAAGTTTGTAAATAGTTTACTAGAGTAGTTTGTTTAATTTGCACCCAGGAAATAACCGGTCCTAGGACTATTGACCTTATCGTTTGAGGCTTGTTTTTAGTGTATTGTGAAATATTAAAGATTGTTTCCAGTTTAATATATTTCTTGATTTAACTGGTAAATCTTATTAGGCACTTGATGTAAAATTATTTATTTAAAATTTAATGTTATTGTAATGAAGCCTCTTAATAGACTAGCATTTAGGAGGATTTGTGTAAGTACTAATTCATAAAATCATATTATGTTTGGACAAATATGCCATCTTGTTAGCAAATGGACATATGTCCAGTTGATGCTTTGTAAGAAATTTACAACACTGTGTATTGTTAAAACATTTTGAATGAAATGATTGTCATTAATTTATGTTTCTTACAGAGTTGCAAAAAACCCAGGTTTTTTAAGAAAAACCTAACCTGGGTGGGGTTTTCTGGGTTTTATTAGGGGTCTGATTTTAAGAGGAGAGGGCAGGGGAAGTACCTTATTTCAGAAAAGATTAAATTGCTAAAACTGATTATATTTTTATTAATTAAATATTCAATAAATTATAATTTAATTAATACAAATAAATCAGTGTAATGACTATAAAAAATTTTACTCTCACATATCACACAAAATGTTATATATTGCTAAAAATTTATTACTTAAAACATTTACTTCGTTCTTATATTTCCATTTTAAGCTAATAATTTCTAGAAGTAATTTGTACCCTACTTTATAAATTTTTAATCGTTTGATAGTTTTAAAATAATTTCATTAAATAGCAACCGTATTTTATAAATATAACTAAATATTTTATAAGCATAATTGCCTAAATATAACCAACTAATGCTTATATTTTGCTTAATTTGTACTTATTGCAAAAATTCTGCGCTGTTTAGTTTAATAAACAGTACAAAAGTGCCTTTAAATACATTAAAAACTCAAATTTAAATTTGTATTCATATTAATAAAATTTCAAACCCTTTTTTTGTTCAAAATATGCTTTGAAATTGGGTAAAAACTTAATACACAAATTGTAAACATCACTTGGCGACAACTTGGCGATCACTTCTACAAGAATAGCGCCCAAAACATGGCTGCGGGGCCCCCGGAACTTGGAATTTACCAGTACCTTATTTCAGAAAAGATTAAATTGCTAAAACTGATTATATTTCTATTAATTAACTAAATATTCAATAAATTATAATTTAATTAATACAAATAAATCAGTGTAAAGACTATAAAAAAGTTTACTCTGACATCACACACAAAATATCATATATTGACATATACCACGTATTTGAATGTTATTTTAACAATGGATTACTTTTTATCCTTTTCTCCTTTTAAAAAAAACATTTTTGAAACTTTTTTGCATAAAATTTTTGTCAAAGGTAATAGGCAATCAGTGTGTAGCCAAAAAAAGAGTCAAGTCCCAGGAACAAAGTAAGGTCATTTCTCAACAGTCAACACAACCTGTTTTTCACAATGAAAGAAGAGAAATTTCACACTATCCCTTTCTTGCTGACAAAAGAATTGAAAATTTTCTAAATTGTGTTGGATTTACCATAGATTTGCAAATATTTTTCTGAATTTTGATAGACTGTATATATAATTCCACAGAATAATTCTTTAAAATTGAAAGAGGGTAAAAAACTAAGATAACAGTTTCTGAAAATAAATAAAAATATCATCAATTTAAATAAAAATAAAAAACCCAATAAAACCTGCTTTAGAGTGGGTTTTATTGGGTTTTACCCAGCGTGGGTTTTTTGCTACCCTGATTTCTTATTAGCAATACTTGTTGTACTTGTTAAACACTGATCAAAACAGAAAAAAAATACTCCTTGTGTTATTACATTTAAGAGTCCCATTTTGAACCAGGGTTGGCTTCATTTGCCGAACCCGAAAAAACCTGGGTGGATTTTTTCAAAATTGGGTTCTCAAAATCTTTATTTAAAATTCCACATATTTAACTAATAATAAATATATTGAATTACATCTATAATATATATTACATATTTCATCTTTGACAATGATCCTAGAATTTTTTTTTTAATTTGAGGGGGTCTAAACTGCTAGAAAAAACAAAAACTTTTCAGGGAAAAATAGTTATCTGTATAACAAATACAATAAAATCTAAATTAAACAAAGTTAATAAGAATGTATGATGAAAAAAAAATAAGAATATTGAAGTATTACATGTGATAAAATTAATCGAAAAATGGACAAGAAAAATTGGGTAAAAAATATGTATAACAACTGCAAATAATAAACATGGGGATAATATATATAATTAATTCTGCTACTTATCATATATAACTTACAAATTAACTAAAAAAATTTCTTCTGAATGCTTTAATAACATGATACTGCTAATAAATATAGAGCAATATAATTTAATACATTTTATTGAAAAGAAAAAACTTCAAATGCAACTATTTCAAAGCCAACTTTTAGTATAAAATAATTGCCATTCAAAACTAGTTTTTTGATGTTAGAAAAATTTTATAATATGAAAAAATTTTAAGATTTTAAAATTTCTTTTAATTTAGACAAAAATTTCTTCTGCATAATTTAACCTTGATTTTTAACATTTTTAATTTATTTTAATCATAAAATTAATTATATGTCCTGTCCTCTTACATAACAAAAAAACTGAATAGTTTTCAAATCCCCAAGAAAGCATCTAAAACCCTTTAAAGTACTGATAAAACCCGAAAAAAAAGCCCAAAAACCCACTGGGTTGGGTTATTTCTAAAAAAAAACCAGGTTTTTGCCAATCCTGTTTTGAACTGAAGCTTATTCAATTTTTTAGACTATGGTTTATGCTAAAATGAAAGGCCATTTATAGAGAAAAATAAAAGTTTTGTACAGGAAAAAAAAAATTGTGTATTTTTTTTTATAAATTTAAGAATTTAGTGTGTTTGTGCATGTGAATTATAATAGTTATTTTTTTAGTAATTATATCATTTAAATTACATATTTATTTACTATTCTGTATACAAATTTAGAGTTATTAATATGTTAAATTACCATCTAAAATTGATACTTCGTAGAAAATACGTTCATAATAACTGTATATATAATTAAAGTTAACCAAAGTGTATCTAACTAAAACACATAAATGAATGAAGAATAATTTATATGACTCCTTATGATTAACGAGGGAAAAAAATCCCTTTTCAGTAATATGTTATTTTAATTGTTAACAATTATGCATATACAATTTTTCAAAGTAATTGATTATTTGACAGTTACAGTATCTAAGTAGTTAAACGCCTTAATTATACAGACTATTTATGTTTTGTTTTTCTACCAAGAAAGCAGCATTTATTTTATAAATTTTTTTAACTGACATTTTAGAATCTGTATTGTAGAAATATTTAGCTGAAGTCTTGTATCTGTTGTGAAACATTCATATGTAAACAAGATTTTATATAAGTCATTGACTTTATAGTAGGCAAATAATAAAATGCATAAAATTATAACTGCTATGAACTTTTAGAAATATTGTTTTATTATTACATTTGCCTAGAATAAGATGTTGACTATTTACAAAACAAATAAATTTATTTTTAATTTTTTATTCATATCATAATCACAAAAATATTAAGAAAAGGCTTTGAAAATATACTTTGCAATTTATCTGTAAAATTAAAATTAAGTGCATGTTCAGTATTTACATTCAAATTAAAATAATTTGATCCTCCTATTTTTAAAATAAAATTTCTCATGTATTGATATATTTATTATTATTTTATTTAAAGAGAAGAGATGTAGCTAAAACTGAGTTTTTAAAAATCTGGAAACTGATATCTTTGTAGTTATAAATTAATATTGTCCATGCAGTTTAAAGGACAGCCACTCAAATTTTAAAATATGTACTATGAAATTCAAATTGGAGATTTTTGACTAACATAGATTTTAAAATTCAAACATAGGTAGCAAAACTTATGTCATAAATTTGAAATTCTTGTTATGTAAACTAAATTTTTCAGTGCAATATTAAAAATTAAAATAGCACTATCTCAAAACTGAATTTTGAATTGTTTCCTTTTAGAACTTGGATAGTGACAGGGGTGTATGCGAGGGGAGGCTAGGGGTCTCCCCCCCCCTTGAGCTCAGACAAAATGGCAAAAATAAAAATTTTAGTAGAAATTATGTGGGCTATTATTTTTTAGAATTATGAACCTCCCTCCCCTTGAAAAAATTCTGTGTATGCCACTGGATAGTGATATAATTGAACAACTCTCTTCAGGTAAATTAATAATTAAAATGCATTTACATAAAACTAAGTAAAATTTGATGATTATCTTTAGTTTACTGGCTTATGATTTCCAAATGTATATACCGAATAATGGCCAAAGAGCCATAATGGCACTGATCTTCAGTACCAGAGTTCGTGGGTTCAAATTCCACTGTGGCATGGATGTTGATAGCCATTCGGAATCAGCTTTAAGCATTAGGTCCTGGTCTCATTAACCCTCATGTTACAAAAAAAGTAGCCTGTAGCACTGCAAATAGTATGTATTTTTTTAAATATTTAAAAATAAAGTGAAACCTGCTGAAGAAGTTTTTCAAAGTTATTTTACAAATCTTCATACTTCCCTTCTCCCTCTTTAAAAAAAAATAAATAAATAATTGTAATAAATGTTTGAATACAACCTCTCATTTAGCAACAAAGTTGTTAAGCATTATCACAGGCATGCTAAGGATGATAGGCAGATGGAGAAACCAGTTTCTATTGGGTCAAAAATTTAGCTTCTCAAAGTTGAAAGAGAGGTTCAGAGCTGAACAAACTTATAATACTGGTTGAAAGTTTAAATCCTTGGTCACACCTTAACTCATATCATGGCAAGATTGCTTTTTTCAAGAAAAGAAAAAAAAATGTATATAAGTAGCTTCTTTGGTCTATAAAAAAACTTAAAAAAAAAAAAATAAATAAATAAATAAATCAGGATATGAAAATAGAAATGTCATGTGTTTAATTAAACTATGTTAAAAATTATTTTATATTGATCGTATATTTTTATAAATTAAAAAAAAAAATTACGCCCATTTGAACTCTTTTGAGCATACGGCACCTTGCAGTCCAGTACAGACAATGAATTGCTTCATTTTTTATAAAGTTGTATGTATGGTATGCTGTACAAAATGAACATAAGGGTTAATCAGCCCAGCATGACGTAGTTTGGTTCCAATCGATGAATGGAAGTTTGTAATGATGAATAAGACAAAGCTTATCTTCAAACAATTAAAAACTTAGCAATTTATTTTAAAAGAAATATATAAAACAGAAAAAGTCTTAGCATAATCAATCAAAGGAAAGCAAAGTCCCTAAAGTTACATTGCCGCCTCATTCTGACAAAGTTAAATGCATGACTTTAGTTGGAGAATCAACAGCATTGGCCTTCTAACCTTTTCTCCCTTTATCTTGAAACCTTAGTATGAGGTTGCATCTTTCTCCCCCTCGTTTGACCTTTGCCCTTAAGGGTATGTTGAGCACTTGGTGCCTGACTATTGCAGGAAAAAATATTCATATTGAATTTTCTCAAAAGTCGGTCCATAATCACATTCCTTCACATATCACAATTGCTTTGAAACATCCCAAAATTTGGGTGTCATAGAAACCATTACTGGAAAACTGATGATTCTTTCATTTGTCAATAAAGTTGAGGAACAGTGCCCTGTTGTCTGTACAAAACCCTCACATTCTTTTTTCTTTGAGATGGGGACATCACTTACAAAATTTTTTAAGCCTTAAGATTTTTAGAAACTTCTTAAACAAAGAATTTTACAATTACCAATACATGGTAAAAATCAGGATCACAGAAACAGAAATCCTCTTAAGTGGATTTTACTGTGTTGATGTTAAAACAAATTATTGAAATGGTACTGAAAAGTGATACAACTGCATATGTGTCAATTACACTTTTTCGTTTTATTTTGAGTATATTAATAGGTTTTACTTTCAACAGTCTGAAATGGAAGTCGATTCAAATGAAATCGCAGTGGTAAAGATTGATGAATCTTGTCTCCAGACTAAATCGGCATCTGAAGAATCTCCTGATATAGAGCTTTCATCCCCAGTGAAATCCTCTCCTGAAATAATCCCTTCATCTCAAACAGTCTCTCATCAAGATGATCTACCAAATCAGAAATGTTCCCCTCAGGCTGTTCCAACAGATGAGCCAGCTTCGGTTCAGGCTGTCCCCTCTGAACAAACAGGCACATCTCATGACGATTCGGGCCAGGCAATTTCAACTCAAGATGTTCCTCCAGATCAAGAAACTACTAAAGCAGTTTGTTCAGATCAGGATAAACTTGCATCAGAGATGATGCCCCCTCCTAAAAAAATCCCACCACTCGAGGCACCTTCTTCCGAAGTTACTCAGGTTGTAGCTTCATCACCTGGGCCATCATCTGTTCCATCAAAAATGACAAACGGACCTAGCACTATAAAGCAGTGCATAGACTATAAATCAATGTCTACTGGAGTTTACCTTGACTCAACTGTTGTACCAATTCTGCATCTAGCACTTGTTACTCTGGACAGATTAAGGTAATTTCTGTTGTAATTTATACTTTTTCTATATTATAGATAAATCTTTAGTTGTATTTCTGTATTTTTTTTTCTAACTTTCTTAAAATATATTAAAAAGGAACTACCTTAAAATTCATTTTGATAGTTCTTAAAAAAGAATTTAAAGGTTTATTAACCAGACTTGATATTTTTGTTTCAAACAATATAAGACAGATAATAAAAATATTTTGTGTTCTCCCCCTCTTTTGTTATTTTAAATTTAAATTTATAATAGTTACACGCACCTGGAAAGTCAGGGAAAATCATGGATTTAGACAATGGATTAATTTTGTCATGGAAAGTCTTGATTTTTCAAGTAAAATGAGTAAAAGTCATGGAAAGTCATGCATCTGCTAAATTACCGATTAAAAAATGCATTGAATTATTTAATTCTATGTGAGTTTATTAACACTTATAAAGTAAGTTTATAGTTTTTTTTATGGTAAAATTCCTGTAATTTCTCTAAAAGCATATATTTTATTTGTATGTACATCAGAAGTTTTATTCATATATACTTTAATGAAAGCTTTTTAAAGTCATGGAAAATGATCTGCTAAATCAGGGAAAGTCATGAAAAGTCATGGATTTGAAAAATTTGATTTTGGCAGATACCCTGTAGTTATTTGTTAGTAATATTTTTATGCTATGCAAATGTAGTTGGAATTTCTTCATGTTATTAATAAAACTTTTATTTATTACATACATTATTAAATATAATTTATATGTACAGTGTGCTTGTTCTAAAAATGTTAAAACTTTTTAAAGCATGATTATATGCATTGTATTATCACAGACTGAGAATAAGTCAGTTTCTGCCATACACTGAATTTTAAAATGCTGAGCATCAAGTACAGTCAATTTAGATTAAGGTATCCGTCTACGTTCAGAGAACTTTTTTCTTTAAATGTAGAAACTAGTTCACGTATTTACATTTTTAGATTTATTTTTTATATTATCATAGAGAATTGCACTTAAAAAATTTATTCCTGGAGAAGTTTTTATAAAATTTCTAATAAATGAAGAAAATTTTGTAAAAAAAATCAGGTTTTTTCAAAAGGACTAATTTTTTAATAAATTAAATTTCAATATTTTTTGATGCAACACATTTCTTATACACTGGACTAGTGAATCACCTAAAATCTTTGCTTAATTTACATTTGGTAAAAAATTTTGGGTCCTTCAAAATCATACACATTGAATTTTTAACGAATTTCCATTACCTTTATATCTAACTATGAGTGTAACATCATTAAAAATTATCCAAATTTAAAGCTTTTAGGTAATTTACTAGTAAATACTATCAAAAAGCATTCATAATAATTTTCAACAAAATATTTTAAGAACTTTTTGAGAAATCGCATTTCAAGTTTCACCATTTTATTAAAAATACCGTTCTGAGAAAAACGCATTTGAAGTTTATGAAAGCAACTTTAACTATTAAAAAATTAAAATACATGTTTAAAATTCCCCAAACCTTCTTGCTTCAAAGCTTTCTAATTGCCAAGTTGCTAATTATTAAAAAATACTAGAAAAATGTTTAAACTAATTTTCATGAAAATTTAAAAGGTTTTGCCTAAAAAATGCTCTTTAAAAGGCTTTAAATTGACAACTTCCGGTTTCAAAGTCGCTACTTCTGTTTTGTTTAACAGTTGTCAGTGATAAACAATTGTTAACTTTTCTTTAAAATGCTGTACAGACAAAACAAAAACAGATTTAGAAGCCTAAAAGTTGAAATTTTACAATTGAGAAATAAAAAAAAATTATGATTTTTTGTAGAAAATGACGTTTTCAATGTTGACAGATATCTTAACTACAATAAACCAATATATGTGTAAACAAACACTTAAAATTTTGAAAGATATGTTAATTATATTTAATAGTTTGTCCTAAATATATCTTTAAAAAATTGATGTATAAAACCAAAATTGCAAAAGAACAAAGTATATTAAACATAAAGCTTTGGATAATTAAAAAAAGAAGATACATTTCAGAATGGCAAAGTAAAATTTTCTGCTTTTTAGTATTTTTATTACTTATACATGTTACAACTTTTAATGCTTAAAGTAGTTGTAAAGGTCACTTTTTTAATGCTTAAAGTAGTTGTAAAGGTCACTGTTAATACAGTGATTATGCTTATTGTGTGCAAAATATAAATGTTATATCTGCAGTGTCCATATTATCGGCGGGGCACATGCCCAGGGCCCACTGTTTTCAGGGCCTAAAAAATTTTTAGAACCAGCGGTAATTTTAAAACAAATAAATTTTGTAGACTTAAAAAATTTCAGGAATTTATTCTATATACAGCAAGTTTAAATTCTAGAGGAACCATTTTCAACAAATCTGTACAATTGCTTGCATATGCAGATGATACTGATGTTATAGCCCGGACATTAGATGCACCAAAACAAGCATTTATTTCTCTGGAAACTGAGGCCAAAAAGATGAATTTGAGCATTAATGACTAAAATAATAATATGTATAAATGCCTAATAAGACCTGTTTTGACTTACTCAGCTGAAACCTGGGCATTGACAGAAAGAGAAAAGGAAACCCTAGCAGTTTTTGAGAGAAAAATATTGAAAAAGTATTTTTGGGAGAATTAATGTAAATGGTATATGAAGAAGAACAAATATTGAATTATACAGACCATATAAAAACCCAGATATAATTAATTTTATTAGCTTACAAAGATTAAAATGGGCCCTAGTTCAACTTAATGACAATAGATCCACAAAAAAAGTTTTTACGGCCAAACCAATAGGAACCCGAATGAGAGGACGACCAAAACTTAGATGGTTAGACTGCATTGAGAAAGACATGAGATCCTTGAAAATTTCAAATTGGAAATCCAGAGCCAAAGATAGGACTGCCTGGTATGGAATTCTAGAGAAGGCTAAGGCCCATCCTGGGCTGTCATGCCACTGAGGAAGGGAGGAAGGGAGGGATTCTATATACAATGTGAGCTAAAATTTTGTAAGTTTTCCATTATTTCACAGAGTACCCACAAGTACAAATAACCCACAGATTTGTCAGTCATGGGTTTGCACTTAAAAGCTAAAGGCAAGAATGAAGGTCATTTTGAAAAGGGAATCTACCAATTAGATGGCTAGATTTTGAGAACTTTTCTCAAAAATTTTCGCAGTCGCAAAATTGAGCAAAAACTACTGGAGGGGCATGTATGAATTAAAGATGAAGATTAAAGATGTATGGGATAGATATAAGGGGGGTGTAGAAAAACATATACTTGCTTCGGGTGAATCATAGTTTATACCCTCTACTGTTAGGAAATACTATGTACACAGTCATTGATGCAAATCTTTCAGCTATACAAAAATATAATAATCATCTACAAGGGCCCAAAATCTTGATAATCAGGCCCTGTATATCTGAATAAGTTTTAAAAATCAAGTTAGTATGTAGTAACAAATTTTTTAAGTATTAGGATATTCAGTAATATATATTTTCATAAAAATCTTGAAACTTACATTAACCTTAGTTAAAGTTTTATTTTCCTTTCATTTTCAGGCCTGCAGATCCAGTGCAGTATGTGATAGATTTTCTGCTACGCCATAAAGCTCAGTATTCAAAACCTAAGGAGCAGCCAGCACCTAGTTCATCTGCAAATCAGGCTTAAGTGTTATTATTATGCAACATTCTTTATTGATCAAAAGTTTTAACTTTCATATTTTTATATGTAGTTAAGGATCATTTATAATGTTTAATAAAATGGTTGTAGATTTCTTACAGTAATTTTTGAGAAATATATCCATGAAGTTGTCTCTGAAATTTGCCTCAATTTTTTTATTGATATATTATTTTAAATATTAACCCTTTGACAGTTTCATTTTTTCCCAGAATTCGGTCAAAATAATGTCACATTTTTTTATTGCATTTTTTTGTTCATTTTACATTTTTAAGTAAAGATATGTTATTAAAATTAACATTTCTAATATTTTTAAGCATTTATTACAACTTTTTGTCTTTCTATGAAATCATCATAGAACTGAAGTTTACCTTTAGTCTCTTCGATATCCAAGTTCATTTTTGGAATTCCAGCGAAAGCAAATTTAGAAGGCAGATCCGAAGGATTTTCACAATTAATTTCAAAATATTGTCTTGCTTGACTGATTCCATCTGTACTACTATCAGAGTCACTACTATCCAGGTCATCTAGTAAACTTTCGCTGCTATCATTTACAGATAATTCAGTTTCAGATTCCGAGTCGCAGTTCGAATCCCAAGAAATTAGCTCCATGCGCTCTGAATTATCCATTATTTAAAAGTAGAAATATATTATTCAAGTCTTACATCAATAAAATTATCAGGCGGTTAGTAAAATATAACCAGAAAGCTATACACTGAAAGATAACATTTCGTCTTCTGATGTAAAACATGCGAAAAAACCTGCACTTTTGTACCAGAGTAGAAAATACAATAAACTGCAAACTATCATTTACTGGACAACTATAGCCATCTATAGGAATAATTTGTTACTAAAATTGGAAAAAAATGTGGCCGAAACAGTGCAAGTGAAATAGAAATCAGATTGTCCGTACGCCATACGGGCAAATCAGTAAAGGCCCAAAAGCTGTGCCCATACGGCATACAGGGTTAAATGTTGGTTTTGCAAGACTTAAAAGTTCATGTTGAGGAACAATCAAGTCCTAGTGTAGTATTGCTGGTTTAATTCAAAATCATCAAGATTTTAAATTTAGCTCAAAAACATTTGTGCTCTCATATACACTACTATTTTATACAGATTATTCTCACATCAATAAAATTAATTTTGACATCATATTCAATTTATTTATAAAACAAAAGCTAATTGGATCAGATCTCTATATTGGGTAACTATAGTGGGGCCATAGTGGATTATTTTAACTCAATATTAACCTATGGATTATTTCTACTGATAGACAGTTGGCATTTGAAGGTTTCTTAAACTTTTATCTTATGAGAGAATGAAAAATCAGATCTAAACTAGTTTATATGTATTTTAAAGTAGTTTAGAAGCTATTAGTATTTAATGAGAAATGATTCGGAGAAAAAAGCAAGTTTTAAAGTTATAAAAAATATTCCACGTGTTAACATAATTTTTTAACTTAAAAAATTTTGAATAAAAATTTACACAAATGGTTTACAAAGATTAAAAATTGTTTGTACTTATGTAAATATTTAGTAAAATTTGCTTTGGTATGATAAATTTTAAAGAACAAATTTATATGAAAAGCAGTACATAAAAAGTTTTTCAATAAGTTTGAGTTTTTTTACTCAATTTTTTTAAATACCTACCTTTGATTTGCTGATACAAATCTTACAAATTACTTTTTTTGTGTGTGAGTGCGTTGTTTAAATTGAAAGTGTATCATGGTGGCCACAAAATTCAAGTAAAAATGTGCCCTCATAATTTTCATAATTCCTTGATATAATTTAGTCATGCAACATTTTTTGAAAATGATAAATTTTGATAGTGGAGGCTGTATCCATCCCTATAGTGATGAAGTTGATTTTTTTTCTTCATTTACATAGGTAAAAAATTATAATTTTAGGTATAGATTGCCAAAATTTTTACATCTGGATGCACCTAATGATTTCATTTATCTTTCAATTAAAGAAGTAAAAATCCTGCAAGTCTCTTTTCCACATGCAATAGGTATATTACGGAAATATCTCACCCAAATAGTTTCAATTGGTATGTTATTTAATTGGTTATGTATAAACAATGCAACTCAAAGTGATTAAATGTTTTCTTACTTGATGTAAAAAAAAAAAAATTAAGTTACCTGAAAATTGAAAATGATTTTACATTAAAAGGGGAGAAAATAACATTCTTTAAAGTTATTTAATAAATGTAGTAAATTTTAGAAATGATTTTTTCTAAAGTTTTAGTTGCACTGAAATTAGAATAGTAAATAATTTTTATCATAAAAGCAGCCTGATATTTCTCAAAACTGTACAATTACTTTGATGTGCAGTCAGCCTGTTTCAACAGACCATAAATATATATAAATCAAAATTTTATAACTAAGCGAGATAAGAATTAGCTCTGAGAGACAACTAGCCTTAGTTTGTTTCAATGAAAACAGTACTCCAAGAGGCTCAGACTTAGGATTGCAAAATGTTAAAAAGAGCAAAAAAAAAAAGTATTTATAATTTCTGGAAAAAAAAAACTTTTTTTTTTCTTTTAAACAATATAAACAATTAAACAACATGATTTTCAAAAGAGGAGAGGTAGAGAACTTTTTATTCTATCGTTCCATAAAGTTGGCCGTTTTGAGGATTTTGTTATTTTGAACTCTCATATGGTAAAATATCTACAACACCCCCCCCCAACTCTCCATGCTTTGTTTAATTAAAGTCTGCATGAGTGTTAGCTATTAGGAAAGGGCAGCTGACCTTTTCAGTATGCGAAAGATTATTTGTCAAAAAAGTTCTCTAGCTTGTGACCATAAAAAGTACTAATAAACTAAAAGTATTTTCATAATTTTTTAAGGATATCAAAGAAAGGAATTTTGAACTACTACAGTTATACACTGAAAACATGTGTATTTGAGAATTATTAATACTGCACTTTTGGCTAGAAAATGTAAAAATGTTATGAGCACTAACAAATATTTTATATATTCCTAATACATATATTCTTTGACCAGTACTTATATCACTTGTACTAACGTTCTTAGAACCAGTTTTGGGCAAGTTTAACTCTGAACTTACAAAACCAGAAAGTTTGGTGAGTAAGGAGAAAACTGATAGAAAATCAATGTGATGATGGTGGATTGAGTCGATAGAGAAATTGATCACGCTCCAATTTAAAAATTGAGGATTTTTTAAGGACTGTTGACAAAAATTAAGTAGTTTTAAGGACCCTTAAAAATGAAAACTAAAATTAAGGAGTTCTTAAGGACTGTTGGAACCCTGTAAATTTACAGGCAAAATGCCCGCTCCTGGTACAATTTCGCTGCGAAATGTACCCACACACAATGTATTAGTATGCATCACAGTAGTTCAATGTTGCTGTTCTTCACAATTTTCACGACATATGTGGAGAAAAAAGCTGAAGCAGCAGTGCTTCGTCTGTTTAATTAATTTCTTAAGCTTGTAACTGAAATTACTTGTATATCATCAATTTTTTAGGTAGAAATGACATTATTCTATTCAGGGGGCTAACACTTTCCCAACACATACATATTCATCCTTCAAGGAATAGAACCACTGACCACTTTTTTTTTTTTAAATATATTTCAAATTTATAATAAAATATACAGCAATAAACTTTACAAAATAAAGATCCTGGTGAAGGTTAATCCAGGTAAATTACCTCAAATCATTTTTCATCACTTAAATTAACAGGTGTGAAATAATTCATACTACAGGGTTCCCACTCTTTTTCCAGAACAAAAAATAAGGACTTTTTATAAGGACCTACTTGAAATACACAGCATAAGGACATAAACCCTATTTCCAAAGTAACATAATTTTGAACCAGACAAGGCATGTTCAATAAATGCCCTACAATATTTCAGAATTAAGTTTTTAAAAATACCTAAAAATTGATATAAGATAAATTTATTTGATAAAAACTAATTTTGAAAAATGTACATCTAAAGCTTTTTGAGTCATCAAACTAAAAATAAATTGTGAATAAAAACATTGTGAAATAAATTGTGAATATAAACAGTACTTTCTGAGGGTTTAAAAAATGACTCTGATATATATATATATATATATATATATATATATATGTATGTATGTGTGTGAACTAGCTGATTATACCCAACGTTGCCTGGGAAAGCAGAAAGTTTTTTTACTTTTCTATTACATTCAGTGCAAAGAAAATTAAACTTTTATAAGAAACTGAAATATCTGCAACCTCCTTCCACAACCTCCAAGCTTTGTTTAATTAAAATCTGCATGACTGTTAGCCACTAGAAAAGGGCAGCAGGCTTTATAAACATTTTCAGTATGCGAAAGATTATTTATTTGTCAAAAAAGTTTTCTAGCCTGTAACCATAAAAAGTATTAATAAACTGAAAGTATTTTCCTAATTTTTTAAGGATATCAAGGAAAGGTATTTTGAATTACTACAGAAATACATTGACAACATATATGCATTTGAGGATTTTCTTTATTATTAATACTGCTCTTTTAGCGAGAAAATGTAAAGAATGTTATGAATGCGAATATTTTATATATTCTTTGACCAGTACTTATCACCTGTACTAGTGTTCTTAGAACTGGTTAGAGGCAAGTTTAACTCTGAACTTAAAAAACCAAAAAGTTTGGAGAGTACAGTGAAAACTGATAGGAAATCATGTGACAATGGATAAATTGATCAATTTCCAATTTAAAAAAAATTAAGGAGTTTTTAAGGACCTTTGACAAAAATTAAGTAGTTTTAATGGCACTTAAAAATGAAACCTAAAATTAAGGAGTTCTTAAGGATTTTTAAGGACCATGGGAACCCTGTAATAGCTTCCTACAAACCAACAATTTTTTTTTTATACACAATTGAATTTTGTATGTAATATACAGGGTATCTGCCAAAATAAAATTTTTCAAATTCATCACTTTCCCTGATTTAGCAGATCCAGATGACCATGAATAATAGCCAAATATAACCCTATAATGTTTATATACAATATCCCTAGAGATAAACTTATATTTTGTGCAAAAATCTTAACTAATTTTTATTAAAAAATAATTATTATATTAATAAAATTTTAATCTACAATTTAAGAAAAAACCAGAATAATATACATTTACCCACCCATTAAGCTTCCTTGCTTTGAGTTTCCTTGGTGAACAAATTTTACTTGGTTAATAGGATAATACATAAATACCAAACTCAGTAACTTCAGCCAAATGACAAGTAAAAACAAAATTAAACAATTCAATGTATTTTTATTTAATCGATAGTTTAGCGGATCCATGACTTTTACTCATTTTACTTGAAAAATCGAGACTTTCCATGACAAAATTAATCCATTGTCTAAATCCATGACTTTCCAGGTGCATGGAAACCATGAATATACAAGAATAATAAAAATAGATAATGCTTGAAAATACCGAGAAATAACTTTAACAGGTATATAACTTTTCAAATATAAAATATATATTAATCACAATAAAGCAAACATAAAATTTCATGAATTTTATTTATTTACCTTTACATACTTCTATAAAGAAATATCAATGCAAAATGAATAGAGAAAAGGTTTTTAACAAATTTATTCACAAAACATTTATGTTATACTTCTTTTTACAAATGTTATTGCTTAACAAACATGTCAAAAACATATAGCAAACAAATAAATAAGCAAGAACTGTTTATTAAAATTTGAAAACAAGAAATTTGATCTATTTTCAGGATTTCACTGAAGCAGCAGCTGCTTGCTGTGCAGCAAGCGTAGCTTGAATTTTATTTTCCATTGTTTCTATAACAACTGAAATCATAAAACAAGTATTTGTATTAGTTTTAATACTTTTTTTTTTTTTAAATAGCAATGAAGAGCAACAATTTAAAATCACTGGTTAAAAATTGGTAAGACAATATGCAACGATATACATAAATACAGCAATTTAAAATATATATATAGCGAGTTACTACTAGTGAATACTATCTTATTTAAAAAATTCACGGACAAGGTTGGAAAAAAATTATGATTTTTTTTTTAAACCAAAATAGTCAGATTTATTTTATTTTTTTTCTGAATACTAATTTTAATTGTTGTTTTGTTTTTTGCAATTTACATAGAATAGTTTGTTATAAGAAGTAACATCTTATCTATCTAGTATATTCTACACACTGATTACCAGAGTTCTCACTCTTTTTCGAGAACAAAATTTAAGGACTTTCTGAGGACCAAAGTAACTTTTTATAAGGACCTACTTGAAATACATGGCCTAACGACATAAACCCTATTTCCTAAGGAACATATTTTAATTATGAACCAGACAAGGCATGTTCAATAAATGCCCTACAATATTTCAGAGTTAAGTTTTTAAAAATATTTAAAAATTAATATAAGATAAACGTATTTGACAAAAACATTTTGAAAATGTACGTCTAAAGTTTTTTGAGTGATCAAATTAAAAATAAATTGTGAATAAAATATATTATAAATGGTACTTTCTGAGTGTTTAAAAATGATACATATCTATATATATATATATATATATATATATATATATATATATATATATATATATATATATATATGTGTGTGTGTGTGTGTGTGAATGCTAGCTGATTATACCCAACGTTGCCTGGGAAAAAAGAAAGTTTTAGACTTTTCTATTACATTCATGCAAAGAAAATTAAACTTCCATAAGTAACTGAAATATCTACACCCCCCCCTCCATGCTTCGTTTAATTAAAAGCTGCATGACTGTACTCTATTAAGAAAAGGTAGCTGTCTTTATAAACCTTTTCAGTATGCGAAAGTTTATTTGTCAAAAAAGTTTTCTAGCTTGTGACCATAAAAAGTACTAATAAACTAAAAGTATTTTCATAATATTTTAAGGATATCAAGGAAAGGAATTTTGAATTACTACAGAAATACACTGAAAACATATATGCATTTGAGGATTTTCTTTATTATTAATACTGCATTTTGGCTAGAATATGTAACAGAATGTTATGAACATTAACAAATATTTTATATATTTTTTGACAAGTACTTATCACCTACATCAACGTTCTTAGAACTGGTTTGGGGCAAGTTAAACTCCAACTTACAAAACCAGTAAGTTTGGAGAGAATGGCGAAAACTGATAAGAAATCACATGACGACATATAAATTGATCAAGTTCCAATTTAAAAATTAAGGAGTTCTTAAGGACTTTTAAGGACTGTGGGAACCCTGGATTACCTAAAATTAAATATATAAATTTTAATCTAAATACATTCCATTATTTTGTAATTGAATAGTACAAACTAAATAAGATGTAAATTTAAAGAACAAACAAAATATTCTTTTAGTGAAACTATTTATTTAAAAAACAAATTACAATTATTTTAATATTTTTAAGCACCGAATTATGGATTGTTTCAATAAAAACACTAGCTTTGATGCTTTATCCACTCCTAATTGGTTAAGAAGGCTAGAATGAACAATACCAAAAGAAGAAAACTGTCTTCCCATTTCAACAGATGAAGTCACGGCTGTTGTTATTTCGTAGACAAACTGGATTTATAGTTCTGTAATACTCTCTTTACCTCCCATTACATAAAATGAATTCTACCAGTCATAATCATTGTACTACTCACCCCTACTCCATACTTTCTGATAACAACCCCTAAATTCTTGGAAAGCACATGCTATCTATTGACACTTATTTACTTATTGGTATTACTGTGCTGACTGATTCCCAATTCTCCTGTCTTTGGACTATAGGTTTTAAAAGAAGTGATTTAAATCAATGATTTTTTTTAAAAATCAACTGATTTAAATCATGCCAACCCTGTTGTTCACGGATATACAACTCTTTTATTAAATTTACAAAACATTTCATACAAAAGTAAGATATAAATAAGTCAGAAAACTATCATAAAAATTATAATTTGAGCATATAACCAAGAACATAATTACCTTCTCTAGCAATAAGTTTTTCTTTCATAATTTGTTGCACTTTCTCTATCTGAGTTGTAACAAATTTTACTTTTCGTTTAAAATAATCTATAGCATCAGGAAGTTCCTAAATAAAAGAAAATCCATTTATTAAATATTTAAATTTCACTGTTTATAACAATTTCTAAATAATCTCAAATTGATAAACTTAAGCAGAGATTCACAGAGCTCAAAGTTCCAGTAAAACCTTTTAGAGTTTCACATGAAATTTAACCTCCTCCTTCTTCTTCTTCTTTAACAGTGCATTTGGTAAGGGGTTAGTGTATTTTGTTGTATTCAGTTTTCCTTACCTAATAGTACTTTTAGGTATTTTTACACTAATAATCAAAAACATAATATTTGATTATACTGCAGCTTGCCTTATAATCAGGACTGGCCCCAGATGGTAGGCAAATGCTTAAGGTAATAAAATTTATGAGGGGCAAAACTGCCAATTTTTCGACAAATCTGTATTAGCACTATTGTTATATTGGGTTGGCAACTAAGTCATTGCCACTTTTGTCGATAGATTCACTCTACACTTTCTTTTGTTTTGTTAACATGGTCAGAGCAACTAACCTATATTTTTTTTCTTACTGTGCGGACTTCTACTTTTAATTAGTAAAAAATTGTATCGATTAGGTCTTTAGTTTTGTTTTTATTCCATTTTAAAAATGGAAAAACAGGACGGGCTCTTCCGACATATTTTATTGTATTATTTCCGAAAAGGCAAGAATGCATCGCAAGCACAAAAGAAATTATGTGCAGTATATGGAGATGAAGCCTTAAAAGAAAGGCAATGTCGAAATTGGTTTGAAAGATTTCGTTCTGGGGATTTTTCACTGAAAAATGCACAACGATTTGGCTGCCCAGTAGAAGTGGATGAAACCCATATCAAGGCCATTATCGATTCATATCATCACAGCACAACATGAGACATTGCAGAGAAGCTTAATGTATCGCAAACATGCATTGAAAAAAAAATTAAAAACCCTTGGTTATGTCAAGAAACTTGATTTATGGATCCCTCACCAGCTAAAGGAAATTCATTTGACATAACGGATTAGCATCTCTGATTCGCTTCTGAAATGCAATGAAAATGATCCATTTCTGAAAAACCTAATTACTGGCGACGAAAAGTGGATAGTTACTTGCAAGAGATCGTGGGTGAAGCAAGATCAACCAGCCCAAACATCAAAAGCAGATATTTACCAAAAAAATATTATGCTGTCAGTCTGGTGGGATTACAAAAGAATTTTGTATTTTGAACTCATGCAACAAAACCAAACGATCAATTCAAATGTGTATGTTGAACAACTCGACAAACTGAACGATGCAATTGAAGAAAAGTGGCCGGTATTGTCAAATCGGACAGGTGTTGTTTTCCATTTTGATAACGCAAGTCCCCACACATCTTTAGTCACTAGTCAAATTTTATTGGAATTGGGCTGGGATGTTTTGTCCCACCCACCATTAGCCCTGATCTTGTGCCTTCAGATTATCATTTGTTTTGTTCCATGCAAAACTCTTTAAATGGTAAAATTTTTAATAACGTAGATGATGTCAGGTCACACCTAATTCAGTTTTTTTAATAGCAAAGACCAGACATTTTACGAACAGGGAATTTTTACACTGCCAGAATGATGGAAAAAAGGTCATCGGCAAGAACAGGCAATATCTAATTAACAAAGATTCTGAATTTTCTTTCTAATTTGAAATTGGCAATGACTTAGTTGCCATCCCAATAATTTAAATACAGTATGTAATTTTTCTGGCTAACATGCTTCTTTCATAATTCTGATTTTTATTTTTGAAGGGGAGGGGGGAGAGCGATAGAAGACAATAAGAAATGTTTTAATTTTTTATGCACTTTAATAATTTTGAATTTTAATATTTAACAAGAATAGTGTTTTGAATGCATGCATAATAAAATTATTTTCCTAACATCATTTTTTTTTAGACAACTTGTTTGCTTAAAAAAAATAAACAGCAAATGATTTACCAGATTTCTTAGATAAAATAGTTGTAATATTTCATCTTTTTAATATAATAAACAACACACAATGTTATGTTATAGTTGTGGAATTATGTTTGACCGCTTCTACGAAGCTCCGATTAAATGCAAATTTCCCTCACTGCTGCATGCATGGGCATACACAGAAAGTAGTAGGCACAGTTCAGCAAGGGAAACACTTCTCTCGGCTGTGGAATCCAGCGGGCTTAACGGAAAGAATTTTTCACTATATAATTCACCCCTTGCAAGTTGGGAGTATTGTACCCGCATTGATGTGATTTATGTTTGTCTCATTACTACTACTATTCAGTGCATCAGTCTAATATAAAAGGTTAACTTTACTTTCGATCTGCTACAGTAAATCCTCTACAAAGCTATCAACAAAATTTATAGCATTATAAAAAGCATAATATTTGAGATTATTGACATAATGATTTAAATCATGGATGAAATTGTTGTCAAAACCTTGTAACACTATTTATGAGAATATGGATTTTTAAGATATTCTGAAACAAAAGCAAAATATAGAAACAGAATTCAGTAACTGAACAGAAAGCAAAATTTTAAATGGTTTGCTGAATTCGAGAAACAAAATTCTTAATAATAGTTTATTCCCATTTCTATTTACTTACATCATATTATACCTTACTTGATTTTATATAGAACTAGCACATGTGCCCGTGCTTCGCTACAGTGAACTTAATATATTATTTTTAAACAAAGATTTTTTTTGTGAATAACTAAATTCGTCACAGCTCAGTTTGAGTCATTAGCATATTTATATATTTCTATTATAAGCGTATTATAACAATATTCAGTTTTTATAATCAAACTTGTATCTTATATTAAATTTGCTCAAACATTTTTTATAGTAAAATATAAGCTTAACCCTAAATTACATTACTGTATATTACTACTATACATTGATTAGCAATGTTAATAGATCTTGATCTTACCATATTACGTGGTAGAATAGGAAGGAGATTTTGACAGTCACAGTGCTAATTTTGTGGGTATTAATAAATGTTGTCCAAAACTAAGCAAATTTATGACAAACCACATGGTTTTGTATGAAACAGAAACACACATTCATAGTGACAACCATATGAATATAAAGATAACTATATAAAATGATAGGTTTTTATTTGCCTATGAGAGTCGCTGAAATTTGTACTTTTTGTTGTTAGAATATTGGTGATAAACATTTCATTGTAATGTTAAAATTAGCCAAGAATTAAATTTAAAATTAGTTCTTATATAAAAATGCTGCAATTTTCGTCACATAGAAATGAAAGTTAATCCCTTTATATCTCAATCTCCACGTCAAATCAAATTGATACTACGCAGACGATGTTTAAATAATATAAAATAAGAAATGAATGAGATATTTAAAAGAATGATGTCATAATGATTAAAAAATATCGTTTTGACCTATTTATTATGTGATGAATTGAAAATTTTAATCTCCTGCTTTTAACTGAGGAAAACTGGGCTTAAAACAATTACATGAGATTAACGGAATGATGTCACATCGCTAGAAAAATTGCTTCTTTCACTTAGTTTAAATCGTTTGCATTTAACTGGGGAAAATAATGCTTAGAATAATGACATGAAACACTTGGGGAAAAAAAAAAAAAAAAAGGATTTTAAATCTTAAAAATTTTCAAAAACCTTCCTAGGGATGTACCTAATAATTTCCCAAATTTTCACGGCAATTGGATGTATGGTATTTGAGTCTATTGAGTATAGACAGACAGACACAAATTCATTCTTATATATATAGATTGTTTGCTAATTTATTAAAACCACAGTACCGAAACAAAATTTGTTAATAAAAATATACATTTATATTTAAATAAAGTTATAAATTTTAATAAAAACAAAATCTCAATGTATTTAAAACTTAAGATTCTTTTCTGTTTTGGGAGTGTACAAAATAACCTGAGCACAGAACAAAGGATTAACTAATTTCATTAAGATAATTATAATTTATAATCAGATATATAAGCCTATTTGTGCATTGTTCAAGCTGCTGATCCATCAAACATTAGAGTGGCAGAATGACATAGGTAGCATAACAGGCTTGCAACTGCTGAGGTACTTTGAAAAAGGTGAGAAAAGTGACAAATAATACAGAATAAGTGGCTAAAAATCATCTAACCATTGAAAAAAAAAAAGCGATTTTTTTTCTCCTCTTGATTACAGATGCTATTATTAAGATTTTTCTATTTATTTTAACTCGAAATCAAATGACTCAAACAAGACATGATTTAAGTGTCACATTAAAAAAGATTAAAAATTTTAACACAACTAAACATTGCTTTTTATTCAAGGAAATCTATAAATTAGATTTGAATACATACAATACATTAATTTTATAATCGCAATTTTCTGCATACGTTAACGATGTTTTGAAATATGTACATAGCTAGATTAGAGTATCTAAAGAAAAATTATGAAGTAAAAGAAAAAGAGAAATGTGTGCTTTGACCTAAGTTACTTTAATGTATTAAATGTACATTTCATGAACTTCTTTACGACTGTTTAAAATCCCTAAATTCTGGAAACCATATAACTAATTTCATTTTAATAAGAAAAATAAGATTAGAGCATCCCATTTTTGGTCTTTTATTAAAATATTTTTTTTATTAATTCAGATTTTCTTTTTTCAACAACAGAATGAACTGTGAACTAGATCAACTGAAAATCTAGGCTGGGTCCGAACAGCCAAGGGGTGATGTACTCGTAAGACGTCATTGGGTTTGCCAAGTTTTTCCCTCCCACTAATAGCTGTCCAACAAACGATTTAATAATGTACTTACCCAAGGTCATCTGCCAACCTACAAGAGCTGCACATGCAAAATAATACAGAAGGTTTTTATTTGGGTCGTGTCAAGTGATTTTAGCACTTGCACTAAGAACGAAATACGGTTCAGTACATTGTAGGACCCTGTGATACATCATGAAAAAAATGACTGCTTTCTTAAAAAAGTAACTAAAAGTGATCAATTGTAAAAAAAGTGTCAGAATTGCAAGCCTGCATAATATTTTCCAGATTTATATTTATAGAAAACTACAGAAAAAAGAAACTATGAAACAAGTCTTTCAATGTCAGTTTCATTTTAATAAGCTATTTATATAATTTCACATACCAGAACTAACTACCACCATGTAATTTGTACAAAAATATTTGAACTAATGAGTAAAGCATAAAAATACTAACCTTTTCTACATAGTATCCTGTTCCAATATCAATTAAAACCTTCTTTGTATCATCTAACTGACCAGGTGCATACATCTACCATAATAGTTAAAGAAAACGGTATATCTTAATTTTTTTTAAATGTCCATATCATTGAGATAAAATAACTTAAAAGATATTTTTTTTAATACTATATCATACCACATTCATGAAAAAATAACACTTAAGATTTTGAAAATACACTCACTCATGCAAATACACTTACACACCTTAAAATGCATAATGTGATTTGTGATATTTTTCAGTTTAACCAAAGATGAAAACTGCAAAATAACTGAAAATATATTAGGGTTGTCATGTCTTTGCCAAAGGTGGAAAAAAACAATGGGAAAAACTGGTAAAAACCGTCCTGGCAAAAATACATTTTTACCAAGTGGCAAAAATGGATATGTTTTATTTACGGGGATGTAACTATTTTAACTTTTATTAATTTTAACTCTAATCTAAAGATACATAATATAAAGTTTTTTTAAATATAGAATATTCAATGTGTTATTGAAACAGTAATCTAAATCTAAAGTTTAAAAAAAATCTAAATCTAAAAAAAAGGAGTAAAAGATTGATTTTGTAAGTTTTTATGTGCAATGTTTTTTTAACGTAATTATTAGCTTATTTCCCCTACAAACTGTAGGTTTAAACGTTTTTAGTACTTATATAATATATATATCTTATATATGTATATATACACATTACAATTAAAGACAACATTACTATATTAAATTGATAAATAAAGAAAACATTTTTTATCCCATGCCTCCGTCATATAAATTTATTTACAAATATAGAATATTGTATTTTCATTGCTAACAAAGAAAATTAGTTTAAATTGTTTAAATCATCAAATTAATACTAATGAAATACCTAATTAATATTCTGATTTAAGTCTCACTTGTATTATGTACAAAATCATTTATTATTTTGTTATTTATTCATTATTTTGTACATTTTTAAAATCCAGCCAATTTTTCTAGATTTTGCCATTTTTTACCAGGTTTTGCCACTGTCCTGGCAAAAAATGACCAACCCTAAAATATATATAGATTTTGCAATTTCAGTCTTTTTGGCATACAAAAAGAAAATAAATCCTGGATATTAACCTTTTGCAAATATTCCATATTTCGATATACACCAACAAATATTTTGATGTTTATTAATCTTGTTATTTTTATTTTAGATAATGTTACAGCTTCAGAAATAATAAAATAATCTTCCTAATAGAACTAACACTTTAAAATGTTTTTATAAGTAATCTTTTATTACTATGAATAATTCAGCAACATTTGTGAAATAATAAAGTAAAAAAAAGTTCCAAGTCAATATTGTTGAAATCATATGATTTGTGTATACACAAGCAAAGTTTCAAGATAAAAGTTTCTTTTAGTTAATTTGCCATATTATTCGTTAAAATTTATTCAGAAATAAATTTTGTTTTAAAAATATTAGTTTTAATAAATATATAACCATCATTCTGGATACAATAGTGTAAATACAATATTTTCTAAATAATTATGAGAATGGGGATGGATTTAGAAATAGTTATAAAACACTAAAGCACCATTTCATACATATTTTGTACCTTTATTACTAGTACCATACTGTGAGGTCTTTCAAAAATATGGATATCTAATCATTCTTAATTTAGTGTCACGATATACCAATCACATTTCAATATTAATTTGGGATTTATTAATTATCTTCAGATATTTGCATGTCCTTGTACAGTCAAACTTCTCCGAGCAGCCACCCTAAAAGGCTAAATTTCCATGGCACGGATTTTTTGACTCATATTTCTTTTTTACGGATTTTTCGACTAATGGTAAAATAACCTGTATCAGCGGCCACCCAACACCCTCTAAACGGCCACCAAGTGGGATTGCCCCTTTCATTTTTTCGGGAAATTCTACTCACTACATGCTTTAATTTTGAGTGAAAAAACTGAAGGTCATGTTTATGATTGGATATAAGACAAAGAAATAACTTGAGAAGTCTATTCCCATGATCCCCCCCCTAAGAAATCTCTTTTGTATTCTCCCGATACCCTTCAGATAGGGAATCCCTATTGCACCATCCGTAGAAACTGAGGGAGGAACTGGACAATCAAGCGTTGAAGTATCCTAGGGCCTTTGTTTGGAAATCCAATTGGTAAAGTTAAGGAAGAATTGCACCTCTGTCAGCAAAAATGTCATTCAAAGCCAGTTTCATTTCATTAGTTGGTCAGTGATCTGAGTTGCAACGATGTCGAAATGAGTTTTTCTAAATCTTGAGCAGAGCATTGAAGTTTTGCATGAATATGAGAATAAAAAATCAGCAAGAAAATTAGCGGAATTATTTAACTGCTGAAGAACAGAAATCAACAAAGTCATTAAAGAAAAGAATTTGATTTTGAAGGAGTACAAAGACTACAAAACAAACAGAAACAAATTGTAGCCTTTTTTTTAAATGTAAAGAAGCATGAAATAAAGTACTATTTTCTCTTTTGATAAGTTTTAAATTTCATTTACATAAGGAATATATGTCAGACTTGTTTATATAACGCATTATAGTCATTATCTTATAATAGTAAATAAAACCCTTCAGAGCAGCCAAATATTCTCAGTGCGGAAGGGTGGCAGCTCAGAGAGGTTTCACTGAATTATGAAGCAGAAAAATACATTGTCTTTTTTTAAAACTGCTTTAAAATGTGCAAGCTAAAAATAAATTTTTATAAGCAATTACTAATTTCTAGAGCTGTGATTCAAAAATTAGGTGTCCCAGATATATGCCAGGTGTGTTATGGTAATAATCCAAACTTATGAAATATATACAGTTTCATTCATCACATTAAGGACAAACACTAAATTTGCAATGTTTATATCTTTTTCTTTGTATTCAAACTAGGGGTAGCTGTTCTACAAAAAATTTTTAGCTTCAAAAGGGTGCTACAGTGAAAACAAATTGAGAACTACTGCTTTAGAGGTTATAGTTATACTTAGGAAATAAATAAATAGATAGATATTTATATATATGTCGGCTCTTGTAATGGTCCAGTGTTAAGGCGAATGGAAAAGTCTTTCTTGATAATAATAAGTTTATTAAATCATCGTTTCATTTAAAAGCAAAACTTGAGCCATTTTCATTTGTTCGTGCTAGAGCTAAGCATGGAATGGTGTTGACAGCTCCATGTCCAAGTGCTAACTAACCCATATTGGTTCACTTAATCATCAAATACTTCAATATCTTTCCACTTGACCAGATGATCCCAAAAGCTTACACAAGCAGGGTTTTTTTTTCATTTATTTTATTATTATAAAAGAGTTCCCTTTTTAAAATTGCTTATAACTCACGTAATTTCCAACCACCCCCTTTTTTAGACCTGATAGAAATGTAAAAAACGTGGAATTTTTAAGAGGTGGAAATAAACCCGGAATTTTGGGAACTTTGGGAAGAAACCATTTTAACAATGTTTACATTTATTTTTTCAACAGTGGCTATTTATGAACTAGCATATTATTTCTAAGAGATTTTTTTTTTACTGTAGGCAATATATATATATATATATACAAGAAATAATAGCCACGAGCATTTAAATGACTTTATAGTAGTACTTATGTAATTAATTACCCTGTTAGTCTTGTCAAACACGTAACTGGTTGCTTCAATCTTAATTGCTAATATAATAATTATATGCAGTATTTTTGATCATTATTTATTATGTAAACTGCTTATGTGAAACTTTTTCCCCTCCTTTTATAATATAAAAATAAATATCTCTAAATTTAAAATAACAGTTTATTATTTTTTGTAATGCATATATCATTTAAAGGTGTAATCAAATGACACTGTTGCATTTTGTGTCTAATTCCTACACACACACACACACACACTATATATATATATATATATATATATAGATAGAGAGAGAGAGAGAGATGTTATCCAAGAAAAATAATGATTTACGGGTTTTGTGACACTACAGATTATTGCCTAATATTTATGTAATAATAAAAATATGTGAAATGTAAAAATTGTCTTCTGTGATTAGGATAAATGTAAACAAAATACTTCAAAATTTCCATTTTTGGAAATTTTCAAAATTCCCTTTCCAAAAAACCTGGTTTTTTCCACTGCTCACAACTCTATATATATATCAATAAATACAAATTTCTACATGCATATATTTTGTTTAGTTCTGATTAATATAATTTCATTAACTACCAGAAATATTTTAGAAATACAAACTAATCATTTAAAATGGAAGGATACAGAGTCTGTAAGAGGAACAAGTAAAGATTTTCCTTCTTTCATCTCTAACATTCTTTCTACACATTCCTTGCTATCTCCATATTTTTTCTGCGCAATCTTAAGCTGTTGTAGAGAAGTTCCAAAGAGATCTATTTGCTACAAATGGAGGAAAAAATTAATAAGAAAGTTGCAAACCAAATATTTAGATAACTTGCAGAATTATAATACATTTATAAATCAAAAACTACTTCACCAGGTGTAGGCAGATTGAGGAGAATAAAGTTATCAGTAAAACAAATTGACAAAAGCAACAGAGAGCCATTTATATGTATATATACATTATTGATAACATACAGAACAGTAGACATCTGAAGAGCCAAAATTAAATATATAAATTTTAATCTAAATACATTTCATTATTTTGTAATTGGATAGTACAAACTAAATAAGATGTCAATTTAAAAAACAAATTAAATATTCTTTTAATGCAAACTATTTAAAAAAACAATCACAATTATTTCAATATTTTTTAAGCACCAAATGATGAATTTAAATTATTTCATTAAAAACACTAGCTTTGATGCTTTATCCACTCCTAATTGGTTACGAAGGCTAGAATGAACAATATCAAAAGAAGAAAACTGTCTTTCCAATCCAGCAGATGAAGTCATGGCTGTTGTTATTCAGTAGACAAACTGAATGTCAAGTTCTGTAATACTCTCTTTACATACCATTATATAAAATGAATTCGACCAGTCATAAGTATTGTACTACCACCCCTACTCCATACTTTTTGATAACAACCCCTAAATTATTGGAAAGCACATGATATCTATTTACACTTATTTACTTATTGGTATTATTGTGACGACTGATTCCCAAATCTCCTGCCTTTGGAATATAGCTTTTAAAAGAAGAGAAAAAAAAATGATTTAAATGAATGATTTTCAAAAAAAAAAAATCAACTGATCTAAATCAAGATTTAAAACATGATTTAAATCATGTCAACACTGCCACAAACATCTATACAAAGAGGTGTATGCAGCTTACAAGATGGTCTGCCAAACCCTGTACAACACTATCATTTCACAATCAACTTTATACAGACCTCTGATAAAACTAGGACCATAACTAAAGTGTTTGCCACACTTTAGTTATGGTCCTATGGTGCCATTTAAATGGCATATAAAATGATAAACATAAATGATGCAAATAAAGGTATTAATAAGGAAATAAATATTTGGCTCTTTTGAGACATATCAAGCAGATATTCACCCAAACACCTGTGGCCAAAATTTGTAAAGATATTTAACTGAATAAATTTGAGATAATAAAAAGATGTATTTTTAACTATGCTTTCAAATATATTCCACCAAAAATATTGGGCTATTTCCCAGTTCGGTGGGGACGCCAAGCGTGGGAGATATCGCCAAATTCTAGAGCCCTATTTTCTGGCAAACCTTGCTCTTCTTTTCAGACTCTTCCACCACCCCCTAAAAAAGGTGAGGGTGTCAATAGGTGCCTTTATTTTAGGGTATTGGGGGAAATGACACGTGATTTGAATATCTGACCCTTATTGGTTCCTGTAACTAACAATGCTCCAAGACCGCCGAATTTGGATTTTTTTAGCGTCCATTAGTCTTTGTTCATTTTGGCCGTGCTCTGGAGGTTTCTTCATTTTGCTGTGCTCTTGTGGTATTTTTTTTCGTTTTTTAAATTTCATTTCTTAAGTGTTTCACAAACCTTTTTTATAAATTGAGGATGGCTTCGGCACATGTTTTTAGTTATGACTCTTAAGTTTTTTAGGAATTTGAGGGATCGGGGAAATTTGGCAATTCTGCAATGGTGCATGGGTGTTGCTTTGCTTGCCGGGACTTATGAATGTCCGACTTGCAGATCCCCTATGCGCCTTGTAGAAAGAGACTCAACTGACGGATATATATGGGAATGTTGTAAGAAAGGAGTGAATGAGCATCGTGTGAAAAGATCTGTGAGAAAGGGAAGTTAGTTTGAATAGAGTCATTTGAATATCTTCAAAATTTTAATGTTAAGTTATATGTGGGTGTAATGTTAAGTTATATGTGAGATTGCCTATTGATTTTATCATGCACGAATTAAAAATTTCTAAAAATACAATAACTGACTGGTTTAGCTTTTCAAGGGAGGTTTGCATCGATTTTATTTTAAATTCTTCATCTAAAATTGGGGGGGGAGGGAATTATTAATGAAATTGATGAAAGTAAATTTGGGAAACGTAAATTTAATAGGGGTAGAAGGGTTGATGGTAAGTGGGTTTTCGGGGGAATAGAGAGGGGTACAAATAGATGTTTTTTTGAAGTAGTAGAACGTAGGGATAGGGGTACTTTGTTAGCAATCATACGAAAATATGTGCATCCGGGTACTACAATCATTTCTGATTGTTGGAAAGCCTATGATTGTCTTTCAGATGAGGGTTTTGATCATCTGAGAGTTAATCATAGTGTTACTTTCAGAGACCCTGATACTGGAGCTCACACCAATACATTTGAGGGCTTGTGGGGCTCAATTAAGAGATCCCTCTGCACAGTTCGCAACTGTGAAAATCAATTTGATTCTTACCTTTGTGAATTTATGTGGAGGAAAACGAAAGAAAATCCGCAAGATGCTTTCCAGGATTTTTTAAATCAGATTAAGCGTGTGTATCCACCAACAACTCAGGATACTTAAATTAGGTAAGTAGTAATTTATTTTAATTTTATGCTTAATTTTCGAAGGGTAACAAGTGATTTCATATTTATATTTTTTCATTTACTGCTTTTTGAACTTTTTTATTCAAAGTTGTGTCTTAATTTAATACAAAACGAAAAAGAAATATTTTTAAACTATATTATTTTATAGTGTAATACATTGTTAAAAGTGATAAGCTAAGTAATAAAAGTAATTTTATTTTGACCGTCTACCGGTATTGTTACAGAAGATCAAGGGGAGTTTTACCTCACTTAGATAAGAAAAATCATTTCACTCTCTTACTTTCTTCAGAACTACAAGCTAAAAATTTATTATTTATTTAATTAAACATTTACTCCATTCTTATATTTTCATTTTAAGCTAATAATTTCGAGAATTAATTTGTACCGTACTTTATTACTTTTTAATCTTTTGATAGTTTTAAAATAATTTCATTAAATAACAACCATATTTTATAAATATAGCTAAATATTTTACAAGCATAATTGCCTAAGTATAACCAACTAATGCTTGTATTTTGCTTTTTTTGCACTTATTGCAAAAATTCCGCACTGTTTAGTTTAATAACCAGTACAAAAGCGCCTTTATATACATTAAAACTGAAATTTCAATTTGTATTCATCTTAACAACATTTGAAACCTTTTTTTTCCTCCAAAATACGTTTTGAAAATGGGTATAAACTTAATACACAAATTGTAAACATCACTTGGTGACAATTTGGCAATCCCTTGTACAGAAATAGCGCCAAAAAATGGCGGCGGAGCCCCCGGAATTGGGAATTTACCAAATATTGAAATCACACTTTAATGCATTAGTTGCTAAAAATCCCAGACAATAACTCCATTTAAATTGCATAGTACTTAAGTGTCTTTAATAATGTTACATAAATAAGTTTTCTTGTTGCACATATATATCATACGTAATTGAATAAAGGTGGAGACTTTTATATTAAAATTAAAATATATAAAATTTCTTAAATAGAAGTGTTAAATAATATGCAATAAAAGTCTGAAAATTATTAGAATCAATTAAAAAATACCTTGATTATTATGAGCATTTAAATTTTCTTCCCTTAATAATATCAATATTTCATAATAGTACAAATATAAAATTATAAACAATGTATTGTAATATTTTTTCCTGTGCAGTTAGCAACAGATAGGTATCTTTATACCAAACACCACTATGAAGCTAGTAATATTTAAAAACATTACAAAATTTATAAATTATTTTAATTACATTACATTAAAGAGTGAAACTTTTTAAACAGTAAGCATTCAGCCCCCAAAGTATCTTTTAAAACATAAAATTTAGCCAAATTACTATTCAATGTATCACTAATACAATATATTCATTAATATTCAGTGTATTATAATTGTAATATTCAATATATCACTATACTCTTTATATAATTACATAAATGCATGTATAAAATTTCCATTAATATACTCAATTAAGTGTATTACTAATATTCTCTAAATATGATACATTTGATAAATAAAAAAATCTTGAAATTGAATACACCTTTCATGTTAAATTAAATTAAATGGAAAACAATTTGTTAATCTAATTAATCAAAAAAAATTTACATTTATAACAATTTTTATAACTTCTACAAACAGAATGCATTTTAGTAATTGTTCATTGTGTTGAGTTACTGTTTTATGTTTTTATGTCTCATACACTTAGTCAATATATAAAACAATAACAGAGATATGACAACTCTAAATAACGTAATTTTATTTCTCTTATAAGAAAAAGATTTGTATGATTAAAATTTTTTAAATTACCATTGTGTACTATTTCACTCATAGTTTCTGCCAATAAATACAAATAACATTTAAAACAAAAGCAGACAGTTCTCTTTTAATTTTTATTAATTAAAAAAAACCCTCTTTTAAAGTTTAAATCGATCCTATACCTGTATATTATGATCACTTTATAATAATTTATGATCATAAAATCCAACATTGATAAAAAAAATATTTTACTACAACATATAACATTGTTTGAAAAATATTTATTACAACCTCCAATATATATTTAACTGTATTACACTATAAAATGTAGAATTCAGAAGTACAATGATACTCAACGCATAAAAAGGACCAGGCTATAATGTAGACATTAATTAATAAATTTCATTACAAAATGGTTTATTAAATTCTTACAGCTGTTTCTCGCTATGTAAATCAAAAGTTAGCTAAGACACAGCGGTATGAAAGAAAGCAGAAATCAATTTGTTAATTAGAACTTGCTTGATTAGATACTTAAAGAAATATTTGGCATTCAAACTGTCAATATTAGACAATAATCTTGTACAGAGGTCTCTTAGAGAGATAAAAATGAAATATCATAAAACATGCGGTATAATGAGAGATCAAGTAAAACTGGTTTAAATAAAATTCTTAAATTACATATATATTTTTTATAATATATTAATGAAATTAGAAAAAATTATCTGACCACATACGCTATCTAGATCGTGCTTTAATTGGGTTAATCGAGGTAAAGGCAATTCCGTAACATCCACAGTAACAACATTGTCGCCGGCCATTTTCGGTTTTAAAACCAAGCAGTCTCTCAATAGAAGAGTTTAGTTGAATATCACAGTTGAACGCTAATGACTAGTGGGCGTAATTTTACTCCATGTCTTATCAGTTCAGTAACAAATGCTTTCAACCGGAGCTACTAGCCCCGTTTTCAGCCTCGCATTCAACATTACAGCTAACATTTTAAAGAAGAATATGGGGTGTAAAAATGTATAAATACTTTAAAATCTTTAACTATCATTTGAGGTCATTGGAATGCTATTTTCAAAGATTGAGAACAAGTACGAAAAACTGTCATTTTATAATGAGGAATTCAGATGATATCAGTGCTTATTTCTTGAATATATTCAGGGAACAATCGCTTTTGGGGAGAAAAACAGTCGTTAGAAAACTGTCCTTAATAAGATATATATAAGAGTAAAACATCATCGTTGGCGTAAATGATACAATCTCTTATACTGCAAATCATTTCACAAATTGTTAGATCCTATAAGGCGATTTCACGCAGCTGGGCGCATCTAAACTTATTACAATTCTGGCTTTAGTTTCAAATGAAAGGGCAGTTTATTGTTTGTCTATTGGCTGTTGTAAACATGAAAATGAATTGGGAGGGCATTATAGTAGTTCGTGACGTTGCGACCAATTATGGCAATTTGTCGCAACTTCACGAACTATTATAATGCCCTTCCCACTCATTTTCATGTTTACAACAGCCAACAGACAAACAATAAACTGTCCTTTTGTTTGAAACGAAAGCCAGAATTGTCATAATTTGAGAATTTGCCCTACTGCGTGAAATCGACTTATTGCTCTATAGAAGTACTTCAAAACATTTTTTAAATTTATTAAACGTAAGAGTCTAACTAAAAGCAATATATATGTATGGCTAGTGTTATTTTTCGCATTAAAGGTTGCAGATAAACTAAAATTATAGAAAGAGTGACGTCTTGTTAGTTGTGCATGGTAATCCTACTATTTATGTAGAATTAATAAAAACTCTAGCGAAAATCTTAGTACAGGCCTCTAGCTAGTGAGTGAAATGATCAATATATGTTAAAAAGAGTTTCTTCTGATGAAGGCAAAGGTCCAACAAGATCCAGGTGCGCATGAAAAATAATTTGAACAAACACACAATCACACTTCCAAGTGACCCATTATTTCGTACGTTTTTTGCACATACAGTTAAAAGAATCAGTATCCATAAGAAAGGCTGGTTCGTTGTAAGAGCAGAAGTTCAACTTTTAAGCTTGTTAACTTCCTGTGCTCATTAGTACGGAACCTAATCCGTGAAATTGAGTTCAAATGGCTACCAATATTCAGGCTAGCAATAAGGCGATTTCCCGCAGTAGGGCAAATCTCAATTTATGACAATTCTGGATTTAGTTTCAAATGGAAAGGCAGTTTATTGTTCGTCTATTGTCTGTTGTAAAAATGAAAATGAATGGGAAGGGCATTATAGTAGTTCGTGACGTTGTGACAAATTGCTCTATTGATTCTGTTTCCTATTTAATGAAATGATTTTAGCCGATCATGCTTATACTACAAACTTTTTACCATCATAATGATGTCTTAGGTCTTCACTGTAATATTACAGGGCCTATATTTTTTGAAATCTCGGGATTAGAGGGATAGGTCCAGAGAATCATGTTGAATCACGCTGTCGTAAAAGACCACACCGAGAACACAGTACAATTAAATCAACAGGTAAAGCAAAGAGGCCTTACCTCCAAAATTCCGATGGTGCTGCTTCTCGTCCATTTGTCCCGGGCCGGGCTGTATTGTTTCTCGCATAAACACCTTGATTCCGTGTTTTGCATTAATGGCTCGAATACATTGGTGAAAAAAGAATAAAATTTATATACCTTTAAAAAGAATTACAGAAAACTATGTACATTTAAAAAGAAAGGCTAGCGAGAGTTCATCTCGACTGTTTATACATTCGCGGTTGACACCGACACACCGTTCGTTTGTAACGGTTACAGTTAGTTCGCCGGGGGATTTCCCACATTCTCCCACCTTTGAGTTTTGAGATACCTTCCAAAACTCAAACTGAAGAAATAGAATGTCACAAGTTCAGTTTGTCGGGTTCCTTCAGAACGCGACCACACCGAGAACGGCGAACTTCAGGTTCTTGAGAAATATTCTCTTCATGCTCACTGTCAGGTTCTAAGGGATCATTCCTATGACAAGCTTCATTGTAGTCGTCTACAATTGGTGATGTTACGTTGAGCTTTGGAGAACTTTCAGTTTCACTAATCTCCAATGGATAAAGTCTTTGGACAGGCCGTAATAAAGTTCCATTCATTGTCTTTAACTCTACCACTCGTACTCTTCCATCTTTTCCGGGGAAAGTTATAATAACTTTGGCCAGCGGCCAATCTATATTCTTGGTATTGGAATCTCCTATCAGCACGATTTCTCCTTCTTTGACGAAACACTCTTTTCTAGGTTTTGAAAATTCCCTTAACTGTCCCAAATATTCACTTCTGAACCGAAGCCTTAAATCTTGGCGTAATTTTTGTTTATACGCAAATCTTATATGCAGTTTCTTCTCATCAATTAAAATTCTATTTTTTACTTTAATCAACCCATCGTCGTCTGTAAAAGTTTGCAAATGCAACTTTCGTACTTCCTCAAATGATTGTTTCTGGACTTTTCTCAAAATTATTTTCTCGGCTCGATCTATTTCTTCTAAATCTAATTTTCCCTTTTTCCTATCTTCTTTATTCTTGCAGTTGTGACAAAATCTTTGCATCCAACCCATTGTTCTTACAATTTTGCGATATGATGAAATTCGAGTTGCATATTCTATAGTATCTGCTTGGGTGTTAATGGCTGACACGATGGTTTTTATTTTCTCTGAGTTAACAATTTCCAGGTCTGGATCAATTTTAGAGATAGGCCATTCATTTGAAGGTAACTTTAACCATCTTGGTCCCTCCCACCAGCGGGTTTTTAACAGTTCTGGAGAGTTGCAACCTCGTGAAGGGAGGTCGGCAGGATTCAAGGGACCCGCTACAAGTCTCCAATCAACAGGATTACTCAGTCCTCGTATTTGTTGAACTCGATTGTACACAAATGTAGCCCAAGTCTTAGTTCTCTTGATCCAATATAAACCATTCGCTGAATCTGACCAGTAAATGACAGGTATGCCTTCTCCACTTTCCTTTTTAAAAGCTAAAGGAGTAAGCTCCAACCCTCGGGGATGGAATTTGGCTGTGCTCAACAGAGCCTGTGCTTCCGATATCAATTTTGACAATTCTTCCGGGCTATAAACACTAAGAACGCAATTGTCGACGTAGAAAGAATTTCTTAGCTTCCCAGCAGTTACACCGTACTTCTCAAGGCGAAATCTATTCATCAGGGTTGGTATCAGTTCAATGAGATTAGGCTCTTCTTTTACACAATCATTCAAAGAGGGGAAATTCTTTTCTCTGGCGGAACCATCAAATACTGGTCTCACCTTAGTTGTTATGGAATTGTCCTTAAGCACAGGAAGATGCGGTAAAAAATGTTCATTTTTAATATCATGACAGAGAGGAACTTCCTCGATGATATCTTCAGCTAACCAGTCTTTGAAAACCTTTTCGTAATCGGTCAACCTTCCCGTTCGTTCCAAAGATTTCACGCAACTAGCTGGTCTCTTTTCTGCTAGACTCGGTAAGCTAACTGAATACCTCCCCTCTTCCTCCCTAGTAACAGTCTGAAGAAAATGATCTTTTGCTGTCTTTTCAAGATCTGACCTTAACATCTTAGTCCCTGGGTCACGAATGCCAATTGTATCAAGAGACCAATAATCAGATATGTCAAAGCTAGTTGTATGAAGCGATAACAAAATGTTAGAATTCTTCGTTTTTTCCTCCCCCGAATTTCCTAGAGTTGTCCAGCCTAAGTTCGTTCTCATAGCCAGCATCCCATTTGATAAATGCTTGACTTCCCCAGTTAATAGTTTACTGGCACAATCTGCTCCTAGCAAAGCATGAATTTCGTTTGGATTATTTTCAAATAAGCAACAGTTTTCATTAATGGCAATATCACTTAAAAATATTCCCAACTCTTTCAATTCTTCAATACATTCAAGATTTTTCAATTTAGGAATAGGGGCACATATTTTCTTTTGATCCATTACTTCTATTTCAAAAGTGAAACTCTTATCTATGTTGCTTAACTTAATAGAGTATTTCTTATGCCTTTCACTTTTCTCTATTCCTCCGAATAACCCATGAGTAATTGTTTCCTCTCCAATACACTTTAATTTCATTTTTTCAGCCACATACTTACTGACGTAGGATTTTTGTGAACCTAAATCTAAAATTATCCTCAAAAAATTACTCGAGTTGTTCCCATTAATGCATACAATTAAAGTCTGTAAAAGAACTTCCTTTGAACAAGAACTGTTCGTCAACACACTATTTTCACAGGTTTTTTTCATCAGTGGTTTCATTAGAAATTTCATCTTTCTGTTTATTGTTTGAATAAAAACATAAAATCGATAAATGCCTTTTATTGCAGTGTTTGCAACGAACGCGTTTCTGGCATTGTTTACTCAAATGCTTTCCAGTGCAACGAAAGCAGGCGCCACGTTTAATCAGGATATTTTTCCTTTCATCAAGAGTTAAATTTAAAGCATGTAAGCAATCGTCCGCTGACTCATGATAATTACTGCAAAACACACATGGCGAAAATTTATTGCCTATCAATTCAGAACTGAAAAGATCGGCGGCAGTTGTTTTTCTTTTTTCATTTTGTTCCTCATAGCGGAAATGCTGTCTGCGATCTGGGAAAGTATTCTGATTTTCGGTTTTCGAAAGGGATGACCTTTCTCGTGCAATCAATTGCTTTGATAAAAATGCTATTAATTTATTTACTTCATAATTCGAATTTTGCACTTCTTTGTTAAACTCCAAAAGTAAATCATGAGGGAGCATTTTCAATAACATTGGGCATAAAACAGCCGAATAATCATTTGGTTTGACTTTTAAAGTTTCTAAACTTCTAGTTTCGGTTACAATTCTGTCATAAAGCTTTCGAAATTATTTAATATCACTTGAATTCTTTAATGGAGGGATAGCCAAAATATTTGAAATGTGTTGGTTTATCAAAATTTCTGATCGCCCGAATCTTTCTTTTAGACAAGAAATGGCGTTATCATAATTTTCAGACGTTATAGCATAACCTTCAACAGTATGAAGAGCAGTTCCACCCAAATAGGCCTTCAAATAATTAAATTTACTTGTCTTATCTAAAGATGAATTTTTGTGTATCGCAGACTCGAATGAATTCCAAAAACTAAGCCATTGGCTTATTTCGCCGTAAAATTTCTGAATAGAGAGCTTGGGTAATTTAATCTGCATTTTATCTTGAAACTCATTCTCTAATGATGAATTCTTAAGACTGGTATCGGGTGTAATTTTGGCAGATTTCGTTTTCGATTCTGATAATGCGTGTATTTTCTTTCGAGCTCTAAATTTACAAGTAATTATTTTTTCCTTATATTCGATTGATGTATTGATGTCCGCGTCAATTTCCTTAGGATCTATGATTTTTTGTAATTCCCCATCTAGCGATTCTAGTTCTTTAGCGTGTTCAATCAAAAGTTCTAAAGATTCTTCTAAAGTGTCCAAAATTGTTTCTTTGCTTAATTCGGCTTCTATAATTTTGATCTGCTTAGTAACCGACGTTCTTATTATTCCCCTTCTCTTTTTTATTCGAGCAATCTCATCATCAGCCATTTTTAACTACAAAGTTTCGATTTCGATTTCAAAAGTGTTTAAAAATCAATAATTTTCAATATAAGCCCGAATCCCGGCAGGGATGCCAGTTGGCGTAAAAGACCACACCGAGAACACAGTACAATTAAATCAACAGGTAAAGCAAAGAGGCCTTACCTCCAAAATTCCGATGGTGCTGCTTCTCGTCCATTTGTCCCGGGCCGGGCTGTATTGTTTCTCGCATAAACACCTTGATTCCGTGTTTTGCATTAATGGCTCGAATACATTGGTGAAAAAAGAATAAAGTTTATATACCTTTAAAAAGAATTACAGAAAACTATGTACATTTAAAAAGAAAGGCTAGCGAGAGTTCATCTCGACTGTTTATACATTCGCGGTTGACACCAATACACCGTTCGTTTGTAACGGTTACAGTTAGTTCGCCGGGGGATTTCCCACACACGCCGTGAAGCCCATGACGGCATTACTTGCTTGCGGTTTCTTTTTCAATAAAAAGGATAGGCATATTCCCTAGTCATTCCTACCTCAACAAGGAACTTGGATATGATTTTATTATTTTCACATTACTGTAAAACCGTTTACACGAAACTGCTGTTAGAAACATGAATAAAATGATTCCTAATACAATTACTAAACTTACATATATGTCAGGTTTGAAAACATAAAATTAACAATTTAGAGGGTTTAAAGGCAGAAAACACAGAACACTCTTTAATGTAGGAGCATGAATCTTTAATAACTAATATAAAAGCGCTTGACGGGTAACAACTGAGAGAGAAAATCGTAAGGTAGGGTCGCTAATGAATCCACGCTGAACCTGGATCCTTTGTTAGATGGTGGACACTGCCCACGTGTCGCCATATTTGATGGTTGGATGTGAAACTGTGCAATAAGACGATTTCACACAGCAGGGCATATCTCAACTTATGACAATTCTGGCTTTAATTTCAAATGGATGCCCCAATGGCTCCAAATCCACAAACTTTGTTAGCTGTGCATACAGTATCGAAGAAAACATCAATAGCTATAGACTACATTCTAAACTCTCCATATTTTAAGCTGAAGCCTTTGCTATCTTGAAGGCTTTAGAGGAAATGACGCACCACAATAGTAAAAATTTCATTATCTATACTGACTCTCAAAGTGTTTTAAATTCATTAATCTCTCCTAATTGTAATAACCCTATTATTTTCAAAATTCTCACTTTAATAACCAATCTTAATTCCATGGGAAACTCGTTAATTTTTAGCTGGGTTCCCTCTCATGTCGGCGTCAAAGGAAATGAACTAGTGGATTTAGCTGCCAAGTCTGCCGAAAACTATTTAAACACTGGCCTTCCTTATCCTGACCTGAAAATTTACATCAAAGATTTAGTTCACTCTAAATGGCAGAATTCTTGGGTAAACACACAGTCAAATAAATTGCGAGATGTAAAAGACAAAATTTCTAAATGGCCTCAACTACCTTCTAGAAGACAAGACGTGATAATCACTCGTCTACGAGTGGGTCACTGCCGACTCACACATGCACATCTCTTGCTTGGTGAGGCACCTCCACAGTGTGCGTATTGTAAAACTACTTTTACAGTCGCACATATCTTAACTTCTTGTATATATTTTAAATCTCTGTACATAAAATTCTTTGGAAATTCGTCACCTAATCTTAATTCAATCATTGGAAAAATCCCACATCCAGGCTTATTCCCATTTCTTCGCTGTACTGGCTTGTACTTTGAAATCTGATTTATATTTTTCTAACTTTTAATGTTCAATTATGTAATATTTAATTCTTAATTTTTTTCAATTTTAAATTAATTTTCAATCTTTGTAAATTTATAAATTTCATTGTTGTATTGTACCTTTTTCAATTTCTCATTTTCTGTTTTACATTTTTAAAAAATTAATTGTTAATCAAACTTTGGTAATTATCGTATTGTTCTGTTTGTGTTTCTAAATTTTCTACTTATGTGTTTGTTTTTAAATGTTTTTCTTTGGTTTTGGGCATCTTTCATTTTTACGGTTTCATGAAAAATTTTTCAAAATTGTGTTGTACTTCTTGATTTTTCGTCTTGTTTGGCGCAGTTTGTCCCTTGAGGAATTAGCACCACTAAATTTCAAACAACCAACCAACCAACCATCAAATGGATGCCCAGTTAATTGTTTGTCTATTGGCTGTTGTAAACATGAAAATGATTGGGAAGGACATTATAGTAGTTCGTGAAGTTGCGACAAATTGCTCTATAGTCATGAATAAAGGCATTACAGCAAAATAATTTGATATCAGACTCTTCATGTGGCTGCAAGCCTGACATATGTATTCTCTACTTCTAGCTGATGAATTATTTTGAAAACTTTTGTAGTAGTTGTAGGATTATTAAAATACAGACCTGAACCAAATCGAGAATTTCTGGGACGTGTTGGATCGCAGAATTAAGGGGTGCACTACCCGTCCAAAATCGGTGAAGGAACTTGTATGTCTACTCCAAGCCGAGTGGAAGACAATACCACTAGTAGTAATACAAAGACCTGTGGAAAGTATGCCCCGGAAGGTTCACGTTCTAATTGCCTCTCGTGGAGGCTCTACCAATTATTGATTTAGAATAAAGTTAGTTTTTCTTTTCTATCAAAGGCATCCAAATACTTATTGGTAGACAGTGTATTAGATTTAATGTATTATTAGTAAATTTCAAGCAGAGATTTTAATTGTTAGTAATTTAAAGCAGTGACTGCTTTAATTTTAACAATTAAAATGAAAAACTTAACTTGTATTAGAAAATCTCACTCTTAGATGTTAAACAATTTAATCTTCTTAGAATTGGATTTTAAATCTTGAATATCCAGTACATTTCATTCACGACAAATCTGTTTTCTGGTACAATAAGCGCTAGATTAAACTTAACCAGACACAGAAGTAAAATATTTACCCGCAAACACCCACATGAGTCCAAGAATGTGTCCTCGCAACGCCACGCTTATGCAAATCAATTCACTCGTTCGAAGCTTATAGTTCAGCAAATCACCGCTTCTCTTTTACCCCTCAAGGTGACAGGAAATGCGGACTATGACAGAATACTTGCTCTACAGATAAAATCCGAAAAGCAGGCAATAATGAAAGTTTAACGAGAATCCTTTTGATTTTTTTCTTCTTCTTTGGATTCAAACAACCATGGTGGAGTTTTTCAATCCAGAAGATATTATTATTGCCAAATCTGGAAGGATAACTGAAAAAAACCAGAATTCCAGATTACTCTATTATGTCAGAACTAAATTAATCTTACATGTTTTTTTTACCTGCCAGAGCATTGCTATGATTATTACCTCAATGTCTTTTTTATTTTATTCTGTATAGTATTTTGTATTTCCTGTTTTGGCAACATTAAGTTAATAAGTACTTAATCTCTGTAGACTTGCTTGTGATAACTGAAAAAACCCAGAATTCCGGGTTACTCCCGGAGCTTAACCACCCTTGAATCAAAGAATCTCGACTTTTCAAGAGCCGTTTTCCACGAAAATAGATATTAGTATGCACCGGATGGGAACGGTACTGTGCTTTACTAAATGTCGCTGGGAAAATAGAGTATAGCAGGAAACAGAGAACATTAATTTATCTCGTGAGGTTATTTCATAATACAACGTAATCGCATTTACAAACTTATCGTAACATTTCTTGGCAATTATTTCTTGAACTTGCCAAGTGGTTCCCTACACTTGAATTCTATACTGGCAATAGCAAGTAGCAAAACTGCTTATTGCCTATAATTATTGCACTGCTTGATTGATTTTAGAACTACTCTTAAATAGAAGTCTATTAAAAAAAGAAAAGAAAAAAATTGACAAGTGGTCTGTGAGGCAAAGGTGTTCTGTGTACTTAGCAGTCGTTGGGCTTCACCTGTATTAGTTAATGAGATGTTTGAGATGATATTTTTTTTAACACCTCTTGACTGGACCGTAGCCAGATATTATATATTCAGAGGGGGTTTTTACTTTTTGTGAATGATACTTCAATAAAACTACAGGTTTTCTTATTTATGTATATTCCTAATGAGTATTATAATACAATAGGATTTTAAAATATCAAAATAATTAAAAAATGATATAATGAACAAATTTATAGCTTTGAATGAGTAATGTAGTAATTGCACAATGAATTTAATAGTAAAATTAACTTTGGAAAGATAAACTACACATGGTATTAAATTCTAATTTTTTTATACCAGAAGTATAACCAAAGAAAATTTTGAAAGCAAATGAAAATGTTCAAATTTTTACCTATATGTTATAAAATATGCTCTTTTTCCAATTTTTGCCAAAAAGTTTTCACAGTTTCTTCCGATTGTGCAACAATATTGTAATGAGTCGCCAAAACTGCTAGTCCTTCTGCTCTAACTTGTTGAATACAATTTGCACCTACTATTTAACTGAACATCATTGTTCTAAGCCCACTGTTGTTTATGCACAGCTAGTCAGATGACACACCCACATGCATGGTCTATATTCTTTGCCGAAATAATCTTTAAGAATTTCAGAAGGGGACTGGTCCCCTAAATCCCCCCCCCTTGCCTATTGAATATATATATATGTGTGGTGTGTGTGTATTATATATATATTGTAGCAGGTATAATTACTCACCTCTCCTTTTATGATAGGTGGCGCTAGGAGAGCCATCTAGTTTGTTTTTATATAGTGTCAGAGATCTCTCTCAGTGTGTACGTTGTACATGTTGTTTCGTGTACTGTGTTGTGGAACATAGCAAAGAAAAAAATGGTTCCTGAAAATAGACTAATTATTTCTAAATGCCTTTTGAAATAAGAGTCTCGTCCTTCTACAATATATATATATATATATATATATATATATATGGAATCAAGCTGGCAGATAAATGTTCATAACCACATTTAACATTGTATATGGAACAATTTGACAAAACACAAGGATAAGAATGAGGATAAAATAACTGAACATGAAAGGTTTGAGCATCATTATTGCTCAGCACACTTGTTATAATCCAACTCTTCTCTCACACATAATGCAGCAGTTTTAATTTATTTCTAATTCTTTTTTAGTTAATTTGAGAAGATACTGGAATATTCATCAGCTTATTGGAATGTTGTTCCCTAATATATATATATATATATATATATATATATATATATATATATATATATATATATATATGCATGTGTGCAAGTATAACTTATGAATATTAATCGTTTATTCTTGTATACCTCAAATGAGAAGATTTCTAACAAATTAATTTCCCATTTCCTCTTTGCAGAAGAAAAGCTAAAAAATTCCATCATTCTTATGCCAGTAACAGGTTACAGTTCAATAGTAGTATATCATCCAATAACAATCTGAAATTCTGTAACGTCTACAGTCCAATAACCCATCCAACAGCAGTTTGAAATTTAGTAACAACTACAATCCAGTAACAGCCTACCAACCAGAAATCTATCCAATAGCAATCTGAAGTGCAATAGCAATCTACAGTTCTATGGCCCATCCAACTACAGTCTGGAGTTCAGTAATAACTTACTATAAAGTAATTCATCTAATAACAGCCTAAAGTGCTTTAAGTCTACAGTTCAATAGACCATACAAAAGCAGTCTGCCATAGAGTACCAGCCTTACAGCGAATAATACATCCAACAGCAGTCTGAAGCACAATTATAGTCTACAGTTCCATAGGCCATACAATAACAGTTTGCAGACCAGGAACAACGTACTGAAGAAGGTTGCTCCTTTGTGAAAACAGGGTTCCCACTCTTTTGCCAGAACAAAAATTAAGGACTTTTTAAAGACTAAATTATCATACAAAATCTTATCAACTTTGGTTTAACCATTTTGAATTACATAATGAAAATATACATATATATATATACATGAAACGATAAAAAAAATTAGCACAATAGCTTATTAAATTCTAACATTCATGTTCCTAATTCAATTTAGAAATTTATAGGTCAAAGATAAATAACACATGGAAAACTAAACTTGGCTTGCAAGCTTGCACATGTGTATATCATTGAGGCACTTAATACCAGATCACAGGCTTGCAATTCCATCACTTTTTTTACAATTGATCACTTTTAGTCATTTTTTTAAGTAAACAGTCACTTTTAATCACTTTTTTCATGGTGTGTAATAGCAAAAGTCTGTTGTTGAAAAAAGAAAATCTGAATTAATAACAAAATATTTTAATAAAAGACCTAATATGTGATGCTCTAATCTTATTTTTCTTAATAAAATGTAATTAGTCATATGGTTTCCAGAATTTAGTGATTTTAAAAAGTCGTAAAGAAGTTCCTGAAATCTACATTTGTACTGAAATGTACATTTAATACATTAAAGTAATTTATGTCAAAGCACACATATTTTTTCTTTTTCTTCACAATTTTTGTTTAGATACTCTAATCTAGCTATGTACATATTTCAAAACATCATTAATATATGCAGAAAATTGTGATTATAAAATTAATGTATTGTATGTATTCAAATCTAATTTATAGATTTTCTTGAATAAATAGCAATGTTGAGCTGTGTTAAACAAAATTTTTAACCTTTTTTGTATTTGACGCTAAAATCATGTCTTGCATGAATCATTTGATTTAGATTTAAAATAAATAGAAAAATCTTAATAATAGCATCTGTAATCAAGAGGAGAAAAAAAATCGTCTTTTTTTTTTCAATGTTTAGTCACTTATTCTGTATTATTTGTCACTTTTCTCACCTTTTTGAAAGTACCTCAGCAGTTGCAAGCTTGAGATCATCATTCTTTGGAAGTCTACATTAGGCTGTGCAATCATGTTCTTTTTCCATTTTACTTGTGCATGGTTGTGATTTAAACATGGTGGACATAGTGTGTCTGGAGCTAAAAATGGCTAACCTTATGTTCTGGAAAATAAAGAGTTTGTTGCCCATGACAGTCTGAGTTTGATTACTATTGTGCCTCATGGATTTTTACGTTTAAGGGATCTACATTTTGTATAGGAAATTTAAATCTATCTTCCAGCCTTTCTTACTACTCATTGTTCAAATTTTAGCATCATTACATACATATAGATAAATTGATATAAGATTACAGGTTTATATATGAATCTTTACATTTAATACCTGGATATGGAATTCAAGCTTAGTTACAGAAAATACTATCTTTCTAACATAATAAATAAAGAACTATGTGTGCACAAGTTGTATAAATACAGCAGAAAAGTATTGAATTCACAAAAAGTTTTCTTTTGAATAAAAATATAAAAACATTGAGAGCACATTCACCTTCTCTCTGACAATTTGTAAGAGAATTATTTACTTATATAAGTTAAAAGAGTACTATATTTACATTTTAAATAATAGCTAAATACAGGGTTCCCACTCTTTTCCCAGAACAAAAATTAAGGACTTTCTAAGGACCTACTTGAAATACACGACATAACGACATAAACCCTATTTCCTGAGGAACCTATTTTAATGATTATGAACCAGACAAAGCATGTTCAAAAAATGCCCTACAATAATTCAGAATTAAGTTTTTAAAAATGTCTAAAAATTAATATAAGATAAATATATTTGACAGAAACTAATTTTGAAAAAAGTGTTTTGTGATCAAACTAAACATAAGTTGTGAATAAAATACAATATTATAAACAGTACTTTCTCAGGTTTAAAAATGACTCATATATATATATATATACACATATATTGTATGTATATATATATATATTGTATGTATATACTATCTGATTATACCCAACGATGCCTGGGAAGTTTTAGACTTTTCTATCACAATTAATGCAAGGAAAATTAAACTTCCATAAGTAATTGTAATATCTACACCCCACCCTCCATACTTTGTTTAATTAAAATCTGCATGACTGTTAGCTATTAGGAAATGGCAGCTGATTTTATTTCTTAAACCTTTTTAGTATGCGAAAGATTATTTGTCAAATAAGTTTTCTAGCTCATGACCATAAAAAGTACTAATAAACTAAGAGTATTTTACATACTTTTTTCCGAAAATAAAGGAAAAGAATTCTGAATTACTACAGTAATACACTGGAAACATGTATGTATTTGAAGTATATGTGCATACATGTTATGAACATTAACAAATATTTTATATATTCTTAATATATATATTCTTTGAACAGTACTTATCATCTGTACTGGTGTTCTAAGAACTGGTTTTGGGCAAATATAACTCCGAACTTACAAAACTAGAAAGTTAGGAGTATATGGCTAAAACTGATAGGAAGTGAAGAAAGCAGATAGCATCAATGGAGAAATTGATTGCATTTTAATTTAAAAATTAAGGAGTTTTTAAAAACCTTTGACAAAAATTAAGTAGTTTTAAGGGCCCTTTAAAATGAAAGCTAAAATTAAGGAGTTCTTAAGGACTTTTAAGGACCGTGGGAACCCTGGAATAGAATATAAAATAATTACACTATTAAATGCATTTCATTAGGACACTTATTTGGACTGCAAACACTGTGCTGGACATTGGGGGGGGGGACATTGTGCAACATTTTAAAGATACAAAAGCAAATTTTTACTATGAAATACACAAAAATAAGTTTAACTATAAAATGTGTAATAATTATTATAAAATAAGTTTAAATATAAAACATGTTTAATAAATAATTAAAATGATAATTTTGACTAGAAATATAGAAATCTTTAAACAAAATAGAAATTTAAATAATAATTAAATATATCATCTTCAATTATAACCGAAATGATCTAGAATTACTTATCAATTCTTGTCCTAAGAGCAATAGGAAATGTAGTAATCCAGAAGAAGAACTAAAGTCCACAGAAAACACATTGGAGCATCGGTGAAAACAGAAGTGTTGTCGAAAACAAACTAAATTGGTGAATGTCAAGCTACTCCCTATATCTCACTTAATTTAGCATTTTTTTCTGCACATATTCTTAAAACGTTTGTCTCAGGTCACCAGTGAAGAAGGTTGCTCCTTTGTAATTAGAATATAAAATAATTACATTATTAAATGCGTTTCATTAGCCCACTTTATTCAGTGTTCCATTCTGTACTATCACTACCAGTGGCGTGCGGTCTATATGTGCAGGGTGGGCAGTGCACCCTCTGGCAAAATTATGAGGGACAATAATTTTCTGCACCTATGTCTACCTATCTTTATATGATATATAATAAATATTATTTATAATATATTTAAATATGTTGATTTGCTTTGTTTCCTGCAGTGTGTGCGGTACTAGGTGCTGCACCATCTAGCAAGCAAACGAACATAGGAAGTTCTGATGTGTATGCACTGTGCACTAAATTGAAAATCACGATTTATATGTATAGGCTACTGGAGAAGAACAGCATACTATGGCACTGAGGCAAGTGCAGCTATTTTTTCTGCACTTGGCATTCAGAATCATCCGAAGGTACGGTTTATTAAGCGTTGAATTAAAGCGGGGGCTTTTTTTTTTTTTTTTTTTTTAACTGATTAACTGGCCATACGATTTTGCAGACGGTTAATGTTTAAGTTTATATATTGTAAGATTTTGTGTTCATGGAAATATAAAAGAAGTATTTCATCAATATAAAATGAAAGGTTTTAGTGTGGTAAATTAATTTCCGTGATGTATTATATTTATTGAAATAATTAGCTGAAAAACAATGTTGTTTTGTTTTAAAGAAGCAAATTTTAACAGTACAGTCCAAATTTTACCATTCATTGTCTTACAGACAGTATATAAGTTGTATTATGTAACACCATATCACTGGTTTTGTTTTTAAAAATTGTCAGGATGTTTTTCGCAGAATATATGATTTTCAAATGTTAAAAACAATTAATAAATATAATTTAATCCACTGACTGAACAAGGAACAGTTCGCTCTCTTGTACCAGTGTGCAGTGAAATCCTCTGCACGTGGAATAGACATTTGGTTTGTCGGCACCCATGAGCATCCGGATGAGGCACCGCAGTGGCGGGTGCCATGTGGTGCTACGTTTGCTGAACATATAAGTTTTTCACAGAAGCCCGAAGCGTTGATTTTTCGAAGCCGATATGATACCATACAACAAAAGACATGATTTTTGCTTCAGTGCTAGTAGAATTCTCATAAGTTTAGCTGTTTTTATAGTTATAACTCGACTACTCGTAGGTAAATATTTTATTTATTATAATCTTTAAATATGTATTCATAATAAATAACCTATTTCAGAATGGAGAACTCAGATGTCTCCATAATTAAAGATTTATTGGAAAATCCATGTTCTCTGCACACCCTGCATGAAAACCTACCGCACACCACTGATCACTACAACTTCTAATTCTCCGGGTTACATTAAAGGTTGCCAAACTGTGGAAGCCTTTGGCTCTCATTTATAGCTCACACGGCAATTCACCACATTACCAGCAAATATTCCCTCCAATAGGATTCTGAAGTGTAATAAGAATCTATAGTTCCATACACAACAGAAATCTGCACTCCAGTAACAGCCTGCCATCCAAAAATCCAAAAAATTTTCAATAGTAGTATATCATTTTATTCTGTACCATAATAGAGCTGTTGTACACAACAGCACTACATTGTAGAAGAGTACTTGTATAATTTCACCAGAGTGATTCTTTATTCTCATTTCCAACATAATATTAAAATTCCATAATTGTTTTGAAATATTTTTGATAATTAGAATTTGTATATGATTATATTTTTTGAAAATCTCAGTCTTGAGCAAAATTATTTTACCATTTTCCTAGGGAGGGGGTGGCATAATGTTAAGCTTTTTTAACATGGAACTCACATAGAAAGTTTGCACCTTCTGTAACAGACCACACAAACTAAAGCAGGGTTTACGAGACAGTCTTAATTATCGCTCTTCTAAAAACTACTTTTATTTTAAAAAATGGTGAAAAACTACATAGGGTTCTCCCAGCAATTTTTATTTAAAATTTTATTTATCAATATTGAAAGAAAAATGTGTTTAAAGCTAATTACTAATTTTCTCATTTTGTTCTTCCCTTTGCTATATAAATTAATCTATATTTTATAACTCACATCTTTTGATAATTAGAATTTGTATATGATTATATTATGTTTTTTGAAAATATCAGTCTTGAGCAAAATGATTTTCTATTTTCCAAGGGAGGGGTTGGCATAATGTTATGCTTTTATAACTTAGGACTCACATAGAAAGTTTGCACTCTCTGTAACAGACCACACAAACTAGAGCAGGGTTTACCAGACAGTCTTAATTACCGCTCTTCTAAAAACTACTTTTATTTTAAAAAATGGTGAAAAACAACGTAGGGTTCTCTCAGGAATTTTTATTTAAAATTTTTTATCAATATTGAAAGAAAAATGTGTTTAACCCTTTAAAGGACAGTGGTTTCGCAGCGAAACAAGCTGTTAGAATTATTTTTCCTCTTCTGTTTAAAGATATATGAATGACTTTTTAGATTTTCTATGTTTTTGAACACTTATCAAACTATCTATAGATGTTATCTATAGATGTTAGTTGACAACTATTTACAGATGTTAGCAAATTACATAATTTATTTTTCACTTTCAAATATACACTTTTAAACTTGTTTTGCTTGAAACAATCAGGAATTATATTTTTCATGTTTTATAATCCCAAATAAAAGTACTTACATGAAACAACACTTATAAATGGTTTATATATTTATTCATTGCATAATATTAATGATAATTATTCATTATTTTTCCAATATAATTTAAATTTTATGGAAGTATTATTTTTAAGCCGTATAGGGAGAGGGTTTTACAGTTAAACTACTGCTCACATCTACAACTCCTGATATACTTGTTTTCATTATTTTTCACATTTATAAGGTTCATAGGTAATATTATAAACGATTTTCATTAAATGTCCTAGAATTTCTAATTATGAACTTTAAAGGGTTAAAGCTAATTAATAATTTTCTCATTTTCTTCTCCTCTTTGCTATATAAATTAATCTATATTTTATAACTCACATCTTTTGATAATTAGAATTCGTATATAATTACGTTATATTTTGTGAATGATTTTCTATTTTCAAGGGGAAGGGGTGGCATAATGTTATGCTTTTTTAATGTAGGACTCACATAGAAAGTTTACACCCTCTGTAACAGACCACACAAACTAAAGCAGGGTGTACCAGACAGTCTTAATTATCGCTCTTCTAAAAACTAATTTTATTTTAAAAAATGGTGAAAAACTACGTAGAGTTCTCCCAGCAATTTTTATCAATATTGAAAGAAAAATGCGTTTAAAGCTAATTAATAATTTTCTCATTTTGTTCTTCTCTTTGCTATATAAATTAATCTATATTTTATAACTCACATCTTTAAAATTCATTCTGTATTTTTAATATAAATAAAATATTTCTGTACTGTAACTGTGTAAAAATTTTATGAAAATATACTTCTTATTTTCGATGTGCATTTCATATAGATGAAACAATTATGTACAGAAATTGTGTATAAGGTATGTGAAAACTTAAAACTTATATTAAAAGCTTTATTATAATAAATATATAAGTTTAATTTTCTTTCATCACTTTTATTTACGACTGCTTTTGAAAGTTAATATAAAAAATTGCACTGAAATGACAACAAAATAATGTGATACATTTTTTGTTTGAAAATGAATGACGTGAATATTGGATTATATAAAAATGGTTTGTCTTAAAGAATGAAAAAATATCTTTACTTCATGACTTTAAAATAAACATAGATTTACAAGATATACAGATGAGTTATGCAGATTATGCTGAATATAAAAATAATATTAAAAATATAAGAGACTTTAATGCAAATTTCTCAGGATACAAACTGAGCAATTTCATTTCAATTACTTCTCTCATACATATCATTGAACCACACTAAAAAATACACAAAGATAAAGAGCATCAGAAAGAGAAAAGTTATTGCATAGTATAAAACTCCCCACAATATTTAAACAAATAACTTCAGTTAAGATTTTTAATTAAATCAACATCTTAATGAAAACAACAATAATCATACAATGTACAATAGGTAGAAATAAATTTACCGATAACTATAGTCCAATATGATGGACAGAATAAAGAAAAAAAAGTGATATTACTATTTATACTCTAAACAAACACTATAAAATATAGAATTTGCATAAAAAAATGCTTACTGTACTTCCTTCCTTCTTCAGTGGCATGACAGCCCAAGATGGGCCTTAGCCTTCTCTAGAATTCCATACCAGGCAGTAGTCCTATCTTTGGCTCTGGATTTCCAATTTGAAATTTTCAAGGATCTTATGTCTTTCTCAATGCAGTCTAACCATCTAAGTTTTGGTCGTCCTCTCATTCGGGTTCCCATTGGTTTGGCCGTAAAAACATTTTTTGTGGATCTATCGTCATTAAGTCGAACTGTGTGTCCGGCCCATTTCAATCTTTGTAAGCTAATAAAATTAATTATATCTGGGTTTTTATATGTTCTGTATAATTCAATATTTGTTCTTCTTCTCCATATACTATTTACATTAATTCCCCCCAAAATACTTCTCAATATTTTTCTCTCAAAAACTGCTAGGGTTTCCTTGTCTCTTTCTGTCAATGCCCAGGTTTCAGCTGAGTAAGTCAAAACAGGTCTTATTAGGCATTTATACAATATTATTTTAGTCAATCTTTTAATGTATTTAGACTTTAAATATTTCTTTAATCCAAAAAAACATCGATTAGCAGCAGTAATTCTGCTATGAATTTCAACAGATATATTATTTTGTGTATTAATTTCCGAACCTAGGTATATAAACTGCTTTACAGTCTCAAATCTATAACTGCCTATTTCTAAGAAGGAGTGATTATATTCTGATTTTAAACAAGGCATATATTTGGTTTTAGTTTCATTAATGCTCAAGTTCATCTTTTTGGCCTCAGTTTCCAGAGAAATAAATGCTTGTTTTAGTGCATCTAATGTACGGGCTATAACATCAATATCATCTGCATATGCAAATAATTGTACAGATTTGTTGAAAATGGTTTCTCTAGAATTTAAATTTGCATCTCTAACTATTTTCTCCAGTGCAAGGTTAAAGAGAAGACAGGCCAGGGCATCCCCTTGTCTTAGACCATTCATGATAGTAATAGGTTCTGATAAGCTGTTTTGTACCTTAATTCTTACATTGGTCTGTGTTAAAGTCAAAGCTACCAGATTAACAAGCTTTGCTTACTGTACTTGGTTCTTCTAAAATCAAAATGATCTTGTGTTATTGAATTCCTAGAAAAGAAATGAGAAAAACTTTTGACATAATAAGTCAAAAAAGTGGAATTAAGTATGAAAAATTATAGTAATTATCAGAATATAACTTACACAATTCTTCATTGAGGAAAATTCAAATTTCATGATGCCTGTTTGTAACCAATGATTTCAATGCACTGTTTTAGCTTTGCCAGCTCCACCAACAAAGATAATACCGTTATAAGTAGCTTTAGTTCCAGGCCTTTACCAAATTCCAATTAGTTCACATGGTCTGGTAGTGAGGCTGCTTCAATCTAGCCCCAGAAGGAAATGTCAGCCTGTTTAGTTCATTCTAAATGAAGTCGTTGTACAGACTGCGAATATAATGTATGCCGTAGGTTATGTAAGCCAAAAGAAACTATGTAGAGTACCATACTATGGTACACTACATAGTATAGCGTAAAGTTAACTATGTACCATATTCTTACATATATAAGTTATGGTTATTTAATTAAACATACAACATTTTTATGATTTTTTTTTATTTAAGAAATAAGGAATGTAAATATTTTTTATCTTGTAGACAAACAGTATAAATACAAACTGCAAATTTTATTAAAAAAAGGAAAAAAATTATATATATATAAATAAATTTGATTAAGCATTTAACATATCAAACTTTTTCTCAAACTCACAGTCAAAATGCCCCTCCCCGAATTTTGTCGTCCAAAATAAATGCTCTGCTTGTCTGCCTCTACAGCAGACCCTGCTCTGCTACCCCGATATATCTGTTTAGATGTCTTACCATAGATACCATCAAGAATTAAACCTGTGAAACAAAGAAAGTATTAAAAAAATGTATATAGAACTTACTTTTAGTAGCAAAAATAAATAAATAAATAAATAAAAAATATTATTAACAGCCAACAACAAAATTTTCATTATTTTTAGACAATAATTTCATTATTTTTATGCAAAGAATAATAATTTGTACGTAGGAGTTGAATATTTCCAATTTCCCTCTTAGAAACAATTCTGAAAATTTTAATTTTTCTGAGAATGGTGAAATCTCTGTGGAATAAAAAATGATGTACAAATTAATGATTTTTCAGAAACACTCAGATATTTTGAAAAATTTCAAAAATATTTGTTAAGGAATGGGGCTGATGATAAGGGAATGAGTTAGAAAAGGTAATGGTTTTAAAATTCATCCTGAAAAAGGATAAAATTGTAAAAAAAAAAAAAAAGAAAAATCAAATTTTGTTAAAAGATTAATTTAATTAAATATATTTTAGCACAAACTTTAATAAAGTTAATTATTTGTTGAGTATAGTTATTGTATTTTAACTAAGCTTTAATGATTTAACATTGTCTCCAGTTAGGTTTGTTTGTGATGCAAATCTATATATATATAAATGAATTTGTGTCTATGTGTGCTCGATAGACTGAAAAACTATTCATCCAATTGCTGTGAAAATTTGAGAAATTATTAGGTACAACCCTGGGAAGGTTTTTGCAAATTTTCAACATCCGAAATTCATTTCTACCCCCTTTTTCAAGTGTTTCATGTCATTATTCCAAGCATTATTTTCCCCAGTTAAAAGCAAAAGATTGACTTTTTAATTTTTCTCGTCATAACTAAGTGGAAGAAGCAATAATTTCTAGAAATATGACGTCATTCCGTTAATTCCATGTAATTGTTTTAACCGCAGTTTTCCTTGGTTAAAAGCAGGAGATTAAAATTTTCAAATTATCACATAATAAATAGGTGAAAACGATAATTTTTATCATTATGACGTCATTCCTTTAAATATCTCATTTATTCATTTGTTATTTTATATTATTTAAACATCGTCTGCATAGTATCCATTCGATTGGACCTGGAAATTGAGATATAAGGGGATTCACTTTCATTTCTATGTGACGCAAATTACAACATTTTTATATAAGAATTAATTTTAAATTGAATTCTTGGTTCATTTTTACGTTACAATGAAATGTTTATCAACAATATTCTAATAACAAAAAGTACAAATTGCAGGGACTCTCAAGGGCAAATAAAAAATAAACTATTATTTTATATAGTTATCTTTATATTCATATGTTTGTCAATATGAATGTGTGTCTCTATTTCACACAAACAAATTTTCTTAATTTTGGACAACATTTATTAATACCACCAAAATTA
>CM063499.1:75952977-76020477 GCA_032207245.1 Pardosa pseudoannulata | reverse complement strand
ATAAAGGATAAAAGGATATTTTTCTACAAATGGTACAAAGCTCCATATCTCTCCAGTTATCAGAACAACTGAAAATGGAAAAGTTAAATTGAAATTTTAGGAGTACATAAATGTTTAAATAGTTAAAAAGAACATTTTAATATTATAAAATCACAGCCAAGAAATCATTTTGTAAATTAACAAACAACAAGTCATTTTATAAATTAAAGAAATACAGTGAAACTTCTCTGAGCGGCCACTCCTGTATAGCAGCCACACTTCTAAATGGCCAATTTTTCATGGCACAGATTTTTCGACTCCTAGACCTAATGATAAAATAACCTGTATCAGCGGCCACACTACCCCCTCTAAACAGCCATCAAGTGGAATTGCCCTTTCATTTTTCGGGAAATTCTACTCACTCCATACTTTAAATTTGAGCGATAAAACTCAAGGTCAGGTTTATGGTCGGATATAAGACTATTTTTAGCTATAATTCTAAAAATTCTACTTTAAAAGCATGGATGAAGTAGAAGGTATCTTGTGAAATAGAAAAGAATAATTTTATTATAGAGTAACAGTGAACTGAATGCATTAAACATTACAAAACAAAATGTAAAGAGTAAAAACATTACTTTGCAATAGAACTGGTCTCAAGAGGTTAAAAATTTAGCATTATTTTTGGTGTCTATAGACTATTTTAGCTACATATAGACTATTTAAGTACAGTAGATATTTAGACTATTTAAGTACAGTAGAGTGCTGAAAAGTCTGAATTAGACTCAATTAATTCCACCTTTAAAATATGAAATCATTTCTTCTGCCATAGCCTCAGAGATGAATTTTAACGGAAGAAACTACATTTCTCTGTTCAAGAACCCAGCTATGTAAATTGTCTTCTAATGCAGGACATTGCATTTTTTCAAGGCGATTGGATCACTTTCTTCATATTTTTAATTCATACTTTTGCTTGTGCCAATTTCTTACAGCTTTCTCATTGCATTTCTTGAACCCATCCACTCGGTGTTAATCAGAACTGTAAATAGGGGCTATCGATATTTTCCCATACTACAGGACACAATTTAAGATTCCAATACTTGCTACTACTGATTCGTTCTGCTTTATGAGTTGTATTTTTTTTCATGGTTTATTACCGATACAATATGATGTTTTCTTGGCGTGTTGTGAGTCATACTTTTGTTTACATTTGATCATCGGCCGTTAGCTCGATGTGCTCTCCCCCCCTTCTTCCGATTTTGATGATTTGAGCAATAAACAACCAGCAGATAGCCAGCAGACTATATGTACAAAATTTCGGAACATACATTTAAACTTTTAGAGGATTTTCTATTCAATTAAGACAATTTTTTTTAAATTTTTCCTTTTTGTTTTTGCAGTTGAGTGCCCTTCGACTTTTAACTCTGTGACAAGACACAGACAGAGTGTTCATCCAGTCCTACAAGATAAATATGAGAGTTTGAGATCAATTTGTGTGTCAGCATTACCAAACCAAAGCACAGGTATCAGGTTCTTCATGATTCTACTTCATGTTTCAAGGTCAATCTCTAATGGGTTGCTGGTAATATGGGTATTCAAGGTGAGCAAGCTGATGAATTTAGCTAAGAATTTCTTTTACTGGTCTTAAACTACCCTTGGTATTGCTCCAGGGTCAATCAGGAACTCTGTTCATTTATATTTCAGGTGTATTCCGTATTCAAACTGGTACAGTTGGAAAGGTCATTGACAAGGCAAAGAGCCCTATCACAACTGCCACAGTATGTGAAGGAATTTTTAAAGCTTCATAGAATTGGCCTGAGGAAAGTTGTTGGTTTTCTTACTGATCATTGTGCCCACAGAAAACACCATTGACTTCCCAGAGATCAGTCCTGATTCCTTTTATCATGGCTGCTGACTTGAAGAGAAGATAGCTTATCATATCCTGTTTGATTCTGAGTGTTTCTCAATTCTTAGGTTGGAGTACTTTCGTCACCACCTTAATGAAATTTGGGTGCTGTCAACTGTCATATTCCTGTCAACTGTCTGCTGAAGTTTGTTTCAGCCACAGGACTCTTTTTTAAGTGTTCTTCAGGTTATGTTTTCCTTGGGTTTGGGTACAATAGTTCTCTGGTCACAGTGCCCTGTTCAACAATCCTCCTTCCCAAAGAGCTGTCCTGACGAATTTCCTTCAGTCAGTCAGTCTGCAGTCAATATGACCATCATATGCAGTTTGATAAAAATTTGATGGAAATGACTTGCTTTAACTTGGAATATGTATTTAATAAAGGAAAGCAATTTATGTCATGACTAAAAAATTGTTTCAAAACTTTAATAAAGCTAGTTGGAGTTATTTTATGATTTCTAACTATTTTATTTAGTTTGAAATGTAACCTAAATAAAACAATACAATGTAAGATGAAGCCCTTAAATTCATGGTTTGGTTTGGTTTGGTTTGGAGCGCTATGGTCTACTTTTCGCAACACAAGGGCTAATGAGACCAGGACCTACTGCTTAAAGCCGATTTTGAATGGTTACCAGCCTTAGTACAGTTAAATTCATGGAAGAGATCTACTTACCCAAGCCTAAAACAAAAGTTGACCATAAATTAATGTAATACATCATATGAGCTGGTTTAGTTTGATATTCAGCATTCATTCTGTCTTGTATTGCACCAATAAATCCATCCAAAGTTAAAGATATTAGCTAGGAAAGAAAATAAAAATTGTAATAGAATTTTATAAAAATGATGAAACATCACAAATATTTATGAAATAATTATTCAGGCACTTTTAAATCCTAAGATTTAATTATGATTTATAGCTATTTATAGTTAGCTAGTTGTTCAAGTCTTATGATAATATGGTTTCATATAACTTAGTAGACAATTTGGACATTTCCCCAACTGTCAGTTTTTTTAAAAAATCAATTGTAATATTTATATCTTGTGATTTAAAAGTAGATTTTAATCTTATTTATATTTATCTACATATAACACTTATTGATAATATATAATGTTTATGGCATAATTTGTAATTTTTAAAAGTGGATCAAAAGCCCTTGTATTATTTTAATGGTTTCTGAAGGCAAAGTTTTTCATACTTTATTCATTTCATATATGATGCTCCCATACCTCAAATCAATTGTAAAAATAGAAGTGCAAAAACAGAGGGTCCAAGGAGACATCCAAGCACATGTCTGATATCAGTCAATTAAAGTATCCATCTACGATAAAAATGTCATTTTCTTACCAAAAATCATAATTTTTTTTTATTTCTAAATTGTAAAATTTCAACTTTTAGGCTTCTAAATCTGTATTTTTGTCTCTAAGGCATTTTACAGAAAAGTTACAGCTGTTTAAACATCAGTGACAGCTATCAAAACAAAACTGAAGTAGTGACTTCAGAACCGGTGTTTTGCACTTAGATTTAGTTATCCAGTTAAATCTCAATAGATAAAAAATTATTTAATTTTTTAACCAACTTTTTGTATTTTATATTTAAATATGTAAACACATATATAAATAACAACCATAAGATTTTTGTAAGCAAAAAATATCTTTTTTAGTGGATAAATTTATAATAGTATCATAAATATGAAAAATCAAACAGAAATAGTAGTATATAGTTTTAATTTTTTCGAATTTAGTTATATATAAACATATTTACATTATAAAAAATGAAAAGAGCAATCTTGAAGCTAATAATGTAAAAGCTAATTTTTATTTGTCTAAATTTTTCCAGAATCTATGTAGTGGACAAGAACATTCAGCTTTGTTTTCCTGTATATACTGTTACTTTTGTACCCACAAACATACCATGTGGGTACATTTTGTAGTGGAATTGTAGCGGGAGCAGGTGTTTTGCGAGTAAATTTAGTTATCCAGTTAAATCTCAATAGATCGAAAATTATTTAATTTTTTAACCAACTTTTCGTATTTTATATTGAAATACGTAAACACATATATAAATAACAACCATTAGATTTTTGAAAGCAAAAAAAATATATTTTAGTGGATAAATTTATAATAGTATCGTAAATATGGAAAATCAAATAGAAATAGTAGCAAATAGTTTTAATTTTTTCGAATTTTGTTATATACAAACATATTTACACTATAAAAAATAAAAAGAGCAATCTTGAAACTAATAATGTCTAATAATGTAAAAACTAATTTTTATTTGTCTAAATTTTTTCAGAATCTATGTAGTAGACAAGAACATTCAGCTTCGTTTTCCTGTATATACCGTTACTTTTTTACCCACAAACATACCATGCAGGTACATTTCGCAGTGGAATTGTAGCAGGAGCGGGCATTTGAGCGTAAATTTAGTTATCCAGTTAAATCTCAATAGATCAAAAATTATTTAATTTTTTAACCAACTTTTCGTATTTTGGTTTGGTTTGGTTTGGTTTGGAGCGGTATGGTCTACTGTTTTGCACACTAGGGCTAATGAGACCGGGACCTACAGTTTAACGCCGATTCCGAACGGCTACAAACATCCATGCCAGCAGCGGGATTCGAACCCGCGAACTCCGGTTCCGAAGAGCAGCGCTCTACCATTCGGCCATCGTTCGGCCTTTTCGTATTTTATATTGAAATATGTAAACACATACATAAATAACAACCATAACATTTTTGTAAGCAAAAAATATATTTTTTAGTGGATAAATTTATAATAGTATTGTAAATATGGAAAATCAAATAGAAATAGTAGTATATAGTTTTAAATTTTTCAAATTTTGTTATATATAAACAAATTTACACAGGGTTCCCACTCTTTTTCCAGAACAAAAATTAAGGGCTTTTTAAGGACTTTCTAAGGACTATAGTAACTTTTTATAAGGACTTACTTGAAATACACGATATAACAGCATAAACCCTATTTCATGAGAACCACATTTTAATGATTATGAACCAGACAAGGCATGTTCAATGAATGCTCTACAATATTTCAGAATTAAGTTTTAAAAATGCCTAAGAATTAATACAAGACAAATCTATTTGACAAACACTAATTTTAAAAAATTTACATCTAAAGTTTTTTGAGTGATTGAACTAAAAATAAATTGTGAATAAAAACAATATTATAAACAGTACTTACTTTGTGAGGGTTTAAAAATGACTCTGATATATATATATATATATATATATATGTGTGTGTGTGTGTGTGTGTGTATATATATTAGCTGATTATACCCGATGTTGCCTAGGAAAGAAGAAAGTTTTAGACTCTTCTATTACATTGAATGGAAGGAAAATTAAACTTCCAGAAGTAACTGAAATATCTACAAACCCCCATCTTCCATGCTTTGTTTAATTAAAATCTGCATGACTGTTAGGTATTAGGAAAGGGCAGCTGACTTTATACTTTAAACCTTTTAAGAATACGAAAGATTATATATTTGTCAAATAAATAACTAAGAAAAAACTGTCATAAAAGAAAATTGATAAGAAATCATATAACAAAGGCAGATCTTGTTGATGGAGAAATTGATCACGTTCTAATTAAAAAATTAAGGAGTTTTTAAGGACCTTTGACGAAAATTAAGTAGTTTTAAGGGTTTAAAACTATTAAGTTATTTATTAAGTAGTTTTAAGTTATTAGTTTTTTGAAAATGAAAGCTAAAATTAAGGAGTTCTTAAGGACTTTTAAGGACCGTGGGAACCCTGTTACATTATAAAAAATGAAAAGAGCAATCTTGAAACTAATAATGTAAAAACTAATTTTTATTTGTCTAAATTTTTCCCGAATCTATGTAGTAGACAAGAACATTCGGCTTAGTTTTCCTGTATATACCGTTATTTTTGTACCCACAAACATACCACGTTGTTACACTAACCCAAACTAGCACACACCCGCTCTCAAGTACCAATCATCAGAAAATGTACTAGTATGCGTAACACATACAATGTGTTAATTACAATTGCTTGTCAACATCATGCAACTAATCAACTGATGTTTCAACTGAAAAGTTTTATTGATGTCAATGTTTAAAAGTTGGCAGGTATAGAAAGTAGGATTTGGTTTGGTTTGGAGTGTTATGGTCTACTTTTTGCAACACAAGGGCTAATGAGACCGGGACCTACAGCTTAAAGTCGATTCAGAACAGCTACGAACATCCATGCCACTGTGGGATTAGAACCCAAGAACTCTGGTACTGATGGCCAGCACCCTAACCAATCATCCATCGTTCGGCATAGAAAGTAGGAAGGCTTGAAATAATAAATAGATCACAAACTTAAACTGTTACCAATAAAATTTCTCCCATTCCTATAACTGCTGCGTCTTCATTTTCAACAGCAGCTGGTTTGTCTTTATACATAAACAAAAATACACCCAGGACAATGGTGAACACAAACACATACTTTGCTAATGGATACTTCTTTTTTCCTATTAGAACACCCAAAATCATTACTGGGATAGGTTTACATGACTTGCCTAAAACCTAATAAAAAGAAATATTAAAAAAAAATCAGCATTAAAGAATTACATGAGAAACAATATTTTTAAAGGAGATTCACAAAACTATTTTCTCTCCAAATATTTTACAAAGTCATATATATAAAAATTACTTTAATGCGAGTTTCAATTTCACAAGTATCATAAGTTTAAAGTATGTGAATTTTATAAATAAAAAAAACATTTGTTAACAGGATATTACAAATGTATTGGGGTTTAATGTATCCGTAAACCAGTAAGAAACAATATCCTAACGGAAATGATAAAATACAAGCTTTACCGGTTTGAATTTTCAGTAAAATCACCGCTGACCACCCAACCAATGAATTTAATTTCACAATTTTATAACCCAATGAGAATTAGGCATATTTCATATGTTATAAATGGTTGCATAAAGAGAGTCTGCTCTAGAATTAACAAAAATTAAAAAACGACATGGCGAAGAGAGGAGTAAATAGTACGGACATTACTTGGTATTGCCAAACTTGGTGCTTTATCACCCATTTGGCAGGGGGCACCCACATATTCAACCAAGCCATGTATAGGTATTTAAAGAGAAAAATTAGAATATTAATAAATTCAATGAAAATTAATCATATTTAAAAGTCAGTGCTGAATTAGTACAGGGTATCTGCCAAAATAAAATTTTTCTAATCCATGACTTTTCATGATTTTCCCTGATTTAACAGATCATTTTCCATGACTTTAAAAAGCTTTCGTTAAAGTATATATGAATAAAACTTTTGATGTACATACAAATAAAATATATGCTTTTAGAGAAATTACAGGAATTTTATCAGAAAAAAACTATAAACTTACTTTATAAGTGTTAATAAACTCACATACACAAAAATAAATTGTTGTATCTACATACCTAAGTTTACTCATATAGCAATTTTTCAATCAAAATGTTTCCAATTTGAATTCAGGGTACTTTGGTATCATCCGGGTGACCATGAATAATAGACAAATATAACCCTATAATATTTATATACAATATCCCTAAAGATAAACTTATATTTTGTGCAAAAATCTTAACTAATTTTTATTAAAAAATAATTATTACTATATTAATAAAATTTTAATCTACAATTTAAGAAAAAACCAGAATAATATACATTTACCCACCCATTAAGTTTTCTTGCTTTGAGTTTCCTTGGTGAACGAATTTTACTTGGCAATAGGGTCAATAGGATAATACAAAAATACCAAACTCAGTAACTTCAGTCAAATGACAAGTAAAAATAGAATTAAACAATTCAATGCATTTTTTTTAATTGGTAGTTTCACGGATCCATGACTTTTACTCATTTTACTTGAAAAATCAAGACTTTCCATGACAAAATTAATCCATTGTCTAAATCTATGATTTTCTATGACTTTCCCTGACTTTCCAGGTGCGTGGAAACCATGTTATAACAAAGCTATTATAATCAAAATGTCTATAATAATTTCATGCAATTCGGTTATTCAAGAATACCTTATTCAGTAGATGATCTAAATTTGAAAATGTTTTAATATTTTATAAACTAAACATTTAATCAATGAAATAAACTCTATAAACAGGAAATTTCAATTCTTACATAAGATAGTCTTTTAGCCATAATATTCAATATCAAGAAAAAGTCTTATTATGTATGTATATATATATATGTATATATATATATATATATATATATATATATATATATATATATATATATATATATATGTATGTATGTATATATATATATATATATGTATGTATGTATATATATATATATATATGTATGTATGTATGTATGTATATATATATATATATATATATATATATAAAGATAGGACTGCCTGGTATGGAATTCTAGAGAAGGCTAAGGCCCATTCTGGGCTGTCATGCCACTGAGGAAGGAAGGAAGGAATATATATATATATATATATATATATATATATATATATATATATATATATATATATATATATATATATATATATATATATATATATATATATATATATATATGTATATATATATATATATGTATATATATATATATATATATATGTATATATATATATGTATATATATATATATATATATATATATATATATATATATGTATATGTATATATATATATATGTATATGTATATATATGTATATGTATATATATATATATATATATATATATATATATATATATATATATATATATATATATGTTATAAATACAAATTCACTTTTTACTACCAAGTTCTACAAATTTTTATTTATAACTTAAGTAAAAAACTATCTTGAAATATATATAATATAATGCTGAAAATCCACAATTTATAAATTAGATGAAAATTAATCACACTTAAACACCAGAGCTGAATTAGAAACAAAGCTATTGTAATCAAAATGTCTGTAATAATTTCATGCAATTCAGTTATTCAAGAATACCTTATTCAGTATTTGATCTAAATTTGAAAATGTTTTAATATTTTATAAACTAAACATTAAATCAACGAAATAAACTCTATAAACAGGAAATTTCAATTCTTATATAAGATACTCTTTTTAGCTATAATATTCAATATCAAGAAAAAGTCTTATATAGTCTTATATGTTATAAATATAAATTCACTTTTTATTACCAAGTTCTAAAATTTTTTTTATAACTTAAGTAAAAAACTATCTTGAAATATATATATATATATAATACAATGCTGAAAATATTGCTTGCAAATCCATGATTTATATATTCTATGGTCACTAGAATTATTACTTTTGTCATTTAACCATTACTTTGGCTAAAATACAAAATGGTTTTAAAAATAAACTTCAATTTTTCAAGTTCAGGAAAATACCTATACAGTAGCTTAAACTGTAAATTGTTAAAAATATATAGCATGGAAAATAATAATTTAACCATAAAGATTATGTTCTTCTGATATCTCAATAAAATATCTTATGGATAAAAGACCACTTAAGTAGTAAGCATAATATGCATTTTAAAATTTAGTACTTTTTAAAAACTTTTACTTAACACCTTTCCTGTTTTGCCCATACGCCATGCGGGCACAGCTATCGGGCCTTTACTGATTTGCCCGTGCGGTGTACGGGAAATCTGATTTCTATTTCGCTTGCACTGTTTCTGTTAGAAAATTAGTAACTTTATTTTATAAGTAATTTAAATATTTTATTACCCATCTCATAACCACTGACGATATTAGCATGTATATATTATGCATGCATTTTTCATTCGAGCCGTGACGTATTGCATACGTTTGAAGATCGTTTCTTTCCCTACCGATAAGTACTCGGGGGGAAAAGACTATGTATCAGTCAGTCAGTCAGTCAGTGTGGTTGTGCTGACATGTGTGTACGGCAGTTAGCCGATGTTTATTTTCCCTTTACTTTTACGTTTAATAAATGTACTTTTTAATGCTAACGTTTGTCTTAATACTGTTCAGGATTAATAGGGCTAAATGCTTCTACTTCAAATATTATTCTATTATAGCTTTCAATAAGCTAACAGTTTCAGATGTATTTTTCCAATTTTAGTAATAAATTATTCGTATAGATGATGATAGTTATCCAGTAAATGATAGTTTGCAGTTTATTGTATTTTCTACTCTGATTGGTTCAAAAGCGCCGGTTTTTTTTGCATGTTTTGTATCAGAAGACGGATTGTTATCTTTCAGTGTATAGCTTTTTGGTTATATTTTACTAACCCCCTGATAATTTTATTGATGTAAGAGTTGAATAATATATTTTTAATTTTAAATAATCGATAATTCAGAGCGTATGGAGCTAATATCTTGCGATTCGAACCATGACTCAGAATCAGAAACTTAATTATCTGTAAATGATAGTAGCGAAAATTTACTAGATGACCTGGATAGTAGTGACTCTTATAGTAGTACAGACGGAATCAGTCAAGCAAGACAATTTTTTTTAATTAGTTGGGATAATCCTTCGAATCTGACTCCTAGATTTGCTTTCACTGGAATTCCAAAAATTAACTTGGATATCGACGAGACTAAAGGTAAACTTCAGTTCTATGATGCTTTCGTAGAAAGAAAAAAAGTTATAAATGATTAAAAATATTAGAAATGTTAATTTTAATAACATATCTTTACTTAAAAATATAAAATAAACAAAAAAAATTGCAATAAAAAAAATGTAACAATTTTTTCACTGAATTCTGGAAAAAAAGGACACTGTCAAAGGGTTAAACTTAGCAAACTTTTCAAACAATTACCTGTGTAGGATAGTTAATGTGCCTCAGAGACATATTAGTAGACACCATAGCACTTAAGTAACAAACACCTGTAGCAGCATAATACAGTTGTCTAGTAGAATCTTCACCATGTTTCATAAAGGTATGTAACACTGGATTATATTGGAAATAAAAATTATTGAAATTCTGATGGATTTGTAAAGCAAAAAATAGCAAAACATGATTTATGTATAGACAATAAGCATGATTCAATACTATTGATGTAAGAGTGATAATCAGAGTCTGACTAAGATACTTTTGTGCCCAGGGCACAATCCAATTTTTGTGCCCTCCACCCCCTTTGCAAATTTATAGTGACAAGTTATTATCATAATTATAGTCATATAAAAATTATAACATTGAATTAGCAAACATATTTAAGAAATTAGCATTAAAGTAACATTCAAAATCAAAAACACCAAATTTTTATTTTAGTTAACCATTATTATCTCTGTTTAGCCATGCTAAAAATTAAGGACTTTTAAAGACCTAGAGTGGCCCACTTTTTTTATTTTTACCTTGTCACACTCGTAAGCTCTGTGGTGCAGAAAATAAATAATAATAGAATTAAAAATAATTTAAATTGATGAGATGATTTAATGGTTTATAGTGGTACGTTACTAATAATCTTTCTTATAAATATGCAATAACCCATAGGATAAAAAGAGCACCAGGTTTGTTGAGGGAATTAATTATCAAGTAAATAACAGTAAAATTAAAGTAACAATATAATTCATGACAAACACAATTACCTTGTACAATAATTTATTAAAACTTAACGATGGTAGCGTAAGTTTGCAATGTTTCCCCACTTAATATGTGTTTCAAGCACTCAACTAAATTTTTGTGCCCCCTAAAATTTTCATGCCAGGGCACGTGCCCCAAGTGCCTGTGTGCTAATCAGGCCCTGATTTTAATCCAGTAATAAAATTTAAGCTGAATAAGCTTATAAAACAAATATGTTTTCAGTAACAGAACTTTTAAAAATATTTAATACCAAATACTAACATTATATATATATAATTTCTTATAAATATACAATAACCCATAGGATAAAAAGAGCACCAGGTTTGTTGAGGGAATTATCAGGTAAATTACAGTAAAATTAAAGTAAATAGAAAGCAATATAGCTCATGTCAAACACAATTACCTCATACAATAATTTATTAAAACTTAACGATGGTAGCGTAAGTTTGCAATTTTTCCCCACTTAATGTGTTTTAAGTACTCGACTAAATTTTCGTGCCCAAGGCACGTGCCCCAAGTACCCGTGCAATAATCAGGCCCTGGTGATAATGTGTAAATAAAATGACTAACAGCTGGTATGTTATTTGCCATGACAGACATGTTATTTGCCAGTTTGTCTTACAGCAGAGAACCCAGTCATTCTGCAATATACTAAGCATATTAGAAAAACATCTAGCATAGTCCCGAAGCAGAATATGCCAAAAAGTGCAACACACGTCGCAGAACAACTGGCTCTGCTGCAGAACAATCATGGCTCACGGAAAAACTTTTTTTCCTTAATATATATATATATATATATATATATATATCGATGGTTTTCCGTAAGTAGGAAAGAATTGCAGAAGGGAGGTGGGGTACAAGTTGAAGTGGCAGTTCCAAGCTTTATAAGAATGATGAGAAAAATTAAATTTATGACAAAATATTTTTAAAGGTTAGGTTAGGTTCTAAAGTGCTACGGTCTACTTTTTGCAACACAAGGGCTAATGAGACCGGGACCTACTGCTTAAAGCCAATTCCGAACAGCTACGAACATCCATGCCATAATGGGATTCGAACCCACGAACTCCGGTTCCAAAGGCCAGCACCCTAACCATTCGGCTATCAGTCAGCAATTTTTTTTTTTTTTTTTAAGGAAACTACTAATTTGAAAGTACTAAGGTTTACTTAGAATTTCCGGTGTCTTGCCAAATTTGCAGGCAATAACCCTTTGGGAGAGTTGTCATTTCTTTGTCTTCCCTACACCCTACCAGTGTGATAGATAGCTCGCGATCCGCCTGTCCTAAAAACTTCCCTTGCATTAATGTTTGGGCCAAATTATCAGTCCCATTTTTATCATCGTAGTGATATCTCAAAATATCTTGCATCAAAAGTAATTGACAGGACAGTAAATTTTATGTTAATGCCTTGGTTTTAATACAAATATTTTTCTAAATTTCAGGTAGCACTGTTTTATTAAATATTTTTAGTTATACATATCGGTAAAGATGAAAATGTACCACAATAGGAATAATATTGTGGGAGAGTAAATATATGATAAAAATAAATATATCTCCCGCAGAACATTTTTGATTATCTGAAAACCTGTTGCAGAACATTGAAAAGTATTCTGCTGTGGGGTAGCATAGTTTGATAAACCTGGTATTGTTTTTTTAAGTTTATTAGTATGCCCCTTTTAGGTTAACTAGAAAGCTTATGCTTTAAGATTTCTTTATTAACTACTATATTTTTGCTATTAAGGGTGTAATTGCCCTCTCCAAGGCTAACTTGAAAGAGCAAAGGGAAAATAGCACCACAAGCCCCCTCAAAAGTACCTAACTATGACTAAACTAAACTAAAAAACTCATAGGCGCAACAGCCCCTAGGGGGCCAAGGCCTACGGTGCCAATCTCCGTTTATGAGACCAAGGGCTCTGGGGTGCAAACCATATGTTCCCGTTAGGTGGTCATTCTAACGTGGAACCCTCAGTTTTTAGTTCCCAAGCAAGCTTGGTCCTCAGTTCATCTACCCACTGAAGGGATGAAAGGCTGAGTCAACCTTGCCCAGCCCGGGGATCAAACCGCGGTCCTAACTATGACACTGAAAATATTTTATGTAAGCTTAGTAAAATTGACTGGTTAAAATTTTTTACTTCCTAAAAAATGTTATTAAAGTTGAGGCACATTTAAAAATTTATTTTTATGTTGTACAGTATATATTTAGTTAAATGATTAACATAATTAAATAAATGTAATAACTATATAAGTTATATGTCCTATAATTTTAAAAGATATGTGGCTATTACAAAATTTTTACTTTTGTTGCAAAAAACCATAATTTTTGCAATAGTACATTTATTTACTATCCAGGCCATTTATTTACTAATAAGTTTTGATGGGTACCAACTTAGTTACAAAAGTATTAATTTATTAATGAAATTTAACTTACGTATTTTAGCAAAAAATACATTGACGACACACGTGACAAACACAAGAGTGAAAAAGAATGTGAATTTATCATTTTTTCCATAAGTACTCCTTGTACTGTAAATTGAAATAAAAAAATTAGGTGATAAAAGCACAACAATTGACTTATTAAATACAACTTTGTGTTGTGGTTTTAATACAGAAAAGTAATTTGAAAATATGTGATAATAATAATCAAACAACTTAACAAACCACAGAAGGAAATTCAAATATATGAAGAAAGGATTTCAGGTAAGTATAAAAATCAACAGTATTATTTAAAAAAATTGAGATATGAATAATAAATAATTGAATTTTACAAAGAGATTTAGATAGAATGAAAATTCCAGAAATGTATGTATATTCACAATTATTTTGTTAAAAGTCTCAGAAATTAATTTTAAAATATTTCATTTCATCTATTCCTTCAAGTCTTTGTAATAAAGACAAGAATTTTTTAAAATATCAAGCTTTGGTATAAATTTCAGTTTGTATTAACAATTATAGTAAAAAAAATAATAATAATTACCCCACAAAAGCTTTTAAACTTAATGTAAGTTGCATTATACAACATATTATTTTCATTGTATTAAAACATTATACTTACATATGAGCTTACAGTTTAAATGTTTAAAATGTAAAGTTTTTAAACATTAGTCCATTCCTCCTCATTAAGTTACACGATATTGCATGCCATTAAACAATCATAAATACAGGTAATACTGAAATGTTTACAGCTAACATTTAAAAAAAAACAGAATTCATGAACTAAAATACTACTTTAAAATGTTAAGGATGTAACAACGTTAGAAAATTATTAATATATTGCTTAGTATAAATTATAATACTGAATTATGGTAAACGGAGGCGTAATACAAATTGCTTATTACTCTATATTTTTAAAACTTTTATTTTAAACGTTTATACAAAGTAATATTCTTATGAATAAGTATATAAATTCTATAAAGTATATATATATTTCATAAAATAACTGCCGGTTATTTTACTTTATGAAAAAAATGACGATGAGTTTAATATTTACAATTTTTCGCAATAACTACACCACCAATGTTTATAAACATAAGCTCTTTAATCATTGGTCGATGAATTTGATTAATTTAAATAAAAATAAATTATAATACGTTTTAAGTTACTGAAAATCATATAATCAAAAAGTCTTTCTTATTAACATACATTTTCTCTTGAAGAATGCCATAATAAAAAAAACATATAAATATTCCAGAAGCAGATACCACTAGCTTTTTGTTGACAGTCATGCTGTCCAAACTTCTGTCCGTTCTTTACGTATCTGATCACCCATAGATAAGCTGATCACCTTATGACATAGAATAATGAATTACTTCCTCTACGACAATAAAGTAAATATACGTGCAGTACTGATCCTAGTCTGTCAGCCACCCACGTGCTTATTGAAACTGGCCAACCATTTTTTACAATCTTATGCTTGATTAATTAATTTATGGGTTATGAGTTGATTGACAATCATTTCACCGCCAACGCGATAAGCATCATTGTCCCCCCTTGTACACGTGTCACCTATATTTACTTTTTGATCCGAAGTAGATCCATTGTCGGAACCGCTTTTTACATGATAGCGGGAATTTCGAGGAGTATAATCAATCCGTATATTGAAAGAGCGCATGCTTTTGATATTGGATTAACGAAAACTAATTTAACTCTATTAGATAACTATAAAGAAATTCTTATATAGTTTTATAATGCAGTTGTTCACCAATAGATGGCGACACTATATTATTATTATTTGAGAACATAAGTAAAGCGAAGTTTATTTTTCCCTTTCCAGAATACTAAGGGGCCCACGAGGTTTTAAAATGTCTTCAGAAAGATTTCAGGAATTACTTTTGTATACTGTGGTAGCACAGACTCAATGATTTATTTTTAGTTTAAAAATTTTCAGTTTGTTACAAGTTTATCGTTTTGTAAGTTTTGGTTTTGTTATAAAGTTTATATAAAATATATTGGAAATAAAAGTTGTTGTTCTAAGAAGACTGGAAATTGTTTTACTCCTTTTAATTGGATTATTATGTCTGATTAAGGGATAAGAATATAAATATAGCTCAAACTAAGCGTATAATTAATTTAATATCGTAGTAATACACGATAATACAATCAACCTTCCTATAAGGCGGGATTATTTAACCTATTGAAGGAAATTTAAGTGAATACAGGTGGAATTCAACTTTTAGCCACTACGCATTAAGAGTAAAACTAGTATAAATAGGTCAAAATAATTTTTTAATTTAAATTTAATTATGCTTTATCATATACGGAAAGAAAGTTATAAGTAAAATAAAAATTTAGAGTCTACAGCAGGCAGCACACGGGTGGTCACATTAAGGGAACGCTCAGCAAACTACGTATAACTCAACATACGGTTTGTAAAAATTTTAATTTGCAGGTAGGCAGCCAACGGTATAGGATCGGAATAAAAATAGAATAATAATAGACGCAACTTTAATATTTTAACTTTAAAAATATATTGTGTAAGATCATCTAATAATTTTTATAATAAAATAACTAGTCAACCTAATGAAATAATTGCAGAACTCCCAGATTATGATTATAATAACCCGAGTAACTCTAAGCGATCGCGTGCCGCAATGCTTTACTGACAATACATTCTCTACCTTAATTACCCTATTAGCTCTTATTACTTCATCCCCTGTCCCTCTCGTTATATGTTGTGCCGTAAAGTGATGTGTTGTATTAAAAAAAATAATAAATAAAAAAATATTAATAAAAAATTGAAAAAATAATATGTGTATTATTATTATTATGGAGCAGGATAGTGTAACTGTGTTTGATGTTTAATATTTGACCGTAAGACTCCATCTAGTGTTTTGCACCATGTATACTAACCACAACTTTCCTTTCAGGGTATTAATCAGATATCTTTACAGGTAGTTACAACTTAAGTCACAGCTCTCACTGATTTCTCCTTACCCACCTTATAATGACCGGCAACTCTAAATTACTCCTTTTCTAAATTTTTAAACTTAATAGCAGTGGCGTGCGGTAGGTTTTCATGCAAGGTGTGCAGATAAAATGGATTTTCCAATAAAATTTTAATTATTGAGACATCTGAGTTCTCCATTCTGAAACGGGTTATTTATTATGAATATAAATTTAAAGATTACAATAAATAAAATATTTACCTACGAGTAGTCGAGTTATAACTATAAAAACAGCTATACTTGTGAGAATTCTACTAGCACTGAAGCGAAAATCATGTCTTTTGTTGCATGGTGCTATATCGGCGTCGAAAAGACAACGCTTCGGGCTTCCACGAAAAACTTATATGTTCAGCAAACGTAGCACCACACGGCGCCCGCCGCTACGGTGCCTCATCTGGATGCTCATGGGTGCCGATAAACCGAACGTCTATTCCACGTGCAGAGGATTTCGCTGCACGCTGGCACAATAGAGCGAACTGTTTCTTATTCGGTCAGTGGATTAAATTATATTTATTAATAGTTTTTAACATTTAGAAATCATATTCTGAGAAAAACATCTGGAAAATTTTTAAAAACAAAACCAGGGATATGGTGTTACAGATATAGCTTATATACTGTCTGTAAGACACTATGAATGATAAAATTTGGACTGTTCTGTTAAAATTCATTTCTTTAAAACAAAACAACATTGTTTTTCAGCTAATTATTTCAATAAATAGAATACATCCCCGAAATTAATTTTCCACACTACAGCATTTCACTTTATATTGATGAAATACTTCTTTTATATTTCCATGAAAACAAAATCTTGCAATATATAAATTTAAACATGAACCGTCTGCAAAATCGTATGGCCAGTTAATCAGTTAAAAAACCAAAATCGCTTCAGCACGTAAGTCCCCGCTCTAACACAACGCTTAATAACCGTACCTTCGGATGATTCTGAATGCCAAATGCAGGAAAAATAGCTGCACTTGCCTCAGTGCCATAGTATGCTATTCTTCTCCAGTAGCCCATACATATAAAGCGTGATTTTCAATTTAGTACGCAGTGCGTACACATCAGAACTTCCTATGTTCGTTTGCGCGCTACTTGGTGCAGCACCTCGTACCGCACGCACTGCGGGAATACAAGCAAGCAAATCAACATAATATTTGAATATATTATAAATAATAATTATTATATACCATATAAAGAAAGGTAGACGTAGGTGCAGAAAATTATTGTCCCTCATAAATTTTGCCAGGGTGTGCAGTGCACACCCTGCACATATGGACCGCACGCCACTGCTTAATAGTACCTTACAGTTTTTACCCTGCTTACTGTTTACCTTAAGAATCAGGGATAAAGCCGTCTGGCTAAGGATCCCCATAACTGTCCGTTTATATCGGAGGAGGTATAGGATCGGCGGAGAGAAAAACGATCATAATTCGGTAATTATAAGATATATCAATAATTAATATTAATAACGATAATTAAGAAATTATTTAATATTAATAATTTCTTACTTATCGTTCGATATTAAAAGTTAAAATGAATAATGAAACCATTTTTTAATATTTCGTAGAAAAACTACGCGGACAGTTTAAAAACTAACCAGATATGAATCGAGCCTCCAAAATAAAAATATCTTGTACAATCTTGAATGCAGAAATTTTATTGAAAATTCTTTTAATAGTTCGCTTATCTACAAATCAGGAGCATAGTAGTTTAAGAAAGTAAAAAATTACTTAAAGCGTACTATTGACGAAGAAAAATTTTTAAAATATGACTATTGGTACTACTGAAGAATAGAGTGTCCCTTGGCAAATTTGGTAAAATTATTGGCGATGTTTTATAAAACACAATGTATAAATACATATTTCTTTTAATTTGCCTTGGACCAGCAACTTAAAATTCTATCTGCGGGCTGGATAAAACCTTCCGGCGGGCCTGAGTTTGCCTGTGGGCCGTAGTTGGCCTATCCTTGCCTTAGAGCAGTTTTTTTTTCTTTTCTTCCTTTGGAAAAACTGGTAAAAAATGATAGTTAATATATATATATACATATGTATGCATATGTATATATATATGTATATGTATATATATGCATATATATATGTACGTATATATATATATATATGTATGTATGTATATATATATGTATGTATATATATATATATATGTATATATATATGTATGTATATATGTATATGTATATATATATGTATATATATATGTATGTATGTATATATGTATATGTATATATATATGTAAGCGAGATGTACTGATTTTAAGGAACAAGGCTAAATGCTCACCTCTCAGTCTACTAATTATTCTTTCTAAGGCTCAAAGTTGAAAACACTTGTTCAGATATAAGAAGCAAATATACCGCTGATCTTCTGGACGTGAGATAATAAATTCGGAATATAATATTTAAACAAAGTGGAAAAGGGGATGGATATATAAGGTATAAATATATATTTCTTTTAATTCGCCTCGGACCAGCAACTTAAAAATTCTATCCGCGGGCTGGATAAAACCTTTTTTGAGGGCTGGATTTTGCCCGCAGGCCTTAGTTTGCCCATCCCTGCTTTACATAGTGGTTCTTGAAACACCCACAAGATTTGTTGTTCTGGACACAGGCACTCCAGCGAGGCAAGCTGCAATTATTATGCCTCTTTTCATGTTGAAAAGGTCAGACATAATCCTGCTTTGTTGGGTTGGTTTGGAGCGCTACGGTCTACTTTTTGCAACACGAGGGCTAATGAGACCAGGACCTACTGCTTAAAGCGATTCCGAACGGCTATGAACATCCATGCCATAGTGGGATTCGAACCCACGAACTCCGGTTCCGAAGGCCAGCACCCTGACCAATCGGCCATCGTTCAGCCCTGCTTTGCTGGGAACAGAATTTTCTCATGCAACTGTGACACTGTGAAATACTTCACTGATACCTTCCCTTTCAGTACCACTAGTGGTACACTGTTATGACACAAGGGAGCTGTTTATTGGAAGGTCAAAGGATGACTCATTTCTAAATGGGTGTTGCTATTATTTTGTCCTATACCTGTATATACATACATACCCACTATTAAAATTTGAGAGCAAACAAAGGTATCTATATATGCATGTATTTATATAGATATTTCATTTTGGTTTCAAGGTGGTAAAACTGATAAAGCCATACTTAATCAGTACCGTATTTACGTGAATCTAATGCACATTGTTTTTGGCCAAATGTAGTATTCAAAATTGGGGTGCGCATTAGATTTGAGTGCGTCAGCAGTTTGCTGATAATGTCCATCAAATTTAAATCGTAACAATGGATTACTGTATTTCTCGACTACATTTACCGTTGACACATTATTGCATAGAGGATACAAACTGCAGAGTATGTAGTCACGAAATGGAAAGCAAACAGAGAAGAATGTCAAATGACGCTACTTTCAAATGTAAAGTAATTCTCTATGCTGAAAAAAATGGCAATAGAAAGGCAGGGATAGAGTTCAACGTAGCTGAGAGGAATGCTCGCTTGTGGCGGCAACAGAAATTGGCACTGTTTGCAACTAAAGCTAGTAGAAAGAAATTCACTGGCCCTCGCAAAGGAAGACACACTAAAATTGAAGAAAAAGTTTTGGAATTTGTACATGAAAGGAGGAAGAATGGACAACCTGTGACTATTAATCACTGATTGTAGAAACTGTTAGCTAGATAGAAATGTTAGGATTTATTTCATGTTCATATTTTACGATAGGTACCATATACGGTAGTGGTAACAGACTTGCAACTGTTGAGGTACTTTGAAAAAGGTGAGAAAAGTGACAAATAATACAGAATAAGTGACTAAACATTGAAAAAAAAAAAGCAATTTTTTTCTCCTCTTGATTACAGATGCTATTATTATGATTTTTCTATTTATTTTAACTCGAAATCAAAGGATTAATGCAAGACATGATTTTAGTCTCATAAAAAAAAAAGGTTAAAAATTTTGTCTAACACAACTAAACATTGCTTTTTATTCAAGAAAATCTATAAATTAGATTTGAATACATACAATACATTAATTTTATAATCACAATTTTCTACATATATTAATGATGTTTCGAAATATGTACATAGCTAGATTAGAGTATCTAAACAAAATTTGTGAAGTAAAAGAAAAAGAAAAATGTGTGCTTTGATGTAAGTTACTTTATTGTATTAAATGTACATTTCAGGAACTTCTTTACGACTGTTTAAAATCACTAAATTCTGGAAACCATATGACTAATTACATTTAAATAAGAAAAATAAGATTAGAGAATCACATTTTTGGTCTTTTATTAAAATATTTTTTTAATCCAGATTTTCTTTTTTCAACAACAGAAAGAACCAGAAACTAGATCAACCAGAAATCCAGGCAGGGTCCAAAATAGCCTTGTACTTGGAAAGAGAGGTGGGTCTGAACAGCCAAGGGGTAATGTACTTGTAGGACGTCATTGCGTTCGCCAAGTTTTTCCCTCTCACCAATAGCTGTCCAACCAACGATTCAATAATGTTCTTACCCAAGGTCATCTGCTAACCTACGAGAGCAACATGCAAAATAATACAGAAGGCTTCTATTCGGTCGTGTCGAGTGATTGTAGCGCTTACACTAAGAACGAAATACGGTTCAGTACATTGTCAGACCCTGTGCTACACTATGAAAAAAGTGAGTGTTTTCTTAAAAAAGTGACTAAAAGTGATCAATTGTAAAAAAAGTGACGGAATTGCAAGCCTGTGGTAATTAACAATGATTGTTTCACATAACAATAGCCCAATAGGTTAATTCTATGTTCTGCTACTTTATGTATAAATCCATTGTTGTATAAAATATGGTATCTAAATTTAAATAAATTTATCATACCATTGATTGATAGTTTATATACAAATCCATCGTTGTATAAAATAAGATTCAATAAATTCCTCATACCATTGCATTCGCCAACAAACATTTTTTTTTATTATTTAAAGTTTTAAAATGGAGATGCGCATTAGATTAGTGTTAGAAGTTGCAGCTGAATCGGCACCTTCTGTAACTTTCAGTGAATCCCGGCAATTTGTCTATTAGTTCGTTTATTTAATTCAACCAAGGCAGGAGATTTGACAGCCACCTTAATCGCCAATTAGATTGTTTTTGTTAAGGAAGCTGACTTTCGCAGTTATTTTGGTCGTGACAGCTGCACGGCAGACGCTAATGTGGCTTCAACTCTCACTCGGTGGCTACAATCTGTGTAATTTTGTGATTGGCTGAGTGAGGGAGGAAGCCGCATGATTATGTTAATTAGCATGATATACCTGCTACTGGATATATAAGGCTGACAAGCAGGAGGCAAGGTATCCCTCTTTTGGTCAGCTGTGAAGGTAGCAGCGCTTGTTCATGCTGTAGATAAAATTCTTCTAAATGACGTATTAGATTAAATCGTTGTTTCTTAGTTATGTATCAGATTAGAAAATCTTTTTTTTCAACTTTGTATTTTTTTAATAGTTTATGGTATTAGGGTTAAATGTTTTTCTGTAATATTATCAGAACCTTTTTTTGGTAATAGGTGATTGTTAAATTTATTATGTTTATTTTGTTAACTTTTCTTTGAAAAATTTTTAGAACTTAAATAAAAAAATGTTTAGTTCAAATACTCGTTTTTTATTTCTCGTCATTCTGCACAAGTCATGCTAGCTTCCACTTTAAATATCTTTTGTATCAGAGATGTCCAGTACTATTAGGTAGCTGGTCATCAATTAGCATAAATATGGTAGTTTAATGTGTTTGTTTGGTAGAAATAATGAGTATTCAGTACACTGGAAAATAAGCATACAATACAAAAAGAAATAAGTACAGAAAGGGAGTCTTTAATAAAAATGCATGAGATATTTCTCAAAAATGAGATCTACATATAAATTATTCTACTGAACATATATAAATAAATAAGTTATCACATACCATACATTTATTGTACGCTGATTTGTACATGACATACTGAAACAATTTCTATTTATAAAATAAAAGGAATTTTTGTAACATTCCAAAATGCATAAAAACCCTGTAATAATATGTATACAGAAGTCATATGTCTTCAATGATTACAACAATCTTGAGAATTAAAATATGATTAACACTTGCATATTTTTATAACAGCCATACACAAGCTAGATAAAATACTGAAAAAAATTGTCACCAGCCTCTTAAAGAAATTATTTAACACTAAAACCATGGGAGGAGTCATTTTGACCCAAAACTATTTTGTATTATCTTAACAGATAATGTTTTTTATATAGTAATAATAAAAATAATATAATACTCATTAAAATATATTTTCAAAATTTATACTGAGAAATATTTTTATAAAAATTTATATAATTTCTGTTATCACTATCTGAAAAAGAATAAATCTGTTAAAATAACACAAAATAGTTTTTGGATCAAAATGGCCCCTCTCGCAATTCTAGTATTAATTTACACTTACATGTACATTAAAACCTTTGTACAACAATATTTGATGCAATGATAAATCTCTCTAAACCAATAAAATTTGAGCATCCCAGTGAAATTACAAATAATTTTATGTTATTGTTTCTTGATTAAACAATATTTCTTACAGCTGCAAACCTCTTATAAAACAATATTCTCCTCAAATAACTGACCATTATTCCTTATTTTTCTGCAATGATATCTCAGTTTCCAAATATCGGGGAAAAGAACGATTTTGTGGTTTAAACTGTAAGCACAGTTATTTGATTTAACAGTGGAAAAAATTATGTAAAATTAAGCAGTTCTATCAATAGATAAGTTTATTAGTTATATAAATTTTTTCTGCATACCTTCAAATTAAAAAAAAAATTGTATACTTTGAAAATATCATTTTAATTATGCACTTTTAATTTTTATTTAAAATTTTTTATTCTTCTATTCTATTGAGTACTTTATTTTATTGTTAAATTTCCCATAATGATATATCTCAGGCTTGCAACTGCTGAGGTACTTTCAAAAAGGTGAGAAAAGTGACAAATACAAAATAAGTGACCAAAAAATGACTAAACATCGAAAAAAAAAAGCGATTTTTTTTCCTCTTTATTACAGATGCTATTATTAAGATTTTTCTATTTATTTTAACTTGAAATCAAATGATTCATGCAAGACATGATTTTAGCGTCAAATACAAAAAAGGTTAAAAATTTCGTTTGACACAACTCAACATTGCTTTTTATTCAAGAAAATCTATAAATTAGATTTGAATACATACAATACATTAATTTTATAATCACAATTTTCTGCATATGTTAATGATGTTTTGAAATATGTACATAGCTAGATTAGAGTATCTAAACAAAAATAGTGAAGTAAAAGAAAAGAGAAGTTACTTTAATGTTACTTTACGCAAGTTACTTTAATGTATTAAATGTACATTTAAGGAACTTCTTTACGACTGTTTATAATCCCTAAATTCTGGAAACCATATGACTAATTACATTTTAATAAGAAAAATAAGATTAGAGCATCACATTTTTGGTCTTTTATTAAAATATTTTGTTATTAATTCAGATTTTCTTTTTTCAACAACAGACTTTTGCTGGGATACACCATGAAAAAGTGACTGTTTACTAAAAAAGTGAACAAATTTAAAAAAAAAAAAGTGACTAAAGGTGAGAAAAGTGAAGGAATTGCAAGCCTGTATATTCCATATAGTGATAATTTTACTGGGTATCACATTTACTATTGTATTAAGGTTTTACTGTAATTAATTCAATATTTTAAATAAACAAATTATTAAAAAACATGATTTTGCAAATTATTATACACTTTAGTTTCAATTAAAGCAATGAAAAAATATTTAATAAATCATTAGAAAAAGAAATCATTTTTTTTAAAAGAAAATTATAACAGGGTTTTTAAAGTTTAGAACATTTTAAAATGATTAAAATATTCAGTATTATTTTTTCTTGTCCCCACGTTGTTTACCATAGACACCATCAAGTGTTAAACCTGCAAGACAAAGTATTGATTTTTAAAAAGTCAAACATATAAAAATAAAACAAAAGCATAATTTATATTGTTTTTATACTATTATAAGTCAAAAGATTCATCTACTATTTAGTAATAAAAAGTTTTGCAAACTAAAGCAAATTAAGTACAGGTCTTCCATTGAAAGGTTTAATAAAATTTACATAAAAATTAAAAATTTACAATTTCAAAGACACTTTTATTTAAATTAAAATAATTATTACATATTCATGGATTTTTTTTTACTTTATTTTAAATATATGCTTTTATGTTATTTAAAAAAAATATTTTTATGGAAGCATATAGCATCCTAATGTCCTTTACATAAGCATGGTAGGATGTTTATATTAAAAATTATATTGTTTTTAACACTTTACCGACCGGTAGAGGTTCGAACATACTATGCCCTTTCACTGCCCGCTCAGCCACATATGATCCGAGACACCAGCTCGGTTTCGGTAATTTTTGCCAGATTATATGTTTTGATTGACAGTCTACTTCTCCACGGAATTAAATATTCATCTAGAGACAATTGTTGATCTGGTTTATATACGTTGTTAAATTTTTCCTTGAAATAATCAATGACAGGCTGGACCTTCACCAGCCTATGAGAATTGGGAGAAATATCGTTATCATTACAAAAATGCCAGCTTTGCATTATTTGTAAAAATCTGTTCCTGCTCATAACCTTCGAAAAGGACGGCGTTTCTATAGATGGGTCTATAGACTAATAATAGTAGAGAACGTCCTTCTTCACTTGTCCCACGAGAATGATCAGGCCCAAAAATTTCTTCATTTCAGTCATTGCGACGTCTTTCCATTTTTTTCGTTTTTGATGTAATTCTATATTTTTCCACAATTTGATAATGATATCTATTAGATTCCCTCATGAAGTGCTCAATCAGGTCACTTCCACTGAATAAATTCACAATATCCATTACACTTTTGGAGGAACTTGGCATAATGTTTACACCAGAGCTGCCTTCGAAAGGTTCCAAAATTATACTCTTGTCGTTCGTTGACCATGTATCATTGTTGTCTTCATTATTATTCATGTCCTCATCTTTGTAATCACTGCATATTAGCAGTTCAGGACGTCGCTTTCAAATGGCTATACTTCTGCTATCACTTTCATCATCAGTACTACTTGCTGAATGGCAGTCAAGACAATCTAACAGGTCGTCGAGACTATCCTTTCCATTCATTTCTAAAGGCTAAAGCTTAGAAAAAAGCACTGATTATCTGAATAAAGAATGCGAAATGCTTGCTGCTTGTCAATCTAACCGAAAGATCAAAAGTCGATTAATCAATGAACGGTCGGTATGCACTGAGAACAAAACATCGATTAATTGACGACCAGTCAGTAAAGTGTTAAAATGTAATGTGAAGTATTTTAATTTTCTTTTTGTTTTCAATTCAATTCTTGTTTGGTGTGAGCACAGTAAAAATTTAATTAAAAAAAGAAGGGTGGTGAGGTATAGGGATTAAAAAAGGGAGGACATTATCTTTTTCAAAATGACATTTCTTTATCTGTTACTACACTTCTCATGAATACTTTGCAATCATACTCTTGAAATTCACCACATAATTAAATTAACAGTTGTCCATCTACTAAATTGGAAACTTTACAAGTATATAGTGTTGTAAGATGTTTTTGATATGAAATTAAATTTTAAAAATATGTATTTTCAGATGAATGATATCTATAATCTTTTCAAATACATTTATTTGCATACATTTACAGTGAAACCTCCCTGGGCGGCCACCTCTCTGTACCGAGAATATTTGACCGCATAGAGGGGTTGGCTGTCTGAAGGGTTTTATTTACTATTATAAGATAATTACTATAATACGTAAAAACAAACAAGTCTGACATATACTCCTTATGTAAATGAAATTTAAAACTTATCTAAAGAGAAAATAGTACTTTATTTCAAGCTTCTTTACATTTTTTTTTTAAAGGTTACAAATTGTTTGTTTGTTCTGTAGTCTTTGTGCTCTTTCAAAATCAAATTCTTTTCTTTCTTTAATGACTTTGTTGATTTCATTTCTTCTGCAGTTAAATAATTCAGCTAACTTTCTTGCCGATTTGCCATTCTCATATTTATGCAGAAACTTTCACTGCTCAAGATTTAGAAAAATGCATTTCGACATCACTGCAACTCAATCCACTGACCAAATAATGAATTGAAACTGGCGTGAATGACATTTTTGATGACAGAGGTACAATTCATCCTTAACTGTACCGATTTGGATTCCAAATAAAGGCCCTAGGATACCTGCAATGTCTGATTGTCGAGTTCGTCCCTCCGTTTCTATGGATGGTGCAATAGAAATTCCCTATCTGAAGGGTGTGGGGAGAATACAAATAGGATAATAGATTTAATCTTTCTTAGAAAGGGGTTGGGACCACAGGAATGGACTTGTCAAGTTATTCCTTTGTCTTATATCCACAGGTTTTTTACCATTAGGTCTATGAGTTGAAAAATCTGTGCCATGAAAAATTGGTTATTTAGAAGGGTGGCCACTCAGAGAAGTTTCACTGTATATACAAAAATTATATTCTATTGCCAATCTTATTAAAATAAAAGATAAGGGCCATGAAAAATATTAGAAATTATAAATTTGTGTCTTTTTAGAAAATTGTACTTAAAAATACATAAAAAAATTTAAATGAGATAAGTGTCTTTTGCACTGTTGTGGTGAATGTATTTATAAACTAACATATGCAAATTTTAAATCAAAATAATTGCAAATATTGCATCTATTATAAAAAAGTTATGCTGGTTATGCATACAAATACATAAAGTCTCTACATTAGCAATAGCCTAAATTAAAATTAAAAGTAAACCTATCTCCTTAATAAATTCTTTATGAGACTTTCTATTTCACAAAGTAATTACATTTTTTACTTTAATATTTTTTTAATATATAACATTGCATAGTACCACCTTTATACTTGTCAGAATGTTACAAAATGTTTTGTTACTTATATTCAAAATTTTTCAATCACACACTAAAAATATAAATAACATAACAAAACATAAGCAAATTAATACATTAAGAAAAATCCCTTAGAATTGCAATCAAAGAACTACTACATACCTGTGAATACTAAAGTAGTACCAAGCCATTGTCGATTGGTGAGTGAATTTCCAAATAAAAATACTGATGCCAAGACAGTAAAAAATTTTCTAGTTGTAGTAATTATAGAACAAAGGAGAGGACCAAATTCACTGACGACTAAATAAATAAATACCTAGAAGTAAAAGAAAAACATAAAAGTAAACACTTAGATTTTTTCCAGTAAGGAGTTCAGTAATACATAGAATGTTTCAAAAATTTATTCCATTTTACGTACCTAGTGAGAAATTAATGGTACAAACATGGTATGCAAACTTGTTTCATTTAAGCAAATCGTTTTAGCAAATTATAAAATTTTGTTGCAATTCCTGGGTAGAAAAATTTTTAATTTAAAAAAAATTATTTTTTATTCACTCATTATTTTACTAGTATTTGATACTTCTTGAAGAAAGTTTTATATTTTTCATTGCTAAGTAAATTTCTTTAAAATTTGGTGACCTAAAAAATATTTCCAAGAGTTTTAAACTATAGTTCAAGCACTACTGTTCTAGGAAAACAATAGCAACTTATGTATATACAGGGTATCTGCCAAATTAAAATTTTTCAAATCAATGACTTTTCCTGATTCCATTAAAGCTTCCATTAAAGTATATATGAATAAAACTTCTGATGTACATATAAATAAATTATATGCTTTTAGAGAAATTACAGGAATTTTATAAAACTGTAAACTTACTTTATAAGTGTTAATAAACTCACATACACAAAAATAAATTGTTGTATCTACATACCTAAGTTTAATCATATAGCAATTTTTCAATCAAAATGTTTCCAATTTGAATTCAGGGTACTTTGGTATTATCTAGGTGACCATGAATAATAGTCAAATATAACCCTATAATGTCTATAACCTTTTGTCCCTATAGATAAACTTATATTTTGTGCAAAAATCTTAACTAATTTTTATTAAAAAATAATTATTATTATATTAATAAAATTTTACTCTACAATTTAAGAAAAAACCAGAATAATATACATTTACCCACCCATTAAGCTTTCTTGCTTGGTGAATAAATTTTACTTGGCAATAGGGTCAATAGGATAATACATAAATACCGAACTCAGTAACTTCAGCCAAATGACAAGTAAAATTAGAATTAAACAATTCAATGCATTTTTTTTTAATCAGTAGTTTAGCGGGTCCATGACTTTCCATGATTTTTACTCATTTTACTTGAAAAATCAAGACTTTCCATGACAAAATCAATCCATTGTCTAAATCCATGATTTTCCATGACTTTTCAGGTGCGTGGAAACCATGTATATATAAATTAACCACTTTGTGCTCAGCCTATAGTTTAAATAATTAAAGTTCTTAAATGAAGATTATATTTCTTTCAAAATTCAAATTAGTTTACAGATTATATGATACTAATGATATAAAAAATTTCAACTATAACACAACTAAATATCATAAAACAAATACATTAATTTAAATTTAATTTTTAGTGTGAAATGTAATCTAAAGATATAAAAGAATTATGTAAGGCAATATTTGGTAATGAAATAACAAAAAGTGTTTAAGTTTTCTACCTAATCATTTAAAGAGAAAAAAAAGCATTAACAGATAAAAATATTATTGATGTGACATAAATATTAAAGTTTTTTAGACGATAACTCTATTAACAATGGAATAATATTGGCACCTGAAAACTGGATTAAAAACTGAATTCAAAATAAAAGAAATAGACTTAATTAAAATTGATAAAATCAAATTAGTCTAGTAAATATGACCAAAAAGCAAAAAAGAAAAGTATTTCCTAAAAACAGGCTATCAGATGAATTAAGATTTTATTTAAACATCTAATAAAAAAATAATATATAGCAAATGGTGCTAAAATGGATTCACAAAACACAACTTAGATTTTTGAAAAAATTTTACCTCCAACTAGAAAATAAAAATATTTTTGGACACAACTGCTGAAGCTTGATTACTACTGTGCCTTGTGGATTTACTGCATGTTTAACTAGATCTATATTATGGATAAGATATTCTGAATCCACTTCCTGATTGTTTCTACTATTCAATGCATTTTAGCATTGAGGCAGGCATAAATAAAAGTTTATTTTCTCTTGTTTTTCCCATTAGTATTTATAAAATGTATATAGATTCCAAAATATTTTAATCTTACTTTCAAATCCATCTTTTAATCCTTTTCTAAAATATTTAAGTGTTTATATAACTAGTTGATCTGTGAGTTTTAAAATATTTAGTGATTGGTAACAGGAAGTTAAGGTTATCAAATGTTAAAACCTTAAAAATATGCAGCAAAATTGTTTATAAAAAAAAAAAAAAAAAAAAAAAAATTAATATCTGAATTTCTAAGAATGGTTATTGTAAACTAGCAAGTGTGCCCGTGCTTCGCTACGGTGAACTTAATAAATTACTTTTAAACAAAGATTTTTTCGTGCATAGCTCTCTAAATTCGTCACAGTGCAGTTCGAGTCATTGACATATTTATATAGTTCTATTATAAACGTATTATAACAATATTCAGTTTGTATACTTCAGTTTCCATTAAACCATAGTTGTACACCAATAAGATTCGAAAGTGTGTGCAAAATAAGAGTACGAAAATTTGACAAATTTATGACTAACCACATGGTTTTGTATGAAACAGAAACGCATATTCGTATTGACAACTCTATGAATATAAAGATAACTATATAAAATGATAGGTTTTTATTTACCCACGAGAGTCACTGAAATTTGTACTTTTTGTTGTTAGAATACTGTTGATGAACATTTCATTCATAACATAAAAATGAACCAAGAATTAAATTTAAAATGAGTTCTCATATAAAATTGCTACAATTTGTGTCACATAGAAATGAAAGTGAATCCCCTTATATCTCAATTTCCAAGTCAAATCAAATGGATACTAAGCAGACGATGTTTAAATAATATAAAATAAGAAATGAGACATTTAAAGGAATGATGTCATAATGATAAAAAAATGTCATCTTCACCAATTTATTATGGGTTAAATTGAAAATTTTAATATCCTGCTTTTAACCGAGGAAAACTGCATTTAAAACAATTACTTGGGATGACGTCACATTGCTAGAAATATTGCTTCTTTCACTTAGTTATGATGCAATAAATTAAAATGTTAATCATCTGTGTTTAACTGGGGAAAATAATGCTTGGAATAACGACATGAAACGTTTGAAAAAGGGGAAAGGAATGGATTTCGAACATTTAAAAATCTTCAAAAACCTTCCCAGGGATGTACCTAATAATTTCCCAAATTTTCACGGCGATTGGATGCATGGTTTTTGAGTCTATCGAGTACACACAGACAGACACAAATTCATTTATATATATATAGATAAACCTATTTTCTCTTATCAGCCATATTTACTAATTTACCCTTTTCATCTCTGTATGGGGTTATTCCATGTGAAATCAACACAATTTTAGAACAAATTCTACCTGACCACATTCAATTTTGATTAAATTTGGTACAGTAAGTGACTTCATGGTTATAAAGAAAATCCCTAAATCTTATGTTCAAATAATAACTGGTTTGGGAGTTATAAAGCTTTAAATTTGCCAGATTTGTCTAAAAAATACACTATCAGCATACCTTTAAATTACACTTGCTGCTCACGTAATTCAACTACAGATATGAGCAAGGTGTTATTTTAAACCTTTTTTTAAAGGGCTTTCATATATATACAACACATGATGATTTGAAATTTTAAAAAAAATTTAATTTAAATTTCTCAAAAAGTGAAATTTTTAAAATTTTGAGAAAAATCTCAAAATTTACTCATATTATTGTTAATTAATCCTCAAAGTTTCATGGTGGGATCATAATGGTATCACAAGCTACAAAAGTTTTTTGTTTGATATATTTACTATTGCAATAATGAAAATGAGAGCATACATTCATTACTTTTAATCTAACTCAGCTGTATAGAATGGCATTAATGTTTACACAATACCTTATCGACATATACTCTAGTAAATAGTACATTTAACATTTGTGGAGATTTTAGAACATAGAAAAATCTTTAAAGTGCATTACTTTTGATGGATGGTACTACTTATTTAGTTAGAACTGGTAGAAAGCTTCATGTGTTTTGAGAATTTCTACTTCAGAAAGAATATACATTTGTCCTGTTGGAGTTAAAGGATGGTAAAAAATTACGCCTTAAAATATAGTTGAATAGGAGGTTTGGAAAGATAAAACCTTAAGCAAGAAAAGTTTATAAAAGTTAAAGAAGAGAGAATTTTAATAATTAAACAAGTCGATGAAATTAGGATAAGGAAATTGGGAACATTTTATGTGGGAAATCTTAAGAGGGCTTCACTATATTCAATTTATATATAAAGGTTAAAGGAATCAACTTACCTGACCTAAAGCACTCATGATTGAAAATCCTAATATATTATAAATTATATACGGATATTTTTCTACAAACTGTACAAAGCTCCATATTTCTCCAGTTAACAACACAACTAAAAATGGAAAAAGTTAAACTTAAAGTTGACAAATATTTAAAGTCTTAAAACTTTTTAATTTACAGTTAATAAGAACATATTTTATAAATTATAGAACTAAGAATCATCATTTGCCAAAATGACGATTTTTAGTTCTTTTATCCTAAACTTAACAAATTTAATAATTCAAAGTGAAAATATTTTAATAAATTAAAAAAGATTTCACTAAAAACTGTTTTTCTATTATACAAGTTAAGATAAACTTCAAAATTTTGCTATAAAATAAATCTCGTGAAGACACATAACTTCATTGTACACTTATTACATTAAATATCTTTAAATAGGTACAATGCATAATCAGAATCATTTTCCATTTCTCTTCTTCAGTCAACAGTTTCATTTTTCAAAGTAACTATTGCGTGAGTACACAGCTCAAATACAACAATCTGGTCAAGTCCTGTAGCATCATTAATTTTCATTGTAGTGACACTTTTTGTTAAATAGGTACTTTTGTTACCGGTATTGAAATGAACAACTCAATACTGGTACTGAGCAGAGCAAGGATCTGGTAGTGATTTCTATGAGTACCATAAAGTTACAACTGTAGATGAAAAGTAATTGAAGTTCCTTATATAAAAATGACAAACTATTTAAAAACAAAACAAAGTAGACTTTATTTTAAATCTTAAAATAATAACATATTTTACGATGTCTGCCTACGTGCCGGGAAAAATGCACACATACAAAAATCAACCCACAGGTCATCTTATATACCCAGCAGCAGACATCGCATACAAATTGATACAATCATGCGGCTTTTTCCCCCACTCATCGAATCTGGAAATTACACAGACCATAGCTGCCGAGTGAGAGTTGAAGTCACATTTGTGTTTTCCGTGCAGATGTCATGACTAAACAAACATACAGCAAGAGTCAGCTCCCTTAATGAAAGACGCTTAAATTGGCAGTAAAATTTGCCTTGGTTAACTTAAAAAAAAAAAAAACTCAAATTGCCATGATTCATCGGAAGTTGAGAAGGTGCAACTTCTAACAACTTTGTTCTAAACCAGCATTTCCCAACCTTTTAAAACTCTTATACCACTTGGTTGCACACCATCTTAAATTGTAACACTTTATAAAAATGATTGTATTTTGTGAAATTTATTATTGTAAGCAGCGCTATATTATCGGCAGGGCCCACTGATTTCAAGTGCAAAAAAAATTTTTAGATCCAGAGGTAATTTTGAAACAAATTTTGTAGACCTAAAAATTTCATGTTTTTATTCTATATACAAATTATGTGAGCTAAAATTTTGTAAGTTTTTCATTAGTTTACAGAGTACCTACCCGCAAGTATAAATACCCACAAATTTGTCAGTCATGGGCTTGCATTTATTTAAGAATAAAATGCCTCTAAGATGCAGCATTGTAGAGTTAACGTAACAAGACCCAGACATTTTAACAAACGAAAGCAATATATGTCATGACTACAATGTGATTTTAATTCTTTAATAAAATCAGTTGAGGCTATTTTATGGTACTTTTTTTTTAGTTTGAATTTAAGAAATTTTAAAATATATGGGTATAATAGAAGCCCGTTTAACTGATGAGAGAGATACTTACCAATGCCTAAAATTAAAATTGACCATAAATTAATGTAATACATCATGTGAGCTGGTTTAGATTGATACTCTGCTTTCATTCTATCTTGTATAGCTCCAGTAAATCCATCTAGTGCTAAAGATATTAACTGTGAAAGAAAAGAAAATAAGCAATAAAATATATAGAGGTGCTGAAATATTTAACTAAAACAAGAAATTAATATTATAAGCACACTTTTGAATTCTAAAGTTTATGAATTATGATTTTTAGATATTCATAATTTGTTAATTGTTTACCCCTTATGATAAGATGGAAGCCATATAGCTCAAATGCTCTATTTTAATTTTTAATTGCTTTCCAACGAAAATGCATGGCTGTTCAATAAAATTTAGATGATTGATGACAATAACATGTGCAATGTTTCATTCAGTATTTATAATTCAGTAGGAATGTTACTTCCTCTACGAAAGTATTTTTGTATAATTTTAACAAGGAAAAGCAATTTTATATCCACATATATTTTAAATAATTTTCTGAAACTGCATAATAAATCTTTTTACTATCTTCAAGCAGTCACAACATGTTATATGGAAAAAAAATCAAACGCTGTATAAAGAAGCATATCTAATAATAAATTAACTTGTTTCCATCAAAATCATGGTCTGGGGTTTTACACTCTTTTTTTTTTCGTGCCCATGATATTTTCAGGCTGAAATATTTAAAAATAACGGGGCAAAAAACTAAAAACAATTCAGTTTTTACACTTAGAAAATTATTTCTTATTTTACATGCTACATGGCAGCACCAAACTATTAACAATATAATTGGAGATAGATGGTTTATTTTAAACTAAAATATCAGTTTCTATACAATTTTCTTGATTAAAAAATTGGTACAGTAGGACCCTGATTATCCTATCTAACTCAGATTAATACTTGAGATATATGAAATCTCAGTTTTAAAAAAAACTATGCTTTATTTTAAAGAGAACTTTTTAACTATATTATTTAAATTAATGAAAGATACATTTTCAAAAATAACACAAATCTTAAATGTTTTGTTATTTATAAATGTGTTAAATTATTTATTACATTAATTTATTAAATGCTTGCATTGCATTGTTTCCTGTCCCTTGGTTTGGTTTGGAGGGCTACGGTCTACTGTTTTGCACATGAGGGCTAATGAGACCGGGACCTACAGCTTAAAGCCGATTCTGAGCGGTTACAAACAACCATGCCTGCAGCGGGATTTGAATCCGCGAACTCTGGTTCTGAAGAGCAGCGCTCTACCATTCGGCCATCGTTCAGCCCTGTCCCTTGGTCCAATCTTTCTTGATAATCAAGCCTTTTGAGGGTAGATGGAACTGTAGCACAGACAATGAACTAAAAAAACGTAGTCTTTTACATGGCCCTTTATTCAGAAAAAATAAATAAACATACACGAAAGTAGCATATTAGCTTAAATTAGTTTGTAACACTAATTTTTTGTAAAGAAATTTAATAATTTTAATTTAGCTCTATATATATTTTAATTCAAGTTGCACTTTAATAAACATAAAACTTTTATGAAGCTATTGATCTTCATTTATAACACTATATATATTATATAACTATCAGCGTTGGCAAGTTTTTGCCATATGTGGAAAAAACTGTGACAAAAACTGTCCCGGCAAAAATAGGTTTTTGCCAGTAAAAATGGCAAAAACAGATTTTTGACATATTAATGTGCATTTATGTTCTTTTACCTATCTTAAATTAACAGTCACAGACTAGTATTACAATACATTAGGATAATCACATATTCTCATTATAATTTCTGCAAAATTATAAATTTCATCATTAAAAAAATCTTTAATTGAAATAAAAATCAAATTGTTAGTCTGATTTTTATGTTGCAATAAATTAACAATATTACAAAATGTATAGAAGTTATAAACAAACACTTCCAGTTTTAAAATATCAACCTAATCCATTAACATAATGCAATATTTCAGAAATGCTAAGTATAAGCAATAGTGATAAGTAAATATATATTAGTATATTATGCTCAAATAAGTGGAGTTTTAAAATTCTTATTTAAATTTTATTTTTTTATAATACAAAAAATACACTTGAGGGAGGATCAACACTTGCTTAACTCAGGATAGAACAGATGGGTTCTTGTGTGAACTGGCTTTTGGATGGTGAATGGAAGTGCAGGTGCATGAAAATCTTTTACCAGAGAGAGATAAGATTAGTGCAAAAAAAAATAAATAAATAAATAAATAATTAAAAAAAATAAGAATTTATTGTTTGTTTATTCATTTGTTTATTTTTACTAAGAAAACATTTTACTTTATTTGTTGTTATGATTCTTTTTCATATAACCTGTATCACTAAATTTATTTATGCAAATTTTGATTTTTGCCATTTTTGCTGGTTATTACCAGTTTTTGCCACTGTCCTGGCAAAAATACCTTTTTGCAGGCAAAATGACCAACCCTGATAACTATTATATATATAACTAGCTTATATGACGGGATCAGTAAAATTTTTAATTTTTCAGAATTGTAAAAAACCCTATGAGGCAGGTAAAAAAAATATTTTTTTTTTTTTGGCTGAGAATTACCTTTCAACAAAAATAATCGATTAAAATTATCACATATGTACTTAATCTATTATTTAAATCAAATAAAAAAGAAAATTATTTATGTAATATCTAAGTTTAGTGATAAAACGTATGAAAATAATGCAGAAAATATTTAAATAAATTAAAATAAGAAATGATTAAATGAGATGATTAAAAGAATGAAGTCATAATGCTAGAAAAAATTGTTATATTTACCTATTTATTATGTAATAAATTGATTAGTAGCTTGCTCTTAAATTGGGACTTGATATAATGGCATTAAACTCTCGAAAAGGGGACGGGGTGGATTTTGAACGTTTTAAAGAGGACAATATTTTTTGCTGTGATACAAAGCTTATTCATACAAATTTACTTCAGAATCGGATTTATAGTTTAGGAAAAGATAATCTTTACTCGCTGTGAATTTTGCAAACCCTAACTCATCAAAAATCCAATATGGATGCTCTATCCATTTCTAGTCCAACAGCTTCATAACTTTGAGGACAGACGGGCAGATAACTTAGGCTATTATTACATTACGAGAAGAAAGTTTAAGGATACACAACATGAAATGTTTATGTGGCCAGGGACATCCATAAAATAATATGTGAATTTAAAAAAAAAATAATAATAATTATAAAAAGTTGAAAAAATAGTAAAAATTTATTTTAAAAATAATAAAACAACTTTCGGAATAAGAATTTAAAAGAAAAAGCAGAAAATATTAAATTTATTAGACATTAAAAAAAAAAATTGGCTGCGTCAGGGATAGAACCGTCAACCCGAGATGTACGACGATCAAGTGGGCGGACTTTCTACCAAATGTACAATGCCTGCATGTTGTGAGCGAACTAATTAGAGTATATAAAGTCAGGTAGTCAAGGAGAAACAGTCCGGAAATTTAAATATTACTCACTGCCTTTGCCATCCTATCAAGAATGAATTTCTTATAGAATAAGAGGAAGAATGAGGCTTGAAATAATAGCATTAAACGCTCGTAAAGGGGGGGATGGGGTGGATTTCAAACTAGCTTTCAATTTTGCTAACCCTAACTCATGAAAAATCCAATATGGATTCCTGTGTCCATTCCAGGTACAACCGTTTCAGAAATTCGCGGACAGACAACTTTGGCTATTATTACATAGGAGATATTAGATATTTTAAAAAAATTCAGCTTGTTTAACAGAAGTCTCAATTGAAGCTCAGGTAATTGAGGTTCTACTGTACTTTTATTAATGCATTCTAGAAAATTATCAGAGTTAAGATGTTAACTAAAAATAATTTTATGTATAATGAATTTCATTAAACATGAAAAATAAATTCATAATGTCAAAAATTGGTTTTAACCAAGGAAGGATAAAAAGAGAGGACTTAAAATAATCAGAACTTAAGATAGGATTAGAAATATAAATTATTACCAGTAAAATTTCTCCCATTCCGATTAATGATGCATCTTCACTTTCAACTACAGCTGGTTTGTCTTTATACATGAACAAACATACACCAACCACAATCATAAATACATACACATACTTTGCTAATGGATACTTCTTTTTTCCAATTAGAACACCCAAAATCATCACTGGGATAGGCTTACATGACTTGCCTACAACCTAATAAGAGAAATATTATAAATAAATTCAAGAAAAAATTACTAGATAAACACTTCAAAAAGAAATTTAAGTAAATTATTAACTTTGCAAACATTTTATAAGAACATCATCAAAGATCTCAATTAGACAAGGAACATCTGTTTAAATACAGTCAGTACCGGCTATATGGTCAGTTTTCTAAAGTTCCGTCTAACTTAAAAGGGATATGTGTTTAAGCGCACCGCTTATACAGTCATTTTAATTTTCTTGTTACCAGTTATATGGTCAGTTTCATGTTTTCAACGAGTTTCCATTTTTTTAAGAAGTTAGTGCGAAATCGGAGATGACCTGAATTTAAGCCTTTATTTTCCTCCTTTTCCCCTTTCTTGTTTGTGTAGACTCTTTGTCAGAGTTTCTCACCTCTCCTAGTTCTCCTGACCCTTGACTATACTCAGTGTAAACTCAATAGGCACTTCAAGGTCACTGATTTTTCCCCGATGACCAACTGTAACTATGGTAACAACAGTTGGAGAATGATTTTACCTTTTTTTCCCCACTGGTTAAGGGGTGTCATGCATCTTGTGGGCTCTCCATGCATGATGAAAGTATGTTTATTTAGACTACACTTTGAAGAATACTTAATACTTTACACAAAGTTTTTATGAGTAATTTCAGACCTGTTTCTAAGTTCATAAATTTAAGATATAATCCCATTTCATAAAATTACAATTCAAAAATTGTATGTTATATTCTAATCCGTAAGATTTAAAAAATTCTACTGAAAAAGTTTTTTTTGCACACAAAGTTGCATTATTTACATAAATAATATCATTAAGATGATTGAATATTTTGCTAATTTTAATGAGTAATTAGTTATAATTTCTCACTATTTTTCTTTATATTTGTATGATTCTTTTAATCTAAATATCAAAAGTATTTCTTAATAATTTATTTAAGACAACGTAGTTCTGAAATTCCGTAAATTTAAGTTGTATGTTAATAAGAATATTATGAAGTTATGTGGACCATAGTAAAGTTTCTATTCTAAAATTGTACTGTAATAATTATTTTATGATTTTACAAGAATTGAAAGAGGTCTTAATGCAATAACAATATTTTGTATAATTTTATTATGTATTTAAAGATTTATGGTCTGTTGACACATTTTTAGAAAGTGAAAATTTCTTTAGAAAGTAGAGATTCCTAATGTTTTAGTAAGAATTCTAAATTAAAATGAATTTTTGTATTTTTAAAAAAACATCTGTGATTTATTATAACCATTTTATACATATTATTAAACTTTTCTTTATGTAAATAGTTAACGCATTTATGCACAACTGAAAATTTTGACTTTGCTTATTATAATAATAAAGCAAGTCGTCTGAACGTATTGGAATCAAATCCTCAACTGAAGTGCTGAAAATAAGTGTGAATGCACAGGCTTCTTGGTTGCTACCATAGTAATCGATGACTGAGGAAACGAGAAAGTGTGACATTGAAGCGCCAATAGATTTTACATGGACTATAGAGTTGGACATCTGTTTGTTTATTAGTTAAAGTACTTAACAAGTAAAGGAAAATTTTGTTGCATTTGGACCATATGTCACGAAAAAGAACATTCATTTTTTAATTATGGCTTCGAAAAGAAAGAATTTATCATTTGCTGCCAAAAATGAATTATATTGAAAAATTTTAAAAATCTAATCTTTCAAAGGCTGCTTCCGCCAAAGCAAATTCAATTACCTGGACAACATTAAACATTTTAGCTGCCAAATTTTGCTCCTCAAGAGTTGAAATTGGTGATCAAGAAAGAAAACGTCACAGCTTGTCACTAGTCCAGTGTAAAAGAAATGTGTTGCATCAAAAAATATTGAAATAATTTAATTTATTAAAAAATTAGACCTTTTCAAAAAACTCGATTTTTTTTACTAAATTTTCTTCATTTATTAGAAATTTTATAAAAACTTTTCCAGGAATAAATTTTTTAAGTTCAATTCTCTGTGATAATATAAAAAATAAATCTAAAAGTGTAAAAACATGAACTAGTTTCTACTTTTAAAGAAAAAAGTTCTCCGAACATAGACGGATAGCTTAAAAAGTATTTAAAGCTAAATATTTAAGTTATAGAATATTTAATACTTTTATGGAAAGATTTGTTTACCTATAAAAAACAAACTTTTGAAATAATTACCTGCGTAGGATAATTAACATGTCTAAGAGCCATATTACTAGACACCATAGCACTTAGGTAGGAAAAGCCAGTAGCAGCATAGTAGAGCTGTCTAGTAGAATCTTCACCATGTTTCATGAAAGTATGTAACACTAGATTATATTGAATAAAAAGTATTTAAATTCTGATGAGTTTATATACACATAAAAAATAGTGAAACAAAATTAATGCATAAAAATAAGCCGTTCGTTTATTTTTTATTAAATTTGTTACTAGAGAAATCAGACAAAACGTAACCCTATGCATTTTGATTATTTTAATAGCTGCTCATTTTGATTTTTATTAATAACTCATTTCTCACATTAATCCCATCATATTTATAGATATCATATTTAAGGTACTACTGAAGAACCAGGTGCCCCTTCCCATGTATGGCGATTTTTAAATCGCATTAACCCTTTCGCATGATGTAACCCGAAGGCTGTGTTATGAGTGGGAGCAGATTTCCGACGGAAATAACATAGATATACTCATAGTAAATTATGGAAAAAGAAAAAAATAATAGTGCAATTAATGCTAACAAAAGGGAGAAATTAAGAGTTAAGTTATTCTTGAATTCTTATAAATATTGTTTATTCACATATATTTTTAAATATTTAATGTAAATAAGGACATATTTAAATCTAAATAAGTAATATAGTAGTATTTAACAGTCGAACCGTAATTTTTTTTGTTCCGGTTTTCGTTCCGGTTCAACTAAAAAATTAATATCGTTCAGTTCCGGTTTTCGCTCCGCCAAAAATAACTGTTTTCGTTTCAGTTCCAAATGAATAATTTCATTTTATGTATATTCTTATTTGTACTAAAAAAATGTAATTCTATCTATCAAAATTTAGAAGATTTTATTTTTTGTAATTGGTGGTACACTATGTGAATTGATACAAACAGCAGGTACGATAAGAGCGGCGAGCATTGGCATTGTTATCCATTATCAAAATCGCATTTGACAACTAGGTTCATGATTACCCACATTCGTCGTTTGACTCTCACATCGTGCACTTGGCCTTGCAATAATTATGTAAAAAATATATTATTTATTTAACATATGAAAATTGCCTCTAATTATTAATATATCTTCTAACGTGGTTTCACTGAGATTACTTCTGTTGTCTCGGAGAATAAAGTTCAAATGATAACGCTCTTTCAACACTAACTTGTGTAGCTGGAGCTGCCAAAACCACCATTGCAATCTTATACAAGTGCGGATATGTAATTATAAAGTTGACGTTAAATTAGAAAATATTGATAAGTTGGTAACAGTAACAAAATGACTGAAAGATATATCGAACCGAAATAAACCGATATTTTTTTTCGTTCAGTTCCGTTTTCGTTCCGACCAAAATAACGGTTTTTTTTTTTAGTTCAGTTCCGTTCGAAGCCCTGTATTAATATAGTAAATCAATATAGTTAAAAACTCTTTCAATATTCCAAGAGAGAAAACTATTACATTCAGTTTCTTCATTATGGTTGTAAATGAAAGATTTTATACCATAAATGTGCAAACATTAGTTGTTATATCAACATTTTTAATTAGTGATTATTTACAATTAAAAATTTTTCCCTACCATATAGCATTAAGTCTGAAACTGCTTTTAACATATACTAATGAGGCATGTACAGTACATGTAGATTCTTTTTGTACCAAGGATAAGGATGTAGAAACATTAATTTATATTTAAGAATGTAGCCTCTTCTAAGAAGCATTTTATTTTTGATTATGTTTGTAAAATGAAGAATTAAACAAGATGAAAATTTCTTATTTCATAGGGGTTATGGTTACTGTAAAATAAGGTTAGGCAGTGTTAGTTAAATAGTAAAGTCTTTATTTTTCCTCTTTGAAAGAATAATATTAGGTTTGGCATGTGCTAATAACTGTATGCTGTAAAGTATATATATTTTATTGAGTGATTATTTCATCATGTCAGGGCTGAAACTAAGAATTTTTTTTTTAGGAGGGAGGGTGAGTTTAAAATTTATGTTTCTGTATGATTATATTAAAATATATCATAGATATATCGGGTTTTTTTTTCTTGTCATATACAACTCATTATATAAAAATTTGAACAATTTATAAAGAAAAACAGCTGAACAATTATTAAAAGAAATATGAACAGAAATGCAGTTGAAAATATTTCCTCTAATTCTTTCAGTTTTAGCTTTATATATATATATATATATATATATATATATATATATATATATATATATATATATATGTGTGTGTGTGTGTGTGTGTGTGTGTGTATAAATATATATATGTATATGTATATATATATATGCATATGTATATATATATATATGTATATATATATATGTATAAATATATATGTATATATAAAATATATATTTAAATATGTATATATATATTTGTATAGTATATATATGTATATATATGTGTATATATATATATATATATATGTATATATATATATATGTTGTGTATATATATATATATATATGTGTGTATATATGTGTATATATATATATTTTATATATATATATATATATATATATAATATATATATATATGATATATATATCTATATATACATGTATATATTTATATATATGTATGTATATATATATGTATATATATATATTATATATATATCTATATATACATGTATATATATTATATGTATATATAAGTAAAATATAATATATATATATATATATACATTTATATATAATTATATATATGTATATATATATGTAAATATATGTAATATATATATATGTATATTATATATATATGTATATATATATATATTTTATATATATATGTATAAATATATATATATATATAAATATATATATATATTATATATAATGGAAATTATTATATAAATTGTATATAACTAAACTTTTAAAAAGTTTTGCATTTACTTTTCATTTTAATGACAACAATAGAGGGGTGCATTTAAATCCAAGGATAAAATAAGAGTATAATTAAACATCAAACAAAATTAATTTTAGGGCACAAACATATACATATAGAAATATGTCTAAAAAATTCGAGGAGGGTTTGAACCCCCCCAAATTCTTTTTGGGCACAGCCTTGTATCATGGATAGTTCCATATGCTATATATGTTGTATTTTCAAGAGTGCTGTGACTTTAGTATAAATTTTACCTTGGATAAAATAAATACAATTTTTATACAATTTATACAGTAGGACATTTATTTACGCTACAGCTATTAAGTTTAGCTAGGAATCAACTGATTAAAATGAATTATTTAATAATGAAGTTAAACTTACTGATTTTAGCAAAAATTGCATTGATGACACACTGGACAAACACAAGAGTGAGACTGAATGTGAACTTATCATTTTCTCCATAAGTACTTCTTGTACTGTAAAAAGAATTAAAAATTATAAGTCATTATAAACATAAAAGTAAAACTGACTTATGTTATAATATAATCTCAAATATAATTTTAAAAAAGCATTATAAAATAACTGATAACTGAATTTAAGCTACATTAAAAAAATATTTTCAAATAAATAAAACTGTCAGTTTCATAACAAATATTTTAGTTATTTAAAAATTCAAAATTAAATAATAAATATATAGAAAGTATTATAAACGATTTGATTACATTAAATCAGCTTAAAGATCAAAATTTAAAACTTTAATTTGCACTGTAAAAGATTTTATTTAAAACTTGCTTAAAGGTCAGGGTTTTAAAAATTAAGCCTAAGGAGAAGTTCCCTACCCCTTTAAATCAGGAGAGTCTGGATGTAAGTAAATAAATATAAATAATATTGGAATGCTAGTTGCTTATATTACAAATCCACCAAACCGGCCAAATAACTTTAAAATCTAGTAACTAAAAATTCCTTTAAAAAGTGACATTGAAGTCGTAGCCTAGAAAAATTTTTATTATATTAATTAATATAAACTGAGATACTAAACGTATTCAATAAGTAAAAGTACATAAAGTTTGATTAAATATTTTTCGGCATTAAATTTTTTGTTTTTAATTTTCTTATGGTCGATTACACATAGAAATATTTCCTGAAAATCATCCTAATGTATCTATTACTTATTTTTCTTCACGAAAGAGACTTTATTATATGAGTTTATTATATTTTTCGAAATCAACTATACCGCCAATGTTTATAAACACTGGCTCTTTAATCATTGGTCAATACCAATTGGTTTATTCAAATATAAAATTGAAATAACTTAGAAGTTAAGGAATCATATAATCAAAATGTGTTGCTATTTAACTTACATTTTCTCTTGAAGAATACCAAAATAAAAATAACAGACAAATATTCCAGCAGCAGATACTACCAACTTTTTATTTACAGCCATGCTGTCGTCACCTCTGTTCGTTCCATGCGTGTCTCTTTACAATTGCGGGAATTTTGACCTCATCCTTCGGTTTTCAAACACGATGACGATACAATAGTGCGTATAAACATCGTAATCTAGCTCCAATTTCTAATATTCAGCTTTAAATTTGTTTTAATTCTAATTTTTAAACATTTTTAAATCCATAAATTCTATTAATTCAAAAACATGTTTTAAATAAAAGGGATCTTAATATTTCCCCATAATAGCAAATGTACATCGTTTTATATTTAAAAAAGAAAGAGTCATGCCTTGAAACTGAAATGTAAACTAAAATAGTTCTGTGAAATCTTTTGTAAATGTAGCTAATGATCAGTTGTCAAGCAACTTGTAGCTGCTTCGGTAAATATTGAAGTTAAACTATTTGGTTCAACTACTAGTAATGTTATTTAAACGATAGTTAAATGTGCAAGGGGTGGTTACATTTATATTGCTAGCAAAATTACATTTTAATGTTTTTTTTTAATTTAGCGTCTGTTAAAACTTTTTTTAAAATTTTTTGCAACTTTTAAATCATTTGTAACGAATTCTGAAAATCGTTTGGAGTTGTTTATTAAATTTTATTCTTGTTATAACGAAATATAGGTAAAAGGAGAACCTCGATATTTGGCAACACAGAATATTTTTCTGTTGATATGAAGATGACTGAAAATCAGAGTAAATATTTCAAAGAAAATGCCAAGGTGAGCATTGAAATTCTAGAACACTTAAAAAATGTTATTATAGTGGCTGGTGTATAAAACTAACATTACACTAAAACTTTTTTAAACGGCGTGTATTCTTATTCAAAGTTTCAAGCTCTTATACCACTAATATTACTATAACTCTAAAAAAATAAATTACTAGTAATTGTGATAAGTAAGACATTTTTCTTAAAATCAAACATAGAGGGGTGTTGTTTTCTTTTTATGGTATACTATATTTGTATCCTACATAAGAAACACTGAGAGGATTCATTGTTTGTTCCACTGATTGCTAAAGTCAAGGACAGACTTATCATCAAGAAAATGTGTCATCTGAATCAAAATGACAATTTGATCTCCTTAATCATTCTGTTTTCTTTAATATTTTTTGCGTGTCCGTATTCAGGAGAGAATCCCCCTTCATGTTAAAATAAATAATTACTGTTAAACGGTCGTTTCAAGTTCGACGCAACTACAGTAAACCTGCACTTATCACTTCTCATTTATCATTTGAAACCAATTTTGTGAATTTTTATTCTTAAAATGGTATTCTAGATTATGTATAAAAATATGAGTTGTTCAGCATGATCCCAGGGTAATTAAAATGACGATACTCAACCACTTTAATAATTATTAAAGTTGTTAATTATAATTAATTATTAATTATAATTAATGATTCCACACTAATATGGTTGGTTAATGTCCATATAAGGCAGTTTCACGCAGCAGGGTACATCTCATTTTATGACGATTCTGGCTTTCGTTTCAAAGGAGAAGGCAGCTTATTGTTTGTCTATTGGCTGTAGTAGAGATGAAAATGAATGGGAAGGGCATTAAAGTAGTTCGTGGCGTTGCGTGAAATTGCTCTATTGGATATCTGTAGCTCCATGTTAACCAATACAGGAAGGATTCTATTCCTGGGCAGTTTGCGTTTAAAGATTTCTTTAGTTGTATTGTATTGTACTGCATATTGTATTTAGTTGTATTTTATTTGTTTAAAGATTTCTTTAAACAAATTTTACCACGTAATAGAGAGGTGAAACTTCCAGTGTAATTTATGACCTTTTTTTTTTAAAATTTATGTTAATATAATGTCTATTTTTGTTCAAAGAAGACTATAAAAAAAATCACAAATAATTTTAAATTAAATATATTTTCATGTTCTTTTTTCAAATTTAGTGAGCATTACCCTAGAGAATTTTTCACTGTCATGTGATGACATTTGTCTAAAATAATCTTTAAATATAAATCGAATTGATTGAAGAACTGGGTTCCCTCCTACTAAGTGGGCGATAAAGCGCCAAGCATGGTAACCACGGCTGCTTGCTCCTCACATTGCCATGTTTTTTGTTTATTTCAGAGTTGGATCTTCCTTATGTAACCCTTTCATTACGTATGAGATGTGCCTAATTCCTATTGATTCTTCGACCAACGGCGATTGAAATGCGTTTAATTCCTATTGAATCTGTGGTAAACTGTGCTTTTACTGAAAATTAGAACAGGTTAAACTCTTTTTCTACCATTTCGCATTTGGATATTGGTTGATGCACTTCATTGACTTTCATTTTAATTTTTTTATGACTCCAATCCCCCTGAGTGACGGATGCTGTTGGTAAGATTAACTCTGGGTTTTTTAACAACTTGAAGCTCTCTTGAATGAAAGACCATTCCAGACTATTCAATATTCACACACACACACACACACACACACACAAAAAAAAAAAAAAAAAAAAAAGGTACAGATGCATTACAGATGTGTTTTGTTTTTTTTTTTTTTTCACCAAACTTAGCGATTTTTTGGCTTTTATTTTCCTCCTCATAAATTCACAAAGGTAAGAATCAAATTGATTCTCAAACTTGCGAATTGTACGGTGGGATCTCGTAATTGAGCTCCACAAGCCGTCAATTGTATTGGTGTGGGCTCCAGTATCATGGTCTTTGAAAGTAACATTATGATCAATTCTCAGTTGATCAAAACCCTCATCTGAAAGACAATCATAGGCTTTCCAACAACCAGAAATGATTGTGGCATCCGAATGCACATATTTTCGTATGACTGCTAATAAAGTATCCCTATCCCTACGTTCTACTACCTAAAAAAAACATCTATTTGTACCCCTCTCTATTCCTCCGAAAACCACTTACCATCTACCCTTCTACTCCTATTAAATTTACGTTTCCCAAATTTACTTTCATCAATTTCAACAATGATCCCCCCCCAATTTTAGAAGAATAATTTAAAATAAAATCTATACAAACCTCCCTAGAGAAGCTGAACCAGTCAGTTACTGTGTTTTTTGAAATTTGTAATTCGTGAACGATATACTCCATAGGTAATTTATACACCCACATATAGGTTAACATTAAAATTTTGAAGAGACTCAAATGACTCGTTTCAAACCAACTTTCCTTTCTCACAGATCTTTTCACCCGATGCTCATTCACTCCTCTCTTACAACATTCCCATATATATCCGTCAATTGAATCTCTTTCTACAAGGCGCATTGGGGATGTGCAAGTCGGGCATTCATAAATCCTGGCAAGCAAACCAACACCCATGCACCATTGCAGAATTGCCAGATTTCTTATGATTTTCCGAAAATACTTTCTCATTCTTAAATCTATAAGTGCGGTATCTTTGTACCTATTACACCTGGCTTAAATTCCGTTCTGTTCAAATCGTGTTTTTCAAAAGCTCGCGGTTTTGCGTAAGTTTTACGAGCCGGTCTTCTTTTGAAGTGTTGACCACAATTTTATATAATTCGGACCTCAGACTGTCCTTTCTTTAATTTCATAATACCTAGCTACTAACTTCTATTTCTAAGAATGTGCGAGGCATGAGCGTTTCTTATAATACTTTTTCTTTTTCTCTACCAGGTGTGGCGGACTTACACATATGCCGCATTTTCCTTCTTTTTGGATAAAGCCTTAAATTTCTAAACGGGGTTTGTGAATAACATTGTAGAAAGTCATTGTAAAATTTAGCCTTATACCTTACAGGTGTGGCGTGACTACACCATAAGGCGCATACCACTTTTTTGCGAAGAAAAAACCCTAAAATATGAAAGGGATTTTTCCAGCAATAGGAAGTTTTGATGTGTACGCACTGCGCACTAAATTGAAAATCACGCTTTATATGTATGGGGTTACTGGAAAAGAACAGCATATGATGGAACTGAGGCAAGTGCAGCTATTTTTTCCTCCACTTGGCTTTATTAAGCGTTATATTAGAGCAGGGACCTTTTTTTTATTGGTTTTTTAATTCATTAACTGGCCATATGATTTTGCAGACGGTTAATGTTTAAATTTATATATTATAAGATTTTGTTTTCATGGAAATATAAAAGAAGTATTTCATCAATATAAAGTGAAATGTTTTAGTGTGGTAAAGTAATTTCGGTGATGTATTATATTTATTGAAATAATTAGCTGAAAAACAATGTTGTTTTGTTTTAAAGAAACGAATTTTAACAGAACAGTCCAAATTTTACCATTCATTGTGTCTTACAGACAGTATATAAGTTATATTATGTAACACCATATCCCTGGTTTTGTTTTTAAAAATTGTCAAGATGTTTTTCGCAGAATATATGATTTCCAAATGTTAAAAACAATTAATAAATATAATTTAATCCACTGACCGAACAAGAAACAGTTCGCTCTATTGTGCGCGGTGCTACGTTTGCTGAACGTATAAGTTTTCCGTGGAAGCCCGAAGCGTTGCTTTATCGACTCCGATATGACAGCATACAACAAAAGACATGATTTTTGTTTCAGTGCTAGTAAAATTCTCATAAGTTTAGCTGTTTTTATAATTATAACTCGAGTACTCGTAGGTAAATATTTTATTTACTGTAATCTTTAAATTTATATTCATAAAAAATAACCTTTTCAGAAAGGAGAACTCAGATATCTCAATAATTAAAGATTTATTGGAAAATCCATGTTCTCTGCACACCCTACATGAAAACCTACCACACGCCACTGAAAGACAGACTTATCATAAAGAAAACGTATCATCAACGATCTTATTGCAAAACGACAATTTGAACCCCTTAATCATTCTGTTCTCTTCAATATTTTTTGCTTGTCCGTATTCAAGAGATAATCCCCCTTCATGTAAAATCAAATAATTACTGTTAAGTGGTTGTTTCTCTCAAGTTCGATGTAACTAAAGTAAACCTGCACTTATCCAGATAAATCACTTCTCACTTATCATTTGAAACTAATTTGGGTTTAGACAACACATTTCTCCGTAAATCTGTTGGTTATTGGTTGGATTTTTGGAGCATTGGATGTATTGCTTTACTACATGAGGGCTAATGAGACCGGAGCCTACTGATTAATATCTATTCCGAACTGCTACAAACACTCATGCCTTCAGCGAGATTCGAACCCGCGATCAGCAATACCGAGGATCACCGCTCTACCCATTCGGCTTCCATGATTCCGAATTAGCAACTTGCCGTAATTCAATTATATGCCCTTTTTATTTCTAGTTAACGTGGTTCTTTTATAATTCTGTTTTTTTTTTTACAACTTAAAACTTTTTTTTTTAAATCGGGGTCGGGAGGGCAGCAATTTTGGAGCTTGCCTACGGCGACAAAAAAGCCAGGGTTGTCCCTGACTAATACCGAATAAAATAAGAAAAGTAAATGTGTTATCTATTTTTGTTTTAAAGTTGTATCGAAAGGCATGTAACACATACGCCCTTGTCTCCGTAACAGCCCGTTACTCAACAAGCTGTTCATTTTCTCACAAATAAACAAGAGCGAACAATTTCCATACTCAGGCAAAATAAAGCGCGCGCGTTTCTTATCAAATCGCCAGCGGGTACGTCATCCCCGCGACGTCACCGTACTTCGAAAGTAAGCAATATTTTCCGTGATTCTTTTCTGTGATTCACGAGGAACCCCGAAAATGGTTTATAAATAAACTTGAAGAGGGCGTCTGCCAGAACGCGGCCCACGCATTTCTTTCATTCTGCCGAACATATTCATCTAGAAATTGTCTTCGAGACACTGGATGTTAATCCGCACACATCCTCGCAGGTAAGTCGCTCCTTTTTTGCTTTGTTTCGCTGTCGACCAATAGCATAACGAAGAGTTAATTAATTCCCGAAGCGATAAAAAAGAAAAATCGGTATCGTTAAAAATAGCGACGAAAGGGGGAAACTTAAGGCAGATAAAACACCCCTTGTGGAACCAGGCGTGATTTTTTTTTCTTTTAACAGAGCAAAAAATATATAATTTATATACAATGGAACCTCAGTGTTTCATTTCCGTATTCTTTGTTTTTCCGCATTGATCGGTCGATTTATTTGGCACCGAATTCATTATCACAGATTAATGCTATTTTTCTGTTATTAAGGCGATGGTAGACTTTCAAATTGGCTAAAATCGACCGAAAATTCAAATTTTCGATTTTAGTGAATAGTGAAAGAATATATCATTAGGAATAGGGAGCAAAAAGAATTTTTTCATTCCCATCATTTTATCATTACTTATGGGTATAATAAACTTATCATTACTTATGGGCATAGCAATAATAACTTAAAATGCTGTTTACTCAGAAGTAAAATTTTTATGCATTACAAATGTTTAAAGTACTCCAGGCGCATTGAAAACAGATCATTGTCTCTAAAATTCCAGTATTATTTACGCTAGTGTTTATAAAAAGTAGTCTAGTTGAAACGGGTCTGTTTTGAAGCATATAATATGTTAGTTATGCATTTTAATTAACCGCTATAGCTGTTTATTCTGCAAAATATGGGTATCATCATCATAATTATTTTTTTCTCTTTATATTTTGTATGAATGTTTATGGAAACAACTACAGTTTTTGTAAAGTCTACAAGATATACTTAAAATTTTATGCAAAATTGATGCGCCCGGAGCATTTTCAGTTAAGCTAATTATGAAACAATTAAAAATTAATAATTCCAAAACTGATTAATATTATGCCTTCAAATTTTTTAAATATTTATATATCAATACTACTAATAACATAGTCAATCTTCAAGGAAATTCCATTTAAAATAGAAAAAGTTTGCTCTAAAAGGTCCACTGTCGCCTTAAATGTTGGGTACCAAAAAAACAAATAGAACCAGACCAATAGAAAATTAATAATTAATAACTCCAAAACTAATTAATATTTTGCCTTCCAATTTTATAATTCCAATAAAATATAGTCTAGTTGAAACGGATATGTTTTGAAGCATATAATATGTTAGTTAGGCATTTTAATTAAACGCTATAGCTGTTTATTCTGCAAAATATGGGTGTCATCATCATAATTATATTTTTTCTCTTTATATTTTCTATGAATGTTTATGAAAACAACTACATTTTTTTTGTAAAGTCTATAAGGTATACATAATTTTTTTATAATGTTTTATGCAAAATTGATGCTCTTGGAGCATTTCCAATTAAACTAATTATGAAACAATTGAAACAAGATTGAGTATTATCAAAAATATAGAGCTGAAGATAAATTTCCAAATTTAAAACGATTGGCCATGTGCATTATATCAGCATTTGGAACTATTTATCGCTGCGAATCATTTTTTTCCAAATTACACCTGGTAAAAACAAAGTGTCGCAGCAGGTTGCTTGATAAAAACATGACCAATCAGCTACGATGCGCGTCGACTATATTATCCGTTGATATTAGCAAAATCTCTATTAAAATACAAAAGCAAATCTCACATTAATAACTTATAATAGCCTAAGTTATCTGTCCGTCTGTCCTCGAATTTATGAAGCGGTTGGACCTAGAATGGATAGAGGCATCCATATTAGATTCTTCATGAGTTAGGGTTAGTAAAATTCAAAGCGAGTTCGAAAACGATCAAAATCCCCCTTTCCCCCCTTTTCGATCATTTTATGCTATTATTTCAAACTCTATTTTCTCCGGTTAAGAGCAGGTGATTAAATTCATCAATTTATCACATAATAAATATAATTTTTTTTCTAGATTTATGACGTCATTCCTTTAACCATCTCATTGAATCATTTCTTATTTTAAATTATTTAAATATCGTCTGCATTATTTTCATACGTTTTATCACTGAACTTAGACATGACGTAAATAATTTTCTTTTATATTTAGCTTAAATAGATTAGGTACATATGTGATAATTTTAATTTGATCATCGATTATTTTTTGTTGCAATGAAAATTTTATCCCCAGTTTTAATAATAAATATCTAGTGTTTAAGTTATATGTCTTTGAAAATTAAGTTTGTTCGTTTGTGTAATTGTTTGTTATACTTAACCACAAGGTATTCAATCCATTCTCTAAATTTTGGACTTCATTCATATATACCGCCAAATAATGAAACCTCTGTCAATATTAAAACCTCTGCTGTTCATCCAATCACGTAATATGACAAGATAAATTAAAGTTGGCAACTAACATGCGGTTAGTAAAGATACACAAATCATTGAGCGTGTACCAGATATTTCTCATCTAAAAAAGAAACCTTTTTTTTTTACCTGACTCATAGGGTACTTTACAATTCTGGAAAATTAAAAATTTTACTGGTCCCGTCATATGACGGGCTATATGCTACTTTAAAAATAATACATGTGGTAGTGCTTGTGAATAAACTACAATATATATTTATAGTATAAATATAACAATAGTATTTTAACCCTCACGATTAGGGAGGAAAGTAAGGTGTTGGGGGTGATTATAAATACAGTATAGTTAATGTTTATTGTCGTTGTAGTTACGATATATGTATAACGCAACTTTTATGTACAGTCGCAGCTGCACTGTAGTAAAAATGCATATTTTGAATATCGCACGGTAATTAAATATTTTGAATAACTTGGTGTTTTATTTTTATATGAGCGGCCCACGTCAGTTCAGTAAATTGTTTTTTGGATCACCAACCGATTTCGGTTGGGCACCCCTGGTCTAATTTATTTGGTCCCAAATGTGACATAGCCGAACGATGGCCGAATGATTAGGGCACTGACCTTCGGATCCGGAGTTCGGGGGTTCGAGTCCCACTATTGCATAGATGTTCGTAGCCGTTCGGAATCGGCTTTAAGCAGTAGGTCCCCGTCTCATTAGCCCTCGTGTTGCAAAAAAGTAGACCGTAGTACTCTCAACCAACCAACCAACCCAAATGTGACACCATTGCCCCATAAAACCAATGTTATTTTTCCTTCATCGTTCATTGATTCTTCAAAAGAAATCATGCCCTACATAAATAACAAATATTTTTTTTCCTCTCTAGAGATGGGGTCTGCTTTCCGGCACAAGCATCTGTATACATTTCATAAATTTTGGGGTAAGTAAAATGCTTTGAAATATATAAATTTTGTAGTTGCATTAATTTACTATAGCATGACTGTTAAAATGAGGGCTTAAAACATTGCTTTTATAGAAAGTTTTACTAAAACGATGCTTTGAAAAATGTGCTTTAAAGTCTATTAACCAATACATTTTAACAGTTTACGACAAAGTATATAATTTTAATCTTACTCATTTCAGTCACCATACTAGATGAAACAATCTTAAATTTTCAAGCGTGTTATACAAATTATGAATTTTACATTGCTTATATTAAAAATAAACTTCTATGGTTCTTATAAGACAAACTTTAGCTGCAGTATGAATAAGAAATATCTAGAATAAGGAATATAGGTTTCTACTAAAATTGTTGTTAAGCTAGGAATAGTTTAAAACAGTATTAAGAATAGATCAGTGATATTTAACATTATTTAACTATTTCTAACTTTCTATTATATATATATATATATATATATATATATATATATATATATATACACATACATATAAATGTGTATGTGTGTGCATGCATATGTATCTATATACATATATGTGTATACACACATACAAATATATATATTTTATAACTTTCTATTATATATATTTGTGTGTGCGTGTGTGTGTGCATATATATATATATATATATATATATATATATATATGCATATATATGTATAATACATATGTGTATGCATATATATGTATATCTATGTGTGTGTGTGTGTATACATACATATATATTCATATATATATATGTAATAAGACGGACCCCCTGAGAATTTTCCTTACACACACACACACACACACACACACACACACACACACACACATATATATATATATATATATATATATATATATATATATATATATATATATATATATATGTATATATATGTGTGTGTGTATGCATATATATGTATATATATGTGTGTATACATATATATATATATATATATATATATATATATATATACATACACACACACACATATATATACATACATTCACACACACACACCCATATATACATATAAACTATAGTGATATCGTTTTAGTTATTAGTACTATATGCAAATGTTATATGTACAGACAGTTATACAAAATCAGGGATATTTTCTGCATTATTAAAAAGAGGTTCTTTCAAATACATCAATAAACGCATAATCACACTTAAGCAAAACACGGGAATATGGCTTATATATATATATATATATATATATATATATATATATATATATATATATATATATATATATATATATATATATATATATATATATATATATAATGAAGATCTATTGTAATTCCATAAAAAAGTCACTTATCTACTGGATAGCGTGCATGAAAATAGAATATTTAATTAATTAAAATTGAAGGTTCAATATGCTTGCATGACAACCGTTACCCAGCAAGCTGAAGATCAAGGGGATCAAATTGCAGAGACGGCTGCTCTAAGCATTAATTCAATGCCACCAGCTAAACGCAATAGGAATGTAAATATTCTGCCAACTCTTCATCTGCACTCACCCTTGTCACCTTTACCAGATTTAAAAACACGGCTTTTATAATGATTTGCATCTTCTAATGTATTATTTACTTTCTGTTCGATTTACACTAACATTTCAGAGTTAAACCTTTATATGCTTCTATTGTGAGTGTGCATATTATTCCTAGTAAAAAAAGAATATTTTTTACGATAAAAATAATTAAATTTTTGATATTTTATTTCTACATTTAGATTATTGCATTATAGCCAGAAAAAGAAATGTTTGTGATTAATTTTGCATATTAATAATGAGGATTCTGTTTTGCTTTCTGCACCCCCTCATAATAATGGGCCAAAAGGTGGCCGAATGGATAGGGCGTCAGTCTTCGATACCGGAGTTCGTGGGTTCGAATCGGAATGTTTGGTTTGAAGTGCTACGGTTTACATTTTTTTGCAACACGAGAGCGGGACCTACAGCTTAAAGCCGATTCCGAACGGCTACGAACATCCATGCCACTGCAGGATTCGAACACACGAAATCCCGTACCGAAGGCCAGCACCCTAACCATTCGGCCATCATTCGGCTCGAATCTGAATGTGGCATGGATGTTCGTAGCCGTTCGGAATCGGCTTTAAACAGTAGTTCCCTGTCTTATTAGCCCTGGTGATGCAAATAGTACATCGTAGCGCTCCAAATCAAACCAAACCATTATAATGGATCTTCTAGGTTATATAATATTAAGGTGAAGACAGCGCCACCTGGATGCGCGGAAAATGAGAGAAACGACAAGGCATGACGAACAATTAATGGTGTAATATCTTTTTATACCTTTATGCGGTATAGCCACATTCTATTTAAAAGGGAATACCAAGAATTGCCGGCTTCCTCACCCCTTATTTTATGGAATGGGGCTTGTCCATGTCCAAGTCTTGAATCTTCCTGCGCTGACCATCCGTGGGTTGTCGTTTTGCTCTCCCCATCTTTCATCATTTGTCCAGCTTGAGCGCTGCTTGGTGCCATAAGAATGCTAGGCTGTTTTTCCTACTCACGCTACGTTTTGGCGATCGTCTTGGATTCCCGCTGGCGGGATTTTTACAACTGACCTGGCCATGCGCCGTGTTGAGTGGGCATCGTTTTGGCCGAAATTGGGGGAGAAATCACCCGCATTATTTTAAAAACGAGTATTTTTTTAGCCATTTTTGCTTTATCTTTGTGTCATGTCGAGAACGGGTATTTTTCTGACAAAGTCAGCGGGGAATAGAAAATAAATAAAATTCCTTTCAGCTAATCAATTAATAAGACTCTTTTCTTTTCGTCAATTTGCATTCACCTCTGTTCTAAAATTCTGGAGCATACCATATGAATACACTGAATTGTGTCTGTCGCCATATAGTTCCACCAAAGAACCGGTGAAAAGTTATTGTGGCGTAAAGGAGAAATGTAATATTCAACAACATCAATAATTCTACACTTTATATGCTTACTTTGTTCCTGTCCCTTGTAAACATTTGTTCCTAATAAATATATTTAATTTTATCTGGACGTCGTCTACAATAATGTAAATACACAATATGAATACCTTCGCCTACTTCATTTACCGTATATAAAAAATATTTGAGATAATTGTTTTATTTCTTTAAAAACAAAAACCCAAATATTTAGATTCGGACAACATCATTAATTTCATGCATAAAATTTATTATATACACTCAAGAGCTAAAACTTAATGATCACCCCTACATTTTTTAATGAACTCGCCGGTATGAAGTGGAAGGCACATGATCAGGTGGAAGTGGTATTTAACTGCTGCTGGAGAGTGAAGAATCATTCTTTCACTTACTTCTGTGTGTTTTGGGAAAGGCTGCGGATTTAAGCGATTTTGATAGAAAGCAGATTGTGATGGCTCGAAGACTCGGAACAAGTATTTCCGAAACTGCACGACTCGTGGGTCGCGATGTTCCCGGACCCAGCTTAGGCGCAGTTGGCGATGACGCTTGGTCAGCAAAGGCACACGAGTGGGACGTTTGCTGCGTAGCCCCCTATCCAACAGTGTCCGCTGAACAGTGTGTTCCGACACTATTCTACTTGGCCCTGCATTGTATTGGGTTGTCAGCTGAGCCACTGTCTGGCTCCGGTTTTGCTCCACCATGCGAGACAGTCTCCGACGACCTTCTTCTTTGATAGCTTATGGACGTCCAACACCATGTCGTCTACTGCTGGTTTCACCGTCATCCATCCACTTTGCATAAGTACTAACAACTGTAGATCGCGAACAACCCACGAGTCGTACAGTTTCGGAAATACTTGTTCCGAGCCTTCGAACCATTACAATCTGCCCTCTATCAAAATTGCTTAGATCCGCAGCCTTCCATTACACACAGAAAGAATGATTCTTCAGACCCTCCAGCAGCAGTTAAATACCACTTCCACCTGATCACGTGCCTTAAACGTCATCCACGCGAGTTCATTTTGGTGGTCATAATGTTTTGGCTCTTGAGTGTACGAAGATTCAATGGATTCACTGCTCAAAGCCGATTTCGATAGGCTACGAACATTAGTAATTACAATTAATCCCAGTAATTATGTTTTAAACAGGTATCAAAGGATAACGAGTGCCCTATCCATCATCAGGCGAAATTTGGTTAGGAATCAGAGGAGAAATATCATATGTATGTCATTTTCAAATCATGAAAGCGACAGTTTTAAGGCGTTTCGGAAGGATGGGGGGGGTGAGTGTGGCGGGCGGGACCGTGCGTTTCGTTTCGTTTGAACTGGGGGTATTGAAAAGCAATGGCTGCCCATTTGACTATCCTTCGGTAGAAGTAGAATGAAATTATAATTAATTAGTCATTAAAACTAACCTAATTTTTAATTAACTGAATGTTATTAATTTATAGATAATGTTAATATATACACATAGAAAACAATTTAAGCTTTTCTATTGAGTAGAATTTTTAAAGATTGATATAACATTTTAAGGTATCTGTTGAAAACGTCATTTTTTTGCCAAAAAATATAATTTTTTATATTTCTCTATTGTAAATTTTCAACTTTTAGGTTTCTAAATCTGTTTCTGTTTTGTCTCTACAGCATATTTTAAAAAAAGTTACAGCTGTTTAAACACCAATGACAGCTGTCAAAACAAAACGGAAGTAGTGACTTCGAAACCGGAAGTTGTGAATTTAAAGCCTTTTAAAGATCATTTTTTGGACAAAACCTTTTAAATTTTCATGAAGATTAGTTTAAACATTTTTCTAGTATTTTTAATAACTAGCAACTTGGCAATTAGAAAGTTTTGAAGCAAGAAAGTGTGGGGAATTTTAAACATGTATTTTAATTTTTTAACAGTTAAAGTTGCTTTCATAAACTTCAAATGCGTTTTTCTCAGAACGGTATTTTTAATAAAATGAGGAAACTTGAAATCTGAATTTTCAAAAAGTTCTTAAAATATTTTTCGAAAATTATTATGAATGCTTTTGATAGTATTTACTAGTGAATGACGTAAAATCTTTACATTTGGATAATTTTGAATGGTGTTGCACTCATAGTTAGATATAAAGGTAATGAAAAATTCGTTAAAAATTCAATTTATGATTTTGAAGGACCAAATTTTTTACCAAATATAAATTAAGCGAAGATTTTAGGTGATTCACTAGTCCAGTGTATAATAAATGTGTTACATCAGAAAATATTGAAATAGATTAATTTATTAAAAAATTAAACCTTTTGAAAAAACCTGATTTTTTTACTACATTTTCTTCATTTATTAGAAATTTTATAAAAACTTCTCCGGGAATAAATTTTTTAAGTGCAATTGTCTATGGTAATATAAAAAATAAATCTAAAAATGTAAAAACATGGACTAGTTTCTACGTATAAAGAAAAAAAGTTCTACGAACGTAGACGGATACCTTAAATTCTTCTGTATTAATTTATCTGTATTTTTATAGCAAACCCTTAAGAGGAATAATTTTGAAATGTTATAGCAGATGAAACAAGTATTGAAGTATTGAATATGTCACAAAATTTTTAAATAAGTATTTAAAAACTTATGATTGGCCAATATATACAAACTTCTAGCACGCTCCACTATTCTGCAGGATATAGGAGGCCTCTCAAATCCATGAAACAATCGAGTGTTCTGTAACTCCACTTTCGTTATTTATTTATTTATTTTTTTCAAAATCCTGATTGCAAAACAGACTAAGTAAAAGCTTTTAGGTCTCGTTTGTTTTGTTAAGATTCACATAGTGCTTGGACTGAAATTTTATTACCGAGTAGAAAAAATTCGAAAAGGATATCATCGAGTAATGTATTGTTTCCTTTTATGTAGAGAGACTTTTTTTGAAAATCGGATGTGATTTATTGATTTATTTTTCTTTCTAGATGTAAATGGAGACGGTGTTTTGACGTGGGACGACTTCAGGCTTTTAGCTGAAGTAAATATTTTTCTGTCTTCTTTTCTTTCCCCTCCCCTTCTTTTTTTTAAAAAATCTTTTCAAAATATCCGAATTTGACGTTAAGAAGACATGGTACTCTTTGAGATATAAAATCTCTATTATATCCTTTTTAATGCTCAAATAATTTCTGCAATTTTCACATTTCTGCATATCGTAAAACTAAGTTATTGTGGATAAATATGACTTTGAATACTCTAGCACGTCACCTTAGTCATCAGCTATCGTTTGAAACATCATACGATGCCATTTATGGAAAAGGAAAAAAGAAACTTCGTGAAGAAAAGAATTATGAGGTATAATGTAGCCTGCACACTATACTATGGTCAATTATTCACCCCTGCAGTGATGGTCTTGATGGCGACCTTGAACGATGGTTCATGGGTTGCATCCACACACTGGGCCATTAAATGAGCTGAGCGCGTGTATGCATCCTCAGAATCTACTGCGCAATTTGGTAGCGCATGCTGGTTGTCTTTAGAAGCCCTCCGCACTATGGTGCACTGTAAGCCATTACCACCGTCTGCAAGGGGTATGGCTTATCGAGGTCGTCGATGGCAGACGATAAAATGGCCTTGGTGGACGATGGCTTCGGAAGCGATTTTTCTCCAAAGATCAAAGGCATCCAGATACGCAAACTTAAATGCGCAGTAGACCCTATGGTCGAATCCAAGGGCTCGGCTCATTTAGTGGCCCAATGTGTGGGGGTGCAACCCGTAAACCATCATTCAAGGTCACCATAAGAAAATGGTCAACAATTGGTCATAGTGTGGAAGCTACATTAGATCTTTGAAATTTTACAAAACTTTGGGAGACATTTAAGACCTGTTCTTATATAAAATCATGAAATAATTTGTCTTAATTGATACTAATGAAAAAACTATAATTAACAATTAATGCATTAAAATTAAAAAAAAAATTGTAAATGTTGTATTACAATCCACATAATTTATAAATGTATTAATAACACCCGTTTGAGTCATTTTTACTCCAAGCCCTGTATATTCTTTTATAAAATCTAGTAATATTTATCTCTTTCTCTATGCATATATATATATATATATATATATATATATATATATATATATATATATATGTATTATATATCTATATCTATTTGTCTCTCTCTCCCTCCCCCCCTCTCTCTCTATATATATATTTATACACACACGCATATATGTGTGTGTATGCATGTATGTAATATATCAAAATTATTTAACTTTAACATTTCCTTAAAAACCTCCTCTCACCCATTCTAATTCCTTAAAATCTTTTTCTCAGCCTCTAAATGTCTTCATCAAAGGAGCGTTCTCGACTTAAAATTCTTTCGATACATTTCCCAAAGCTTTCTGTCCTATAGATGTAAATTTTCTGTCTATTCAACACGCTTACCTGCAAATGGCTCCGCTTTTTTCCTGATCTTACACTGAAATTCGCTGAGTAAGTGGGAAAATTCTTTCTGTCTTCACTCTCGGGTGCACCTCTGTTCGAGTAGAGTGATTTTTGTGTCTTTCTTTTGCCTGTCGTTGACTAGTAAAGATGTCCATTTTAGCACCTCTAAAATAAATTTTTAATTAGACTTGTGCCGGTCTCTTCAATGTGGCCAGACTGCATCGTTCGTTATTACTGCTAGATAATTCGTTATTACTCCTTGCCCAGTAGCCCGGGCAAGTAAAAATAATAGGAACTATAATATCCAGCAATTTTATAATTATTACATATATATAGACACACATACACACATACATAGGATTGTAATTTAGATTAAATTTGGTAAATAATACAGTGCGCTATATTGTTACTCATTTCGCAGATTGATTTTAGGGTGAATTGGTTGATACAAGTTGCATGCAAGACGCATGCAACTTCGAGGCGAGAGAGTAGTTGACTCATGTTACAAAACTGACGTTTGTTAAGTACGTTTAAGGCGCCAGATGAGCGTCATGTAAATAAAAGTGAAAAAAGTGTAATTTTAATAAAATCAAGGTCGATCTGTTATTATTTCTCCGGGACGAATCCCGACAAGCACACGCACATATATTTTGGACATTTACTAGATCCTATGTGGCCAAAATAGGATTTTTTTCCTTATTTCGATTAAGTACAGATTTCACATTAATTTGTCATCAAATTTGTACATCCTCACGAATTGTACGTTTTTCTCCTGCAGAAATACACTAAGATCCAGCGTCGGGGCAAACTGGATCAGGACGTGTACAAGAGGTGGGAGTCCATCCTCGGCAAATGGTGGGACGAGCTCACGCAGCACGCCGATTTCAACAAGGTAAGCAATTGGAAGACTCTTCTCCCCCCTTCCTATACATATTCCAGTGATCTTAAAGTGGGTCTATAGAGAAAATGCATGTTTGTAAACAAATACGAGTGCTGACTACATCTCAACTTTTCGTTGGCAAAACATTCGTTGGTTCCTAACTCTCGTTTACTCTTTATATCTAAAGTGAATTCAGTATTGAGTGTAATTTCTTCCATTGACAGTAACACTAACATTACAGAAGAATAAACTTTCCCAATAGTTAGTTATTGGGACAAGCATCAGCTGGGATGAATTGGGCTTGTCCAAACTGTTTGCAAGTATATAAAGCTGAATCATTCCTTTGACTATAGCCTTACTGACAAACTGAATCTCGAGAAACACTAAGCCTAAGAAGCTGAAATTGTTTTCTTGGTGATTTACAGAAACACAAGTGCTTGATAAATTTGATCTGAATTTATAGTCATAAATAAAACCATCTAGTAAATAAACAACACAATTTTCGTACATAGTATGAATAGAGAAAGCGCATGTTTGTAAACAAATACGAGTGCTGACTACGACTCAACATTTCGTTGGCAAAATATTGCTTGTTTTCATTGTATCTTATGAGCTTCGATATGGATCATGTATGCAACAAAACTAAATTTTATTTAACCCTTTAGCGGACAGTGGTTTAGCAGGGAAACCTCCTGTTAAACATTTTTTTCTTTATTTGTTTTTGAAAAATATGAATGCTTTTTTCGGTTTTTTATGTTTTTGACATTTAAAAATTACAGTAAATTATAGTATTACACTTAATTTAATTTTTTCTTTTGAAATATATGTATTTAAACTTAATGTACTTGGAAAGTTAGTTATTCGATTTTTTTCACGTATGACTCCAAGCAGAAATATCTATTCAAACAACACTTATAAATCGTTAAACTATTTTAAAAACAATTAATAAATATAATTTAATCCACTGACCGAACGAGAAACAGTTCGTTCTATTGCGCCAGCGTGCAGTGAAATCCTCTGCGCGTAGACTAGACTTTAGGTTTATCGGCACCAATTAGCATCCGGATGTGGCACCGCAGCGACGGGCGCCGAGTGGTGCAACGTTTGCTGAAAATATAAGTTTTTCGTGGAAATATAAGCTTTTCGTTATTTCATTAGTAATACGGATAGACGTATGGATTTTGTGTACAAATAAATAATAAACATTAAAGAAGTGTTTAATGTACATTTTTATGGTTTTATTATTATTGTTGTTGTTGCTCTCTGCACACCCTGTATAAACACCTACCGCACGCCACTGCCTACTGCAGTAAATATGCCTGCTCTAGCTTTGCCCTCTACACATCGATGTCATTCGAAACTGTCTCTGAAATTTCCATCCATTTCACTAGCATGATACATAAATGATGATTTCTTTTAATGTGCCTTCTATTTCTCCAGGACACGATTGTCGAGTTCGACGAGTGGTTGAAATTTTTTCACAATCTGGGACAACAGACTAAATCGCACAAGGAGCTGCCCGATTTCTTGCAGACCTATCTCCAGCTCTTCTTCTTTATCATGGATTCCAACAGTGAGTTGTTTAAACTCTATTCTTAGATACATCCCATTTACTGTGTAATTAGTAATGAACTAGTAAACTGCTGTGCCGCTTGATTCCAATTTTAAGATTTCTGAAAGAAAATTGCACAAATTTGAGGTTACACCAGGAATTTAAACCTTCATTGATGATTTGAAATACTGTTTAGCGAAGTGTTCTAGGTAGATTTCGCTTGATGTAAAGCACCACGGTTAATTTTTTACAACACAAGGGCTACTTTCAATCTGTTTCGATACTTATTTAAAAGAAAAAAATATGAAGAAAAAGATATTTCTACTAATTCCGTACTAGTATACGGTAATAATAAATAACAGCTTTCACAGAAAGTTATTCCCACTCTTTATCAATACTTAACCAAAAATTAATTAGATTGTGTCGCTTGAATTGTATTCGAAAAGTTCTGTCTCTCTATTTTTTATTTTATTGTTTATGTCTGCCATTATTGATTATTTTTCGCGTACCACCCACCAGCAACTCATGTACTACTTTACACGTAAAGTTATAAACCCACTGCCTTGAAGTCAAATACTTAACCAAATATTTAAACCTTATTCCAATTTCATGCCAGTCACGTTAAATTTAAATTCATGGAGAAAATTAAAATTGTTACTAAAAAGGTTTAACTCCCTCTGCGTTTTTGGTAGAATTGTGTGGTTTTGAATGTGTGTTTTGGGAGTTATACTTCTAACTGTCTGTATATTTTTTTTATTCAATATTTTATGCCTGCCATTATTGACTATTTTTTACGTACCATTAATGGTACATGTACCACAGGTTGATAATGCTGCCTTAAAGTACAGAATATTTTTAATGCAACAGACGATATTTAAATCCTATTCCAATTTGATGCCATTCAAGTTAAATTTAAATTCATGGAGAAAGTCAAAATCGTTACAAAAAATGTGTAACTCCCTCTGCGTTTTTGGTAGAATTCTGTGGTTTTCAATGTGTCCTTTAGAGGTAAATTTAATTTTGAAGAAAGTATGAGCACTTAATACACTACGTATCACCTGGAAAATAAAAGAAATCCAGGAAGCACATAGCAGTGCTATTAATAGCTTGCATAAGTTAAATAGTGTACCACTAAGGGAACACGTATCACAGGTTGATAAACGCTGCCTTAGAGTACAGAATATTTTTAAAGCTGCAAACGATATTTAAACCCTATTCGAACTTCAAACCAGTCACGTTAAATTTAAATTCATGGAGAAAGTCAAAATCGTTACAAAACATGTGTAACCCCTTCTGAGTTTTTGATAGAATTATGTGGTTTTGAATCTGTGCTTTGTGAATTATACTCCTAACTGTCTGTATATTTTTTATTCAATATTTTATGTCTGCCATTATTGACTATTTTTCACGTACCACTAATGTTAAACGTTCCACAGGTTGATAAACGCTGCCTGAAAGTACAGAATATTTTTAATGCCGCAGACAATATTTAAACCCTATTCCAATTTTATGACAGTCACGTTAAACTTAAATTCACGGAGAAAGTCAAAATCGTTACAAAAAATGTGTAACCCCTTCAGCGTTTTTGATAGAATTCTGTGGTTTTGTGAATTATACTCCTAAATGTCTGTATATTTTTTTATTCAATATTTTATGTCTGCCATTATTGACTATTTTTCACGTACCACTGATGGCACACCTATCATAGGTTGATAAATGCAGCTTAAAGTGCAGAATATTTTTAATGCTGCAGACGATATTTAAACCCTAATCTAATTTCATGCCAGTCACGTTAAATTTAAATTCACGGAGAAAGTCAAAATCGTTACGAAAAAATGTGTGAACTCCCTCTGCATTTTTGGTAGAATTCTGTGGTTTTGAATGTGTGCTTTGTGAATTATACTCCTAACTGTCTGTATATTTTTTATTCAATATTTTATGTCTGCTATCCATTATTGACTATTTTTTACGTACCACTAATGGTACATGTACCACAGGTTGATAAATGCTGCCTTAAAGTACATAATATTTTTAATGCTGCAGACGATATTTAAACCGTATAAGGAGATTTCATTAGGAGGGCAAATTCTCAACTTATGACAATTCTGACTTTCGTTTCAAACAGAAGGGCAGTTTATTGTTTGTCTATTGGCTGTTGTAAACATGAAAATGAATGGGACGGGCTTTATAGTAGGTCGTGACGTTGCTACAAATTGCCGTATTCCGACTTCATGTCAGTCACGTTAAATTTAAATTCATGGAGAAAGTCAAAATCGTTACAAAAAATGTGTGAACTCTCTGCATTTTTTGAAAAATTGTGGTTTAGAATGTGTCCTTTGTGAATTCTACTTCCAAAATTCTGCCTGTATATTTTTTAATTTAATTTTTTATGTTCACCATTATTATTTTTCTCGTACCTCCAATGGTACGAATAAAATAGGTTGGAAAACGCTAATACAAAATACTACAATATAAGGCGATTTCACGCAGTAGGGCAAATTCTCAAATATGACAATTCTGGCTTTAGTTTCAAACGGAAGGGCAGTTTATTGTTTGTCTATTGGCTGTTGTAAACATGAAAATGAATGGGAAGGGCATAATAATAGTTCGTGACGTTGCGACAAATTGCCTTATAGAATGTAATAACTAAAACTAGATTGCTATGATGTCGTGTCAGTTCGTGCTATTTTTTCAGCCATACTTTCATTTATTTTTCTCTTGTCAACTGAGTATCAACCCTGATTTGAGTTAAACTCCAGCTATCACTTTTTTTTCCTTTCAGAGGATGGACTGTTCTGCGTGAAAGACTACAAGAAATACCTGAGCAGCCATGACATGGATGTGACTCGAGCTAAAGAATGCTTCGAGACTATGGTCAATGTGAGTAATGGAGCGTTCAGCTTGTTTTTTAGAAAATAACTGTAAGAGGAAATTTGCATTTTTATAGAAACAAGCCACAAGTCTTCTGACAAAGACAGGAAAGTCGCACTACGGCTGCCAAATTTAACGACTCAGAGAAAAGAAAAGAAAAAAAAATATTTTTGCAATTACCTGGTCCTAGGGTCCCCAAATTTTATTTTAAATGGGCATTCTTTGAAATCGCCAAGAGAATATAGGCAATATTAAAACCTCTTCTGTCCCACCGATTACATGATATCCCCTATATAATTGAAAGATATCAAAACAAATTTTACCAGTCATAATTTTTAGCGTAATTAAATTTGTATAAAAAGCGATAAGTATAAGGTTGGTAACAAACTTTCCCTCGTGCTTTGAAACATAAACTAACGATATTTTTTAATGATTTAGTAGCTTTATTGACTTCTTACTCGGCTGAAACATGACAGTGATTATTTAGTTTACCTTTATCCTCTCTTTCTTTGGAAAACTTTTGATCACTGTTACCTCCATGGTTTTAGATATTTCTTCTTTTCCAAAAAGGATAGGAGTAGTGGCAACAGTGTAACATTGCGAGAAAAAGGATAGAATAAAAAATTGAGATGAAGTACGCAATGACAAAAGATGTGTTTTTATTTTGGCGTATTTATTTATTGAAGTTATTTGTATTAGAATTCCTTTAAGTGATCGGTTTTAATACGGAATCTTTCACGTGTGTATTGATGTTATTTTGTTGAATGAATAAGTATTCCGTTGATAGACGAAACCGCAAATACGGGACATTTCCCAACAATCACTTTATGTATAAGACTATGCATACATTACATGTCGTCCATTACTTGCATATAAAGAAAAACAAAAGGTTCGAAATCCACCCCTTCCCCCCTTTTCGATAGCTTAATGCCAAAATTTCAAGCCCTATTTTCCCCGGTTAAGAGCAGGCGATTAAATTTATCTATTTATCACATAATCAATTTTTAACAATTTAAATAACATTT
>CM063499.1:75887977-75947977 GCA_032207245.1 Pardosa pseudoannulata | reverse complement strand
ATAGTGTGGAGGCGCCTTTAGAGCGATTTCTTATTTACCGACACGGCAACGTCTGTATCGGCCGGTAAATAATGCAACGACAAAACGGTATCGTGTCGTCTAGAAAGCAGTTTTTCCACTCTACCGATATCGTGTCATTTAAAGATGGCGTTAAGCTTTCACAAGTTTTATAATGACTGGATCAGTGGCACTAGTGTAGTAACAGTGTGGACCTTGGCTACCGAACGCATATGATCGGCGCGGGGCGTGGCCTACGCGAGTTCTGCTACCTCGAAATCGTAGAATTGATAATCTCTCTCAATCTCGCATTTTAACTATTATAATGCTTTCGTTTTACATAATCTACTACTATATAAAAGTTTAGGCTGATTCGAGAAGTTATTTACAAACATAATTTTACGAAAGATGCCATAAATATTTTATATTTTCTAAAACATCTCACAGCGGCAACTATTTAAAACCTATTTTATTAGAAACTTTATAGACTTACTACAACAATTATTGTTAGAAAAGTGAATTTTAGCGCTGTTTCATTGCACACATTTTAAAAACATTGGATGCTAATACTAGGCACCAATTTCTTATATTCTTTCCACCGGTGGTACGCTAGTGAAGCTTTGACTCAGCCTCTTTTTTTGTGAGAGTCAATTTAATATTCAACGTGCGAGTCGTTTTGGCGTAGTGTTAGCCCGTTGTGCAAGCATTTTTCCGCCTCGGGGTCAATTCTCGGTTTTTTTTTATTTTTTACTATTCCATTCTAAAAATTTAATTTTTTTTCTGTAACTCTCTTAAATCTGCTAAAATTCTGACATCTCTTCTAATAATTAAAATGAATTTGTTTAAAACATAACATATTAAAAAAATACGAATAAAAATGTAATTGGTCTTTTCTAATTTTATGTAATTATTTTTGTCCTTTTCATTTCCCTTTTTAAATCTATTTAATTTTAACTATTAACACATTTGCCAGATCATTTTTTTCTTTAGTAACTTTACCTCTTTAAATTTATTAAACAATCCTAAATCAAAATCTGATACACTCAGTCATTTGCTTTCAAAATCAACAGTATGTGATAAATGAACTTATTAATTATTGCAGATGAGAACTTAATATAACAGATGTGAAATTCAAGCAGTAATGATAGCAAATCTACGATATAATTGCATTTTATGATCAAGCAAGTGAGAATAACATAACATTAAAATATGAGCAGAATGTGTCAATTTAATGCGTAAGAAATATAAGTATTTAAATATTATATTAATAATGAATTTAAAATAAAACCATGTAACAACTGTATTACAAAAAATATAATTTATTAATCCAAAGCAAACAACGTGAGTAGCGATAGCTCTAAAAATGTCGGACCGAATATTTAAAAAAAAAAAGATAATAATCGTAATCATATTAAAAAGTTAAAGGAAATTTATAATATATTAAAATCAAATTACTCTTATATACAAAATAAATTTAAAAAATTTTAAAATGAGGGAAAATACTTGGTAAAAATAGTGATAGTGATAAAAAAAAGTGTTTTTCAAGTTAATAATTCAGCGTATAACATTAAAATGAATAAAGTCGGAAGGTTCTCCCCACCCACTTAGGCTTTTGCATCCATAAACTTCTTCAGTTGGATGTGGGTGTGGGTCATCGAAGTCAGTGAAGGTCTCTAAATAAATTAGTTTAACAAAATTAAATAGATTGTTGGATGGAAGGAAGAGCGACAACTGTTTTGTGTATAACTTTTTATTGAAACATAGTCCCATATTAAAATACAATGACGAGATGAAAAATCTCTATAGAAGCTACTACACTTTGTTCGTCCATCAAATACAGTCTCGATATGTTGACTCCTCTTTGATATGTTTCTACAGAGAGACCGACACATGTTAAAGACTCTGCGCACAAACATGGATGTGTTTCGGGAAAAGAATATTAAAACTATACAGAGAGCGGCCGATTTCGAATCCAAAGGAAATTTCAAAGCTCGTTTAAAGGGAATTCTAACCCTCGAAAAGTATTGCACAATCGCAGACGTAGGAATTTAAAAAAAAAAAGTTGCTCTTTTATTAAATATACACTACGCAGTACAAAAGGCGTTCCGTGCACTAGTAACCGAATTGAGGGGAACAAACGATATCGTTTTTAGAATTTCTATTCCGGGAAAATCAAGCGAACAGTTACGATGTGCAAAGTGAGTATATTTCGGACACAGAGCTAGCCATATAAATATACTGCACAATAAGTTTATTACTGAACTAGAATTTATATGAATATAAACACTGATATACATCATATATGTGTTTAAACATATACACATATACAGAGTTATATACATAGGGAAAATTTGAAAATGCATTATACTACGGCAATATCCATAAAAACCTTTTCTAACATTTTAAATATAACAATTTAAATATCCTCTTGATTGCAATCCTATAAAATATCCTTGAACTGATATGTTTTAATTGCTGACGTGTGACTTAATACGATTAAAGTTTAAAAAAATATGCACTGCATGCTTTTAATAAGATTACCCTAATTTCCGGCATATAATCCGCGGATTATACGTTAAAAAAGTTTAAATTTCCTTCTAATGCGTATTATAACCGCCGCGTATTATCTGCTGATAAAAATTAGGTACAGATGCATTATAGACGCCGTGTTTTTTTCTGCCAAATTAGGCGTCATTTTGGCGGTTATTTCTGACGTCAGTACCCGACACTATTGGAGAAATTTCAGGATATTCTTGGTGTTGCCTAGGGGTCAGGGTTGTATTTTTTTGTTCTTATCACATTCTGGAATTTAAAATTTAGTTATGGCAGGTTTAGTTATTTAGGTTCTTCTTTTAAAATTGGTAAAAAGTATCAGGATATTCTTAGGCTTAGTGTGGGGAAAATATGAAAATTAAGCTAGAAAAGGGGTTAAGAGATGGGTTTGTTTCGATTTGTCGAAAATCTGCGGCTGGTAAAGTTTGTGACGATACCAAGTCGATTCGGGAGGGTTCTTGGTTCAATAAATCTAAAATAATAATGGAAGAAGTAATGCTTTTAACACCTAATATTAAGAAGGTGGAAACCCCCACCTCAGATGTTAGATATTTTATAAAATTAGTCCTCTTCTTTTTCTTTTTTTTTTGAAAAAGTTTAGTTTTGTTAATTGTGTTTCAAGCTTGACATACGATAGTAGCCATGTTTTTATTTTTGTTGATTTTTCAGAAAACGCTTACCGCCGCCATGTATTTTTATTTGGCGATTTTTCAAAACACGCGTTTTTCTGTTGGTCGCCAAAAAAAAGAAAAAAAAAAAAAAACATGGCGGACGGGTACTCAGAAATCGCGTGCACCACTAGGGTGCAAGAACACATAGAGCTGCCATACCATGAAACCAAAATCAGGGCAAACACACCAACCCACTTATCGCTCCGTAAAATAGCAAAAAGAAAAAAACGCCAAATTTGGCAAAAAAAAAAAAAAAAAAAAAAAAAAAAAAAAACGCCAAACTTGGCGACACACGCCAAATTTGGCGACAAAAAAACACGGCGTCTATAATGCATCTGTACCAAAACTATGATGTAAAATATCACTATGGGCGTGATAAAACATTAATTTAAAATCTTTAAAGACACTTAAAATTAATTATTATGTCATGCAGCCAAAAATTAAAAGCTTATTAAATAATTCTGTACCAATAACTATCTGTGGCTATTTAAATCTTAAGTCACAATCAGTAAAAAGTTCATTCAAGTAGATCTCAGTAAGATTTCAAATACACCATCCGTATCACAAAGCTGCAGTGATGTAAAAAATCAGTCCGGGCAATTTGGATGATGACATACGGGGATTAAAATTTTCCTACATGTATTCCTCTTATAAAAATATATTTTTTTTCACTATACACATATTGCACTCTACCTATGGATAAAAGCCACCTTGCATTTAATAAAAACTATGAAGTATTAAAATTTTCAAAATTTTTTACTCTACAAAAATTATGTGCGTTCGTAAGGAAACACACAGTTTGTGAACAGAGCTTTAAATGTAAACCTCAATTTAAAGCTACAAGCACTTCTTCACAGCTAAAATTATATATGAATATTTTCTAACAAGAGAAACATTATATACTTCAATCAACACAACTGAAAGTAACTAAATTATTTTCAATATTCAGCAACATAAATCACAAAAAATAAAAGGTATTGCCAACATTATTTTGGGCACAGTACAATCAAAGGGAAATGCCCAAATAAAGGAAAAAATAAATCAACAATAAAACATGCAACATAATATAACATGTCCATCAACTGATGGGAAAAAATATACAACTATAAATATAATTACCTGATTAAAATAAAAATATGACATCTGATAAATATATAACAAACAGAAAACTCACAATATCCTTTGGTGTGATTAAAATTGACTTATCACTAAATATATTCTCCTATAAGTCAGCTTTTGAGTAAATCTTTGGCACAAAAATATCTATAGATGCTACTATACTATTTAAAAAAAAAAAGTTACTTTTTTTTTAATGCAAATTTATAGCAATTGGGAATCACAAATAATTTAATAACACATCATTGGTAAACCAAAACATCACATTTTTTCAAAGAAAATTCTCAGTCATAGAAATTGGTTAGAAAGATCTAGTTGAATGTGATTCTGTAACTTATGTTTTCCATCTCATTAAAAAGATATTACAGTCAGTACCAGCTATAGGGTCACCCGCTTATAAGGGCACCCCGTTTATATGGTCTGTTCTGTAATGTCCCGTCTAACTTAATAGGGAACATATGTTAACCCTTTGAGGACGGGTGCATCATGTATGCAACGTCTTTCGAAATGACTCAGAATGAGTGTATCACTAATGCTATTTTAAGTAAAACATTTAATTAGTACTTCTTATTGCCACTAAAGGTAGCTCTATATCCACTATAGATGAACTTGTCTATTAGAGATATCTGAATACAAGAAAATCATCTGGTTAAATTTAAAAGATGTTGCACATATGGTACGCCCGTCCTTAAAAGGTTAAAGTGCCCCTCTTATACAGTCACTTTTTTTCGTTACCGGTTATATGGTCAGTTTCATGTTTTCAACAGGTTTCCATTTTTTCTTTTCTTTTTATTTTATTTATTATTTATTTTTAAAGAAGTGAATGCGAAATCGGAGAGGAACTGAATCAAGCCTTTATTTTCTTCTCTTTCTCCCTTTCTTGTTTGTGTTGACTCATCGTCGGAGTTTTCCACTTCTCTCAGTTCTCATCCCCCCTGATAACAAGTAGACATCTGTTTGTTTATTGGTTGAAGTTATCTCTCTCATACATGACCTCAGGTGTTATTTTATTAATTCTGAAGCAGCAGATGAGTATTTAAAAGCTATTAGGGACTTAGAAAAAGTTGTGTTAACAACCAAAATAAGGAAGCAAACTTATATACCTGATTATTTTAAAATACATTGAACATTAATGTACATATGTACGTATGCTGTACTTTGATTCGTAAAGTAAGCTAAAAATCCCCCCCCCAAAAAAAATAAATATTGCATATTTTTAATGTAGTTTTTACTTCTCGAATTATTTTTTTAAAATGTTCTGAAAAGTATGATTATTTGTTTGAGTACTACATTATGATAGGTGATTATAATCCTGCCACAATTCAATAAGGTTTTATTGTTCTGCATATATGGTCTGATTTTTCTGGGCTGCGGAGCTGACCATATAACCGATACAGACTGTACAAAGGTAAGAACATTTTAAAACGAACATTTTTTTTTAAAATTACACTACACTATACACTAAAATTACAGTGAAGAACCACTTTTGATCCTGTGTTAAAAACCTGTATATTTCAATAGAATATGATAACAAAAATCAAATATACAGAATCTGAATTTCAAAATATTTGATTTATTGCATAAAACAATAATGGCAAACCTGCTGGTCAAACTGTAAGGTTTTTTAAATGACACATGACTGGATTTTTATAAACTAATTTTTTATAAAGGAGAGAAGAGAAAATTGAAAATATAAAAACATTAAATTAAAAATATTCAATTTAATATTATTAAAAAAAAAAATTCTAACTGGACGTTGGAAAACTGACTGTTTATTGTATCATTAGACTCTTGGCAGTTTGCTAAAAAAATTGCATACATTAGCAGCATTCAGTGCTTTAAATGAACTTTTATAAATCAACTTACAAAAAATTAATAACTTATTATAATTAATAAAAACACTAATAGTTTTTTCCAAAGAAAAGCTAAACTAACTGGCATGATAAGTATACACCTTTAAATAAAATTTAATGGACAGGAAAAAAACCAGCAAACAAATAAAATTTAGTTAAAATATTTTGAAAAGAGTTATATTACTCAAATTCACCCCTTCAGGGACAATTATCTTACAATAAGAAAAAAAAATTACAATATTTTAATTTTTTATGATTTACTATCAAATTAATTAATCAGTAACATTATTCAATTAATAATTTATTATCAAATTTTGTTCTTTTTAGTAATGATAGTAAATTATAATAAAAATAATAAATAATTGTCTCTTTATGTGTACAAGGGCATTAAGGGGTTAAAAAACATAAGTTTACAATACATTGATTGTTTCAGAAATAATTTATCTAAATATCACAGATATAATATAGTAGAACCTCTTTTTAACGACCTCACGATACAACGACCCCTTCATTAGAACGACCATCTTAAAAAGTCCCAATTATTTTACCATAGGAATAATTAATTTTGGATCATTACAACGACCCCAAGTGTATTATTTTTCATTAGAAAGACCGCCAATTTTAGTCCGCAAAACTCATGAGCATGTGGGCTATTTCAAAATTATTGTACTCTGGTGCAACTTCAAGAAACCTGTACTTCTCTTTTTGTGTTTACTTAAAGGAGGGGAGGGGGCGTGACGAAAAGGGGAGAATTAAATCTTCAATTATCTTTTGATGAGTTTGTTGTGTAGATGAAACTATACAGTTCTGTGGAGAAAATTTGAATGAGGATGATTTTATTGCCCATATTACCGGAAATGAAGAAATCTGCAATTCCGACGACGGAGAAGAAATCATCCAAGCTTTTGAATAAATGAATGAAAAAGAAACTTTCAATGCAATCAATGCCTTGCATCAATATTTTGAAGGACAATTCAATTCTGAAGATTTTCTTCAAAATCTAACGGATTGGAATCAGTGATAATGAAAAAATTCCCAAACAAACTTGAAATGACTTTTTTTCAAAAATTTGGTAATGGAAATACAAATAAATAGAAGTGTTCTCTAGATATGTACTGTTGCATCTTTTCTTTGCTAAATTTTTTTAGTATTTTTTCAATTCGTTACAACGACCATATGATGTTGGTCCCACAGGGGTTGTTATACCCAGGTTCTGCTGTACTTGCATCTACACTCAACTGATATTATGTTAAATAAAATGAAAATAGAATATTCCATTTTTAAATTTCTATTTAAGAAAAAGTATGGGCCTCTCACACTCTCTCTATATATGAATACATATTAAAGTTTTAGTATACAAAATAAGTGAATGTGTTATATAAATGGATCAAATCTTAGTTGAAATTCAAAAGAATAATTAATAATTTTCATAATAACAGTGTACAACAGAATTATGTTAATTCAAGAAAGTAAAGAGTTAGCTGAATAAGACAAACCTACAAAAGCTGACTTTAGAGAGAAAAATAAAACAAGTAAATAAAAAAAGTTATACATAGCTGCTACATTTTGAATAAAACTTTTTTTAACTGACCACCACAATGAAAGTAATTTTTAAATTTAAAATTCTAGTTTAACTTGGCTTGTAAGTATAACAGACAGAAAAAAAAATTAAGTTTTCTTATTTTTTTTTTAAAGAACTAACATATTTAAGAAGGTTTCAAACAAAATTTAATTATAAAATTTTTCATGAAACACATTTCTTTCATTTTGACAAAAATGTGAATAATTAAATTGTTTTTAAATAAAAAAAAGAAAGAGAATGACTACTGTTGTTCATTATGACTAGATAAACAAATAGAGATGAAAACTCATTTTGTTATATAAAATTAAAGATACGTTTGAGGTAGATTCTCCATATTTATTGATAGTGACCTAATATTTATATTTTTAAAAAGCTAAAAGTCATTAATTAAAAAGGTGGCCATGATTACAAATTATTATTTATGAAGGAAAGTTCAGATAGCAATTTATTTAAAAGTAAAATTGACATCTCACAAACTTTAACAAGCATTTCAGAATACTCTGTATTTTATCCTTTCATTAGTAAAAACAAAGATGTGAATTTATGTACTATGAAACTAATGAATGCATTAAAGTTTGTGAGTAAGCTTATATAAAAAAGCTTATATCTAAAAATACAGTCCACACCTCAATATCGTGAAAGATACAAAATAATTCAACATGCAGAAACAATCACAAGTTCTTGATATATGAAGCTTATATTATGAAAACAAGTAAACCATGATAATGGAACCAAAACAACAAAAAAAAAATTATAAATAATACCATTGAATAGAATATGACATCAGTCTGAATATCATCATGAATGAACACAACGCATAAATGTATTCTAAACAAAATTAACGTATAACTTAAAACTCATGCACTGAGATCAAAGTACTTTTAAACAAACTATTTAATCAGGATATATTATTTCTATAACAAAAGTAACTAAATAAGCTAAATAAAATAACATGCTAAATACCTTTATCTAATATTCAAGGCTCCAGCCATATTTTCAAAGTAAAGCAAAAACAATAAAAGTATTAAATTATATTCTTTAAACCTTGATATTTGTTATAACAGAAATAAATTTAAAAACCATTTATAAATATTTTGCTGTGATAGAATTAAAAAAATTATTTGAGCACAGAAATATTTGAAACTTTCTACAATGACATTTATAATACAATAATAAAAACATATCACTTAAAGTACTTATACATTATAAAAAGCTAAATGTTTACACAGGTCACAGTACATTATTGTAGTTCAAATTTATTTTATGAAAATTAAGGGTTAGACTTAAACTTCAAACATTTCTAGAAACAGTAAATGACACAATAACAATCAGAATTCATGGGATACAATAAGAATCAGGGTAAGCACGTGGCATGTGCAAAGTGTACACAGGCGATATATTTCAGAATCGATTCAATTTACAGCTGAGTCAAAGACACAAATTCCATTTAAAAAATATTCAATTCATATTTGAAATTGATATTAATAAAAAATTATCTATGATCAAGCATGAGCCAAGAGAAGTTGAATGACTTTACAATGACATTGATAGAAAATAATACTGAACAGTCAATAGATGTTGATAAACTATGTGAAGTGTTTGCAAAATGTAAAGCCCAGCATGTCCTTTTCTAGTAATACATATGTGTAATCTATCAAAATTAGTACCCCTAACATATCTATGCAAAATCCTACCTTTTCTCCTCCTAATTTAACCTCTTGCCTTATGAATCAAGAGACAATTGTGTGTGCCACTTTCGATGAAAGCTTTTCTCATGCGTTGTGACCAGAAGCAGTATCATCACGGGCTAAATTTTGAGCAAACCAGTGGACATTAATACTACTGCATTTATTATTTAATAAAACCACAGAATTTGATAATTATATTTCATTTCATATTTAAAAAATTTTGCACACGTTTTTTTACAGGACAAACTACAATGCTATCTACAGATGTATCCAAATTGGTATCTGTTTCAGTTTCTAAGAGGTGGACACTTTCCAGCACCGTTATTAGTATCAATTTTCCTTTTTGCCATTAGGTTAAACTTTTAGATTTTTTTAAGCATCAACAGTTAATTATTCATTGCGTACAATATAATACTCTATTGCAATTATGTCTAAGAATAAACGACCAACTTTTATATTGCAACTGTAACAAACAATAATGCTAAAACAAAAACTTTATCACCAAAAAACAATAACATGTCTGATACAAGCTTTTCCCTTTTGGGCCAGAAAGAATCATCACGTGTCTGACACGAGCTTTTCACTTTTGGTCAGACAGAATCATCACGTATGTGATACGAGGTTCTCATTTTAGGCACAGCAGTACGATCATGTCTCCGATACATTGTTTTAAAGCAAAGGATTAAAATACCTAATATCCAACACATAAAATATCAGATAAAGGAGTGTTTACCAACTTAAATTCTTTTTAACTACCTCCTAAAGATAATGCTGGATAAATACCAATTTTCTGCCCACTGGCTACATTTTTCAGCTGTCCTACATAAAACGGCATTGCTTCTGCAATAGTTAAAGTGCTGCCTGTGTGTTGAGTTAGCTTAAATGATTATTGCTCTTGACTCTCCAAAAAGAAACAAAGTCAAGTGATACTTGTAGCCAGTGGGCAGTAAATACTAATTTTCTGTCCACTGGCTACATTTTTCAGCTGTCCTACATAAAACGGCATTGCTTCTGCAATAATTAAAGAGCTGCCTGTGTGTTTTTGAGTTAGCTTAAATGATTATGGCTCTTACCTCTCCAAAAAGAAATAAAAGTCAAGTGATTTGCTCTCTATGGGACCAACATCAGTGACAAATATGTATATTTGAGCATTCTATAAAGAGCTATTACACTGTAAAGACGAGCAGTAGACCAATCTGGTTTGATCCCCCAATAAATTGTGAAGTTCCAACTTCAACTTCAACTTCCAACTTCATTTTCTGATGTCATGACTGCAGCTGAGTTACATAGCAATCTCTGGCAATTAAAAATATGGGCTATTTCTTCTGTAGAATTGGTGAAGAAATATATTTTACCAGGTTACATATATTTATTTATATATTATAAATAAGAACTTTTATTTCTCCAACTGATTTTCCCCTGTGAAATTTTGCCAAGTGCTAAATAGCTTCTTTGCACCTATAAGAAAAATACCACGCACCAAACCTGATAAGGATATTATAATCATATCTACAAAACAATAATCAAAAACAAGCATAAGACTAAATCTACTATCATAACAACACTGCAATTGCATTTGATTTAACAATGGCTGGGTACCTTTCTACTACTGAAAATACAATCAGTCCTAACAAATATGTCAACATATGATTTTTTTTTCCAATGAGTAATACTTTGTCTTAACAATGGTCCCTATATTAATAGAGCTGAACTGGCCTTAAAAAGGACATAAAAATATGTTAACACAAATACCTGAAATATGGCAATAAACTGTTCAATCTTAATAAACACGAGAGAAAACTTCCCAAAAAAAATGCAACTTAACGTAATCCAAAACAAAACTAATCTAACAGTTAAAATTTGCGAGACAAAATTAAATGAATTCTTGTGTATTAGATTGAAAGTGTTTATTAACATATTTCAATGAAATCATTTAAAAAGAAAACGTTACTCACAGTTATATAATACCTAAAAATCTTTCTTTTTTTTAACAGTGCTTTGTAGTCTACATAGAGAAAAATATGCTAAGTGTATAAAATGAATATTTTTGAACAAAATTACTGCTAAAGATTGTCCAGCAAACTTGAAATTAATCTGAGAAGGTAGTGAAAATAATTATCAAAACAAATGTGGAAAAAAATTTCTGCTATCATTAATTTTTTTTTACAAATTTGCTTATCTCTTATCAACTATAAAAGTGCACCTAAAGACTTATATTTTCTAATTTCAGACATTGTTTTGAACATTTATTTTACCTAACTAACAGTGGAATAAAATTTACTACAATAAAAGGAGCAAAGAGATACAAAACAGTTTTACGATAATTTTAGTTCATAAATATTCTTTTTATACAATTTTAAAATGACAGTCTTTAAAAATTCTAACAAACTGACGCCCACAATACAAACATTACAACAAGATGACAACAATTACTCTACAATATCTATGAAAATAGAGTTTGAAGTGATACACATATTTAATGTACATGAAAGAAGTAAAATGTAAAAAGTGTAAAATTGCATTTTAAAGCCAATATTATTGCTTTAAAAGATTCTTTGTTCAACATACCAATCCCTTTAAGTTTTTTGAACAGATTAACATGAGCCATTACCTCAATTTAAGGTAATAAGTACTATTCATTATTAAATTATAAAATTATTAAATCCTCAAAAAATAATTTCTTGATAGTATAATCTTTACTTAAACCTTGTCTAATAAATAAAAACAAAATAATTAAGTACATAGAATATTATTTATCACATATGAACTAAATGAACTATCATAGGATTTGGAAATAAATATTGCTCGTTAAAATTTGATGTTTAAGCAGAAAAAAAAAATTATAATTATAAATTTTCAAAATTGAAAATTATACCTTTTTCTAAATTACTGATAAGAATACATACTTTTTTTTTACCACATTAATAAAATTAATTAATCAAATTATCATTAATTTCGTAAATAAATTAACAATTAAAATTTAAATGTTTAAGCATATAAAAAATTGAGATGCATAATAAACATAATTTTAAGAAATTTTCTTAAAAATTTGAAATTAATTTTTTTATAGTTAATTTATTAAGCTGTAATTCTCAAATAGATGCAAGGCTTTTTTAAAGTTCAAATGTTATATAAATATTTTATATTTTAGTATGCAGCTAACATACCATACAAAATTTGCTTTTCTGGATTCGAATAATTAAACTGATCTGTTTAATTTCTGCCGAAGTTAATTTTTCAAAAATGTATACTTTTAAAGACAGACCTTAAAATCCTAAATACCAATTTATAAAAACTACATGAAAAATAAGTATAGATACTTTACCTTTCCCAAAAATTTGAAAGCTTTATATTTCTGAAACATATAAAAAAACATGTTGAACAAACAACATTGAGCATTACAATCTGACTAACATTAAATACTGTAAAACATAAATTTCTTATTTTTGTTCAAAATCTCAAATGAACGCAACATATCTACGACTGTTGGCTCATGTCAATATTGAAAGTTATCAATTATAAATTACCTACATATACATATATATTATATATGCAATTTAAATACCCTGAATTGAAAAATTTCATCTATATAAATTTATGCATTATTCTAGAAGCAATATATATCAAAATAAGTTCTGTGTTTTTTGAAATGGAGGGGTAACTCTAGAAAGAGAATTCTATACATACATTAAAAGTGGCTTCAAACAGAAAAGATATTAAATATCAATTTAGCAGTTATCTACAAGAAAAAAATAATCCTATTTGTTTGATTTTGTTTTAAATATAATTCACAGTCAGAGTATGTAAGAGCTAAAAATACATTCAATATGAGCAAATTTTAAAAATCTGAAAAAAGAGAATTTAATATCACATAGCCCATCTATCTGTGAGACAGCATCTTTATAGATGCTTTCACTGCTACTAAAAAAACAATTAGTACATTTCCTTTAGAGAAAGAAACAGTATTAATGTTATAATATTATAAAAGTAATATTAGTCATATTAAATAATACACAATTTATATTCATTCCTGATTATTGACATTTGCAGAGTTCTCATTAATTAGCATCATTATTTAAAATAGACACATACCAGAAAATCTAGTTAAATATCACCGCAAGCTTTGAAGTGATTAGTAGACTTCACAAATATCTATTCTTATTATAAATCCACTAGAAAAATTTTCAGTTATAATTTTCTAAATGCAGATTATAACCCTCGCATAAGATTAAAAAAAAAAAAAAATTTAAATCTGACATAAGCTTTTTTGAATTTTTTTACTTTCTATTAGAAACATTTGTAAGATATAAAATTTTGAATGCTTAAAGCAGGTAAAATAAAATTAAAGGAAATGTTTAATTTCTTTCAAAGTAGATATAAATTTATTTTGAATAGCAAAATAATATTTGACATCTAACATATAAGAAAATTATAGTGAAAATTTTCCTTAAGAATAAAACAATGATCTACGATTTGCAAGGTCTACTGATACTTACAGTCATTTTACAGTCTTACAGTCATTTTAATGCCGCACCCAATTAAAATGGAAAAATTACTGCATTATTCAAATTTTTAATCAGCCTTGGGGAATAAAGGAAAGCAAATTTTACATATAACATAACAATACTGAGGAGTCTTGAATAATTCATATTACAGTTATAACTATGTTTATAGATACTAATAAATTAAATTTTTAAAAATTATTAATGAAAAAATACAATATTTTTGTATTATTTCATAGATTTAACCTAAAAGAATATTTGAAAAATGCATATTTAACACTAGATTGCCCAAGGCAGGCATTTTGACTGTTTTTTAATTTCAATTAGAAAAACAATTATGAGATATAATGACACAATTTCTTAGAATTTGGCGACTTTTTCTATAACATATAAATGGGTTTATGAATAATTGTAGTTACTTCCGTCCTTCTTTATTATATAATATTAAAAATTAATTTTAAACAAATTTCTTTACATATTTGTTATTTTTTCACAATGCAGTCATTTTGACTGTTTTGGGGCAATATAGGTATACAAGAAATCTCGGGCAATCTAGTGTTAATGAAAAATATATTTTTTAATTATAATTTCACAGATTTCACCTAAAAGAATATTTGAAAAATGCATATTTAAAGGATAGTCTTACTTTCTTATTTTAACAAATGCTTTGATTAAAAAAATTTAAGCATTTTTTATGGGGGTTATGTTACAATAAATTTTAGACAGAATATTGATAATGTTATATTAATAATATAACAGAAATTATTAAAGAGTGACATTTTATGGACATTTACCATGCACCAGATAGTTAAAAGAATTTTCTCACTAGCTTATTTAAATTTATCAATTAGTGTTAATAATATGTGATATTACCTTACTTCTGAAGATAATGATTGAGATATGTTAACTTATTATTAAAAAAGCTGGTAAATATTTATTAAAATATAATAACTATTAAAATATAAATAAAGAACATTAACTTTATTTAGTTTGTTTCAGTTATTTTGGATTTAAAGAAGAAAAGTGTTGTAAACATGCTGAAATACAGTATTTGGGAATTTTCAATACATATAATAATATAACAGAAATTATTAAAGAGCGACATTTTATGGACATTTACCATGTACCAGATAGTTAAAAGAATTTTCTCACTAGCTTGTTGACTTGCTCCCTAATTAATTTCCTAACTGACAAATTAAATGGTTTAAATTTATCAATTAGTGTTAATAATGTGATATTACGTTCCTTCTGAAGATAATGATTGAGATATGTTATCTTACACTCATTATTAAAAAAGCTGGTAAATATTTATTAAAATATAAATAAAGAACCTTAACTTTATTCAGTTTGTTTAAGTTATTTTGGATTTAAGGAAGAAAAGTATTGTAAACATGCTGAACACACAGTAGTTGGGAATTTTCAATACAAAAGATACTTTTAATTTTTAAGTTACATATTTAATTAACGAAGCAATACTTTCATTATTTTTAATTAATTAGATTAAAAGAAAAGTAGGAATCATATGTTATAAAAATGAAAAGGCTATTTCTCAATATCATACCCATAAAAAAAGAAAGGGAGGGGGAAGTTAAATTTGCTTTGCTTACATTTCATTTAAGCTGTTAACAAGTCAGCAATATGAAGGTTTAGTACATTTTTCAAATAATTTTTTAAAATTTTTGCAATGAAAATGCATTAAAATTTGCCAGCTAACTAATAAAATCAAGAGGCTGAGAAAACTGGCATATCAAATGAAAAAAGTAAAACAGTTAATTAAGTTAGAGGTATGTTTTCCACTTTATTTTTTTCCTGTTTATTTTTCATTAATTAGCAAAAAAAAAAAAGGAATCATGCATTATAAAAATGAAAAGGCTATTGCTCAATATCGTACCCATAAAAAAAGAAAGGGAGGGAGGAAGTTAAATTTGCTTACGTTTTATTTAAGCTATTTATAAGTCACAGCAATATGAAGTACATATTTAGTGCATTTTTCAAATACTTTTCAATAAATTTTGTAATGAAAATGGATTAAAATTTGCCAGCTAACTAATTAAATCAAGCGGCTGAAGAGAACACTGGCATATTAGATGAAAAAAGTAAAACAGTTAATTAAGTTAGAGGTATGTTTTCCTTATAACCCAAGGGATTAAAAATTTAACTCATATTCAATTGACAATTTTTGTAGATTTTTGAATACTGTAAAAAACAAACAATTCTGCAGCTAAAAATAAAAAATATATGTTTTTATCATTCATAAAGGTCACTCTGCAACATTATAACATTTCAAAGTTTTTTCAGCAAGGATAAAGAAAAATGACAATTTTTTTGTACAATTATAAATATTAGGTACTGTGTTAAAATGCATATAAATTCCAAAAAGTAGTTGCCAAATTTTAACAAAAGTTCATGGAAGGAAAGCTGACATGAAATTTAAACAAAAATAATACTGCATCATAAGAAATTTACAAATACTGCATAGTTTTATGTGTAAATGAATCTGAATGTGATTAAAAACATATACTAAACTCGACAGTGCACTAGATATTCTGATCAGCAGTGAAAGTGAGATAGATGTTACTTTTTTATCCAAGGGATTCTAACTTTATAAAAAAGTGTTCTTTCTTTTACAAGATGCATTTAATACAGGACAACACTGAAAAAACATCACAATGCACTTGAGCAGAAAACCTCTAGCTCTATGATAAACTTTTAGTTTCTATTATCATAAACTGGATTAAATAGGAAAATACTTTTTAAGTGTTTTCAAAATCTACAAAATACTGTTTGATGTGCAGCCATCAGCAAACATAGAAAATTTTCCACACGAGCATGCTTGTCAAAGACTATATACATCTCTGGACTATGGGAATAGCAATACTGATAATAGCAAAAGTTTTCTGATAGCAAAATTTGGTCTGGTTCTTTTAGGGACTTGCATGATATGTGAAATTGGAGCCATTTATTTTAAATGTAGAAACTAAGCTATCTACAAAGCTGTCTATTCAAGCTTGCTATATATACAGCAAGGTTCATATTCTATATTCTTCATATCTAGCTTCCTATTCTTTTTTTTAATAAAAAAAGTAGCTAAAATATCACAACACAAATTCAAAAGTTTTTAAAAGTATTAAAATGATAACTAAATATTACTTTAATATAAGATTCCCATACTATAAAACTAAACTACTTAATACAATTTTATAACATTATATTAACCACTTTAAATTTGAATTATTTGTTGATTAAACAAATATTTCACTGATAAGATTTAAAAAAATGCCATAAAGAAAATAACCTGGCAACATATTAAATATTATTTAAAAACAGTTAAACTTTTTTAACAATTTTTTTAGCAAATATTTCACTGATAAGATTAAAAAAATGCCATAAAGAAAATAACCCTGGCAACATATTAAATATTATTTAAAAACTGTTAAACTTTTTTAACAGTTTTTTTTAGCAAATATTTCACTGATAAGATTAAAAAAATGCCATAAAGAAAATAACCTGGCAACATATTAAATATTATTTAAAAACTGTTAAACTTTTTTAACAGATTTTTTAGCAAATATTTCACTGATAAGATTAAAAAATGCAATAAAGAAAATAACCCTGACAACATATTAAATATTATTTAAAAACTGTTAAACATTTTTTAAATATTTGTCAAGATCATATAATATGAAGTTATTGCACAAATACAAGGAACAGAAAAAGTTACTACAGGGTTCCCAGAAAACTTGTTTGATAAATTCACTCACTTTTCTTACCAAAACTCAAAAAAATTCCTGACCAAATAACACACAATATTAGCTCAGATATAATTAAATTTAAAAGTAGTATTAGTTATTATCAGAATTAACAAAGTTATTAATTTAACATTAACTTAAAAGTCATATATTCTAATAACTTTTTAGACTTACTTTTTATAAAGTTAACACAAAATAAATTTATAGCAAACAGTTTAAAAAAATAAATTCAGTGCATCATAGCATAAATTATTTTGAAAACTAAAAAGAAAAAAGAAATTACATATTATATATAACATTAAATAACTTACCAAAATCTTTTCCTTAAAATACAAATAAAAGTAAATGTATTACAGATTCAAACACACACACACACACACACACAAAAAAAAAAAAAAAAAAAAAAAAAAAAAAACTTAATATGCTTAAACTTTTACATAAATTAAACCATTATTTTTAATAATAAATGTATTACAAATTCACACACACACACACAAAAAAAGGAAAAACTGAATACGCTTAAACTTTTATATAAATTAAACCATTATTATTTTTCATAATAAGTTGAAAAGGTTTAAATATTAAGCCTTACACAATGTTTTTTTTTTAAATTTATATTTCAAAGAATTTAGTTCATTTTCAGTTGAACATCATTCAAAAATTTGACCTTCTAAATTATTTTCTTACTTTATTTTGGACTTTACCCTGACTTTTAGAAAGGTATTTGTAAATTTCTCTGACTTTTGATAAATATTCGATATTTTTCCTGACTTTCCAAGTCCCTGGAAACTCTGTACTAATTACAAAAGAAGCTACTGTTATAAGAAAGTTAAAACAAAAAGTTAAATTATTTGAAAAATATTGGACAATTTTTTTAAAGCTATTCAGAAAAATTTAAAGATGAAAGGGATGTATATATAAACAGAATATACAGTTAAAGTATGGGAATCTTATAACTTAATACAATGTTTATAAGAACAACAGACTGTATTTAATTAATAATTATATAATGAAAACTTTAATAAAGGGATTAACATGTCATTGTTTTCATATAAAAAGAAATAAAGTCATAAGGCATTATTTTCCCTAATTCTACAAATATATAACCACAGCAATAGCATACAAAGCTCTAGGGCATAAATTTCCACAAACTATTAGATTAAATATAAGTTATATAGGCAATCTTTATATATCTAATCATAAAGGGAATGGAAATCATGACTTTGAAAACAAATATCCGGTTAAAATACTACACATTATATCTTAATAAAAGCATTATTAAAGTTGTAGAATATCTAAATTAAATTTATAAATGATTAAATGATAAAAAGCTTGCACATGATTTACGACAACAAATATTAAGAAAACATCCTGTCACAACAGACACGAAATTAAAGTGACATTTAATCTTATATATACTTATATCACTATGATTAAGAACAAGTGCATGAAAAATACATACGTGCAATTTACAAAATATTTTGACTAGGATACACAGTGCATATAACAAAGAGATTAGACTTTACTCTTATCTTAATCCGTAACATGTAAGTACAGCTTCCAAAACTTGATACAAACTGTATGCAAATGAACTTCTACAATGAAAATCAGAACGTCCGTAGAATTTGAATTTTGAGAATCACCGAAATAATTACGTCACAGAATTTGCTGACTTTCATATCTAATGCAGGTTTTCACATACACAGACAAATAACAAGAAATAAAATAGATGTAAATGTATAATTTAAGAGTCTGTAACCTTCAACAGGGATTTTTGGTGATCAGGACATCTAAAGCAAATACTTTTTAAGTACTGAAAAGTTTTCAAACTTTGAATGAGCCATGCACTGAAATGAGTGCAGTTAGCATTGAGTGGCAACCCTGTAGAGTTCAATATCAGGAACTGTTTTTGGCACGTGTTCATTTGCTTTTCAAAACAGATCCTCTATATGGTTTCCTAATATGGAGAGAATTTATTTCTGTCTTCTTTCTTGAGCCCCCCAGGCGTAGCTGTTGAAGCTCGCAACTTGTAAGAAAGTGTTTTGGCTTGAAACTGTTTGAAGTTGGCAGCAAAGAGGGCTGCAGCAGAGCCTCGCAGAAAAGCTGGGGTCAGTCCGAGGGAAAGAGGTGAAGGAGTGGTTTTCACTAGCTGACCCAGAGATGCAGCAGCCAGAGGGGTCAGAGGAGCTGCTGCAAGGGTGGGAGCAAAACTCACAGTTGCTGGAGAAGGGGCAGCTGCTTTTGGGTCTAAAGTCTTATGTCTCTCAATACTAAAAAAAGAAAAATATAATAAAGCAATCCACAAGTAAGTAAAACCCTCTGAAATTTATATTATTCATACACAAAAACCTAGAACTAAAAAAAGGTAATTACTTATAACAAATAATTGCAAGTTACTAATAATGTATTAATGATTTAATTTATAGTTAGTAAATTTCAAGCAGTGATTTTAATTGTTTGTAAATTAAAGCAGTGACTGCTTTAATTTTAACAATTAAAATGAAAAATTTACCGAACTTCTTTTGGAGATTCATGTATAAATGTTTTTCCTCATATATAGAGATAAGCTTTAATTATTACTATGAAATAACTTACAAGCCTAAATAAAATTTATTCTGTACACTAATGGATCTGTACGCACATAATATTGTAAATGACAGCTGTTAATGTTGATTTTTTTTTGTTTGTTTCTGAAAGCTATAGATTGAAGTAATTCATGGTAGAAGATAGAGACGCAGAGTGTTATTATACAATGAAAGTCTTCAAAAACTCGAGAATAGCTAAGAGAAACATATAACTCTGGATGGAGATTGTACAAAGAGTTTTTAAGAATAACAAATAGAGATTGTTTCTATATTGATTATTTTTCGGTATTAATTAAAACTTAACAGTACCACCCTCATATGTAACACTTAAACAATGTAGGAGCAGAGATCTGTTCCCTTTTTTTAAATTATAAAAAAGCTACTCATACTTTAGTGAAATTGAAACTAATGTTTTAAGTAGTTCTTTCAACAAGGGCCCTGTTTAGTGAAATTTGCGAAAAATAAGGCCCTGTTTTCATGAAAATACATGAATTTACAAATCAGAAATATTAAATTATAATATTTTTTAAGGAAAAGTCTAAAAACTATAAACATATTTATGTATACATAAGCATATACAGTGAAACTTCTCTGAGTGGCCACCCCTCCATACCGAGAATATTTGGCCACTTAGAGGGGTTGGCTGCTCTGAAGGGTTTTATTTACTATGATAAGATAATTACTATAATGCGTAATATAAACAAGTCTGACATATATTCCTTATGTAAATGAAATTTAAATCTTATCTAAAGAGAAAATAGTCCTCAATTTCATGCTTCTTTACATTTAAAAAAAAAAAGGCTACAATTTGTTTATGATGTTCTGTAGTCTTTGTACTCCTTCAAAATCAAATTCTTTTCTTTAATGACTTTGTTGATTTCCATTCTTCTTCAGTCAAATAATTCAGCTAACTTTTTTGCCGATTTGCCTTCTCATATTCACGCAGAACTCCAATGCTCTGCTAGAGATTTAGAAAAATGCATTTTGACATCGTTGCAACTCAGATCACTGACCAACTAATGATATGAAACTGGCGTGAATGACATTTTTACTAACAGAGGTACAGAGGTTTACAGATTGGAATTCCAAACAAAGGCCCTAGGACACCTTCAATGCTTGATTGTCCAGTTCCTCCCTCAGTTTCTATGGATGGTGCAATAGGGATTCCTTATCTGAAGGGTGTGGTTAGAATACAAAAGAGATAATAGATTTAATCCTTCTTTGAAAGGGGGGGGGGCATGGGAATGGATTTATCATGTTATTCTTTTGTTTTATATCCAACCATAAACCTGACTTTGAATTTTTTCGCTCAAAATTAAAGCATGGAGTGCGTCGAATTTTCAGAAAAATGAAAGGGGCAATCCCACTTGGTGGCCATTTAGAGTAGGTCGGGTGGCTGCTGATACAGATTATTTTACCATTAGGTCTAGGAGTCGAAAAATCTGTGCCATGAAAAATTGGCTGTTTAGAAGGGTGGCTGCTCGCAGAAGTTTCACTGTATATGTATAAATGAACATATGTATTCATGGATTCAATAATTTATTTAGAAAAAAAAAAAAAAAAAAAAAAAAAGCACACTTTTGAACAATTAATTTCTTACAGGAAGAGTTAGTGAAGAATACATTTTCAAGATATTCTGTAAAGTTTAAAGTTTAAAAAAAAAAAAAAAAAAAACCTGTTGACAGACTTACATTTTGTCGAAACAGATCCCTGATAAGAAACCTATTATTCTCAGATAAATAAAAGCAAATTGGAAATTTAAACCCCTAAAATTAGGAATGATAAGCTATGCAGTTGAAACCCTTAAATTTTTGTTATATGATTAATTACACTACAACTATATGTAAAAATAGCTTCTAAGAAACAAGAATGATAATGAGACAATAAAAAGGCATTACCTTGCATTAATTAAATACTGAGCACAATTTACAGCAGCAGGACTGCCAGTTATAGTGACAGTTCTTTCTTTAGAGCCTTCCTCTGTGTTGGAAACTTTTACAATGGCTCCAGATATTTGCCTTGAAAAATAAAATGTAGATTATTATATAGAGAAATTTTATAGCAAATGTATCAAACAGTGCTTCATTAGTCAACTATACACTTTTTTTAATTTCACAGCAAAGTGACAGAAAATTAAAATATATTTTCTATAAACCAAAAGTATTAAACATACACTTAAGAGCCAAAACGTTATGACCACCTGTCAATAATGAGTTGGCTCACCTTTGGCGTGCAACATAGCTTCAACCCACCTTGGCATAGATGCCACAAGACCTTGGTAGATGACCAGAGACAGATTGTAATACATGTTTAAGCAATGGTTAAGCAAATCCGAGATATTGCAAATTGGCGGTCTTTGAACTCTGAGCTGCCATCCCATGACATCCCAAATGTGTTCTATCAGATTGAGATCCGGTGAGTTAGGCAGCCAGGCCATTAACTGGAATTAAACATCATGTTCCTGGAACCACTCCAATACAATTTTAGCCTTGTGACACGGGGTGTTGTTCTGTTGGAACATTCCATTTCCAGCTGGAAAAACAGAGGCCATGTAAGGGTGCAACCGGTCCGCAATAATGTTCTGATACCTTGTAGCATTCATGATTTGCTCTACCACAACCACGGGTCCCAGAAACTCTCAAGAGAACGTTCCCAAAGCATAATATTGTCACCACCGGCCTGTGTATGACCTACTGTACATTGAGGGAGCAACTGTTTGCCTGAAAGACGGCGTATCCTGACATGGCCATTGGCGTGATGTATGACAAACCATGACTCATTTGACCAGGCAACTCTCTCCCACCCATCCATGGACAAGTCGCGATGTTCCCAGTCTCAGTGTAGATGCAGTTGGCGATGATGCTTGGTCAGCAAAGGCACACGAGTGGGACGTTTGCTGCGTAACCCCATATCCAACAGTGTCCGTGGAACAGTGTGCTTCGATACTATTCTACTTGACCCTGCATTGTATAGGGTTGTCAGATGAGCCACTGTCTGGCTCCTGTTTTGCCTCACCATGCGAGACAGTCTCCGACGACCTTTTTCTTTGATAGCATGTGGGCGTCCAACACCATGTCGTCTACTGCTGGTTTCACCATCATTCATCCACTTTGCATAAGTACTAACAACTATAGATTGCAAACAATCCAAGACTCGTGCAGTTCCAGAAATACTTGTTGCGAGCCTTTGAGCTATTACAATCTGCCCTCTATCAAAATCACTTAGATCCGCAGCATTTCCCATGACACACAGAAATAAGGGAAAGAATGATTCTTCAGACTCTCCAGCAGCAGTTAAATACCACTTCCACCTGATCACGTGCCTTCCATGTCATCCAGGCGAGTTCATTGCAAAATGTAGTTGTGGTCATAATGTTTTGGCTCTTGAGTGTACATTAATGATGAGAGTAAAGAAGAAAACATCACAATTTTGACAAAATGACTTAAACTTTTTTTTTTATTTTATTCAATAGGAATTTAAATGTAAATAAATTTGATACAATTTATTAATTAACAACAGTTCAAAAAATTTATTTAATTTAAAAAATTTAATAAATAATTTTTATCATTTAATTTAATTAAATCATCTAATAAATAATTATTTAAATAATGAAATTAGGATTTAAGGATTTAAGATATTTATAAATTATATTACTTAGATGAAATAAGAATTAAATATTGAAATTTCCTTTGTAAAAATTTTATTATGCTTTAAAATTATCACAATAGAATTAAGAAACTTGATATTTTTACTTTTAAAATACATTAATGAAAAATGTAAGTATCATTATCTTTGACTTAAATATTCAAATAATTCAATAAAATTTCTACAGTCTTATTTTTTTATTATGAAAACCAATGGCAATATTATAAATATACAGGACAAAACAAAAAATGCATGCCTGCAAACATGTTATTTTTGATAAAATCTTTTAACAAAGAAAAACATTTCCTAGAGTGAGGGTAATATTAAGCTGCAAAGAGATTTTTTTTCTACAAAATTTAAAATTTTCACAAACTAGAAAATAGAATGTAATTGTGAATACATACTTTGATATCTAATAACATTATATTATTACTCAAGAAATATTTTGTTAACTGTTTTGAATTATAATAAATATTATTAAATATTTTTTCTAATTGAGGAAAAACCCTTTTATTATCGATTTTTAATTTAGATAAATAAATGTGTATATTTTTTAATGTAAGTCTCTTTAATATTAATTTATCTGTAAGAGTCGCGTCCATCTCTGTTGGTGGTCAAGCAAACTTTTGAGCATTTTAACAATTGAAAATGACAGTATTGTCTCCATAAGGGTTTTCTTCACGTACGGAGGGGTCAAGCATGTCGTTTGTCAACGCACCGACAGAGAAAAGGAATTTTGCTTTGATCGAATCGGTTAGATGCCAAAGGCACTTCAGTTACCCCAAGGACAAGGGTCAAAGAGGGGGGATTTAGGGGACTGGTCCCCCCCCCTGAAATTTTGAAAGATGATTTTGTAGATAGACAATGCCCCACGTTTGTGTGTGCTATGTGCCTAGCTGTTCATGAATATTAACAGTTATTCTCTTTAAAAAAACTGCTCAGACCATAAAAGTAACCAATCAAAACATATAATCCGGCAAAAATTATCGAAACCAAGCCAGTGTCTCAGATGATCTGTGGCTGAGCAGGCAGTGAAAGGGCATAGAATGTTCGATCTGCTACCGGTCGGTAAAGTGTTAACTGCATAAAGATAGAATTTTCAACTTATAATTACCGTATTTCATTGATTTTGGTGCCTCCTTTGCCTATGATGCATCCAATGAGCTCATTTGAAATGGTCATTTCAGCAGTGGAATTAGGAGTAACAGCTGTTCTACTCAAGTTACGGACACTATTAGCTGCTGCAAGAGAAGCCCATGCTGAAAAATAAATAATAACCATCATAAAATATTGAAGTGTTACACATAAATATGTAGTCATGTAGTTTTTGAAACTAGATTTCTCCATTAGAAGAATATGTTTATAAGCTTAATAGAAAAAAAATAAGCAATTTTTTTGTTTTAAAGTAAATTTTTATTTGTTATCACAATGGAAACATCTAATCATGGTAGATTTCAAGGGCGTGCAGCCTGTTTTGTGGCACCAGTTGCTGAACATGTAGGGGCACAAATTCCTAGTAATAAATTTGAAAATTCAATGTAATAGATTAAAATATGATGCTTTCTAATATATAAACCACTGTGAAATAAAGAAGAAATTAGTATTATTTCCAAGTTGTCTTCATAGCACAGTTAAATCTTCCCTATTTAGGATTTATAATAACCTTTTGCAGCCTTATTTCATTGGTATGCCAAAATTAACTATATCTCAATTTTGAGATGAGCTAAACGGTCCCTTTAAAATGTATATGAAAATATTCACAGAACATTTCTTAACTGACTAGAATAGCAGTTTTATTTTCTAATATTTAGCAACGTCTGTCACAGATTTAAAATAATAAATTTTGGTTTCTATATTATGGTTTATAGAATATATCTCAAATTGTAGAGAAAATATACTAAGCGTATCTTAAAATAAAATAAAATAAAACAAAATAAATAAATAAAAATAAAAAGGAAAGAAAATGATGAGATTTTAGGGCTAAGAACAACTTTATAACCTTGAGCAGGATATTAATAATAATTAAAAAATAAACAATACTTCTTGGAAAGAATATTAACAAAAATTTTAAAAAACTGAAAAAACGATTTAAATAAAAAAAAAATAAATAAACAACTTAAAATGTATTTTGTTGTAGTATAAAATATAGATGTACCCCAAAATTATGACTCTTATTATACATTTCATTAATGGATTTTATTTAAACATGGAACTTACATCGTATATTATGTAAAGAATTAATAAAGCTTTTATTTTGTAAAAAAATAATACATAAGTCTAAAAATATCAAAACTTCCTAAATTTAAAATTTTTGGTATCTAATTCTTTCATATTGCATTTTATTTGTCCTTATCATTTCTCTCTTTCATCTCCCTCCGCTCTCTCTCTCTATATATATATACATGTATGTATGTATACATGTAATAAATGTGAAATACACAAAAATATTAATACGGGATGAATGAATATTAAAGACACACATACAGTCAGTGAAAAAAAATCCTTTATTTTCACCCTCCGACAGCTCATCGCACGAATTTCACGGGCAATTCAAATGTGGCAAAATTTGCTCATCCCGCGATTTTCACGGGCATGTGTTTTTCTTCCTTTATTAAGAACCACAATCTGCCTTTGCACCGTTTAACCAGTGGAATAAATTATGTACAGTATTAGACATTTAATTAGGTAATAAATAGAATTATGTGACTAAAACTATAGTTATATTATATAATATAATTATAGATAGTATGTTAAAAATAGAAATTAACTGTATTTCAATTGAAATTTGTTAAAAAATAAATTTTTATGTAATAACATCTGAAATTAGTTTTTCTGAAAGCTTAGTTTCTCATGATAAAAATCAATATAAAAATCTTTTCTAGAAAAAAAAAATAATATTTCAGTTCTCAATATATATATATATATATATACACACTTAAACTATAGAAAAAAAAAAAAAAAAAAAAAAAAAAAACTCAATTTTTTAAAGAGATCACGGTTTACAAATTGAGTAGTCAGAGGGTTAAAGATGATAACCTATTAAAGATGTCTTTTAGCCATTTTAAAATATGTTAGGCACTGCCTTAAAAATCAAGAGCCAAATGTGTAGGCATATTTTGCTTCCATGCTCTAAGCTTTCATAACTTAGTTTTCGTTGATTTAGTAATTTTGCATTTGTGTTGAAATACATATGTAAAAGCACAAGTCACGAGGTTAAAATAAAAGTTCTTTGGAATGCTGTTGCATAATCTCTATGCCTGTGACCACTTTCATATTATTAATTAAATTTAAAAAAAAAAATAAATAAATAAATTTGGAGTTTGAGAATTGCTTACAATAATGTTTGTCACCACAGATAAGATAGATAAGTATCTTTATTTAAAAAATTAAAATTACGACTTATTTCACCAAAATCAAATGAAGCATTTTGTCAATACTTATTTATTCTGTCAATAAAAGAAAGTCAAGTTATTTTCTGATTATCAATGCAGACTGTATTGAACTAGCATTTGACTCTTTTTTTATGAATATTGTAAATAAATAGACAGAATTCCAAGTGTAGCAATGTAGCTCAAAGGAGTAACAAAATGAAAATTTTATGAGGTTGATATATTGCTGATGTTACTGCATTTCTTTCCAACATATATGAGTAAATTATTGGCTTGAGAAAGTATTTCATCCACAGATAATATATTATGAACATCAATAAACATGTATATAATTATAATTTATAAAATTAAATTTCCTTACTAGTGACTCAAACTAAATTTCTCATCTCATTCAGATAACTAAATAAACATTTGCTTTCAATCACAAATGTTATTTTTCAAACAAGAGCAAATTAAACTAATACATAGGATCTGGAATGGTCTATAAATGTACTACTCCCTATATTATTAAAAAAAAAAAAAAAAAAAAAAAAAAAACCTTTGTCATTTTCAAATTATGAGAGTTTTAAAAATTTAAATATTTCTATCATTGTGAGTACAAGATGTTAAACAAGTGTTTGAAATATAATTTTTTGTACCTTTGGGACTGCCAAAATTATGAATTTAAAAAAAAAAATTAGAAAAGGGCCTTTCAAAACCAGAGTAATACTTTAATAATCTTAAACTGTATATTTTTTGAAAGGTCACTTCAAAGACATCAATGTTAGTTTTTATAATCAGAATGTTTTTTAAATACAAAATTGTACAGTTAGTTAATATTAAAGGATTTTATCTGTAAAATCTACTTTAAAAAAAAAATCTTAACAAAATTAACCCATATTGTACCACACCAACTAAATATTTCTGAAAACTTTTAAAACTTTATCGATAACATTAATATGGTGTAACTAAGCATATAAAACGAAAATTTTAAAAATAAATTTAAATTTTTAAGTAATTAGCTGTCCTATAATTAGGCCAACAGTCCAATACACTTCTAAAATTTAACAAATATCACTTTGCATTAGGCTGATTCATAGGTGAAATTTGGGAAAACATTCAAAGCAAAGTTCAACATTACAATTTAAGCACACTGTTGTTGCTTTTCTTTTGCAGTTCTTGAACTGGCATTTTTGGTAAGGGGTAATAGAAAAAGAATATCCGTTGTAGGATGCTAATACCCACAATTTATATCCAAATTTTCAGGTTTATTTTTCATGAATATCTTGCAACTGTGCCTACCAAAATATTTTACCATTCTTTCATCGATGGTGAGATTTTCAGAAAATATACCAAATTGCTTCAAGGTTATGCTGATTTTGTCATAAAAAGGTCGAATTTTATAATAACGATCTTGTGGATCAATTGAAGAATTATCGTTAAAATGGATAAAATGTTTGATGTCATAATACCGTTTACTGGACCTAGCGTTACTCACTAATATAGTGCCAATGTCTGAAGTACTACAACTAACCTCCACTATGATTGAAAAAAATAATAATAAATAAAAATAATAATGGTTAAAAAATGACAATTTTTAAGGGGTTGCTAAAAATAAATTTTACAATACAATATATTTTGATTTCTCAGTTTTTTTTGTGACTATGATAAAGTGTGTCTATTTTAAAGATTTTAAAATAAAATCCACTCAGAAAATATTTATAACTTTATTATTAAATGGAATTCTATTTGCTGTCCTATTTATAGGACAGCGGTCCAATATGGGTTAATTTTTTAAAATGTTTAATGATAATTTCAAATTAATAGGAAAATAAATAAACACATACAATAATATGGACTGGTTTTTATACAAAATCCTAGATATTAAAATTCATGTAAATTATGAAATAAATTATTTCATAGCTATTAATGAATTACTAATTTAAGCTTTTAGTATAATACTAATGGACAAAAACATTCTAGCACAAAAATCCACCTACAATAAAGAAACAAAAATAAAACAGAATATTCAAGTCAAACAGTATACACATAATTAGCAGTTGTTTTTCAAGTTGAGCTAATTTAGTTTTATAGCTTATCTATTATTTTATAACAATTTTCACATTTTGTAGAGACTGCTTCCTGATTTAAAGATTTGTAAACTTTTACGATTAGTTGACATGGATATTTAAACCATATTCAATCAGAAGTCAGTGCCATCTTAAAAGCATAATGGGCCCCTGGACCAAGGATGTAAAATTCATGGCTCTTAACAAATATTTTGCAACCTATTCAATTTACAGAGCAAAAGTATTAATATAAATTTTGCGATTGAATTTTAAAATTTTTAGTAACAATGTCATCTTTGCATTTCCAGTTCTATAGGGTTCAGTACCTATGTAATTATGTACAGATGGAGGTAATAGGATCCAGTGTAATTTAGATTTTAAAGAAAAATTTAGTGAAAATTGGATGTCTTAATTAGATTAATTTTACTAATACACAATAAATTGCCAGATAGGTTTCAGGGTATCTGCCAAAATAAAATTTTTCAAATCCACGACTTTTCATGACTTTCCCTGATTTAGCAGATCATTTTCCATGACTTTAAAAAGCTTTCGTTAAAGTATATATGAATAAAAATTCTGATGTACATACAAATAAAATACATGCTTTTAGAGAAATTACAGGAATTTTATCATAAAAAACTATAAACTTACTTTATAAGTGTTAATAAACTCACATACATACAAATAAATTGTTGTATCTACATACCTAAGTTTAATCCTATAGCCATTTTTCAATCAAAATGTTTCCAATTTGAATTCAGGGTACTTTGGTATTATTCGGGTGACCATGAATAATAGACAAATATAACCTTATAACATTTATATACAATATCCCAAGAGATAAACTTATATTTTGTGCAAAAATCTTAACTAATTTTTATTAAAAATAATTATCATTATATTAATAAAATTTTAATCTACAATTTAAGAAAAAAAACCAGAATAATATACATTAACCACCCATTAAGCTTTCTTGCTTTGAGTTTCCTGAATGAACAAATTCTACTTGGCAATAGGGTCAATAGGATAATACATAAATACCAAACTCAGTAACTTCAGCCAAATGACAAGTAAAAATAGAATTAAACAATTCAATGCCTTTTTTTAAATCGGTAGTTTAGCAGATCCATGACTTTCCATGACTTTTACTCATTTTACTTGAAAAATCAAGACTTTCCATGACAAAATTAATCCATTGTCTAAATCCATGATTTTCCATGACTTTCCAGGTGCACAGAAACCATGCATTTAGAGACCTTACTTGAAATAAATTATATAAAGTTTGAATGAAAAAAAAAAAAAGAGAAATATATTTTTGATTTTATATAACATAAAATTGATTTAATGTCAAATATATTTATATTAAAGGCAAGTTGATTGACATACAGAGATTAGAATGGGACCCATACACTTTTGAAGTCTAATATTTTAGCTTTATATTAAAAATAGAATTAGTTTAAATGTCAAATATATTTTTGTTGATGGTAAATTAATTACTATACACAAATTAAAATAGGCCTCTACACTAGTAGAGCCTTTGGATACATGTCTAGTAGGCCTATGCAAAAAGATGGCACTGCTAAAAGTACACAAATTTATCTCATCTCCTGCTAGTGAAAAATTTACAAGTTAATTGTACCAAAATCTGTTTTCAACATATGAATGAAAAGGCACTAAAAAACAAACGTGTTAAAAAAACCACCAGTTCCATAAAAAAAGGCAGTAACAGATAAATGGAGAAGCGCAGAAGGATAGACAGAGAAAAAGGAGAGATAAGAGTAGAGGGGTTGACTACCTTGAGGTGTTGTTGTGTGCCCGGGCAAGAGGGGTGCAGTGGAGGCATGCTGTAGGGTGGCCAGATGTTGCAACTTGCTCAGCTGGGGGGAAAGAGAGGGGTCAACATACAACACACACACAACAAACAACAAGTCTACTGGCCAGTGCTTCTTAACAAAATCAACATTAGTTTATTCCTTTAAAAGATGCATGCAATATTCCACTTCAGATAACTATTTCCCCCCTCATCCACTGAGCATCCAACCAATGTCCAAAATGTCATATAAACAGTGACTGGACATTTGGGACATCAACCACATGCTCATTGGAGCCTACGTACTGCACAAGTTAACTCAAAAATAAAAACAATAGCTTCTATGAATAAGAAGCTAAAGTTTCTTCTCCCAAGAATATAATGAAAAATTATTTTAAAATAACAATATTGTATAACAAGAAGATATTTGTTTAAGATATAATCGAAAAAAAAAAAAAAAAAAAAAAAAAAAAAAAAAAAAAAAAAAAAAAAAAAACCGTAATAGTTTTGGAATTTTTATGCAAGACTGAAAAATATTTGGAAAAGTAGTACGAACTGCTAGGCATATAGATTAAATTTATTGCATTTATTAAAAAATTCTTCTTCAGCAGCGCTACAGCCTACTGGAGGCCAAGGCTTTCTCCATTCAGCATGGTTTGACGCGATGTTTCTCCATCTATTAATGCCCAGTACTCTCAAAACGCTCTCAACACAATCTATCCACCTTATTGGTGGTCTTCCTCGTTTGCGTTTACCCTCAAACTTTGAAAACGTCAATTTTTTAACAGGCTCTTGGTCCTCTTTTCGAAAAATGTGTCTCAGCCATCTGATTATGTAGGACTTTATGACTCTTAGGATGTTAGACTGTCTAAATTTTATGTAAATTTCATGATTGTATAGACTTCTCCAGACGTTGTTTTCCTTCACTGCTCCAAAAATGCATCTTAAAACTTTTCTTTCAAAAATAAAGAGCCTGTTCTCTTCAGTTTTCTTCATTGTCCATGTCTCGCTTCCATATAAAATTATTGGTCTAATTAATGTCTTATATAAGTTTATTTTCATGTAAACAGAGATAAATTTTGAATTTAATTGGTTCTTTAGCCCAAAATAACATCGGTTTGCCATCAAAAGGCGGTTACCAATTTCAACTTTAATCTCGTTTTTACTGGTAATGAGTGCTCCCAGATATTTAAAAAATTATTAAAAATATTAATTATTTTACTTATGGGACCTTTTAAAAATTTAAAGCAATTATCTCTAGGTAATTGCAGAAAACAGATTTAAAAGACCATTATAAAGTGATTTATAACAAATCAATTTTGAAGAAAATAAAATTAATATTTTATATGTGCCCGTGAAGTGAAATAAGATGTATAAAACATAAAATTATACTGTCCTAATAATAGTCAAACAAACTGTTGCCATATTAGCATAATGTAATATGATGTTAAGAACCACTGGCATAAGATATGTGAGCGTCGCCAAGGAATGTCAAGGAATGGGGAGGTAAAAACAATGTTACACAACTTGTCACTAGGATATACAAACAAATGAAAGGATTATGATGAACACAAGTACAACTGATCAAATACCGTATTTTGTGGTAAACAGACTAAGAGATATTATTTACATTACTAAATTTACAGTCAAATTTTATTTGAAAGCAAGCAATAACAATAAACCATACAAGCTAAAATTTGAAAGCGAGAAATATCTAAGCATAAGTGACATTTAGAAAAATAAAATTGGTGAGCTAGTAGTAATATGCAACTTTTCTCAAAATATATGCAATACATTGAAAGTGTAGTGCAAAGATTAATTGAAGTACATAAAAAGTATGTCGCCAAGGTTGATTTCAGTTTGGCTGATAACTTAAAAAATACCTTTCAAATTGAAGATAAAAAGAGAATATACTATGAATTTAAATTATATACAAGCACTTTTTAAAAGTTTTACATTCTACTACCAGAACTTTAGATATTAAACTAAATTTTTATTATGATAAAATTACTATAAAACTTTGTACCAAGTACTACTTTTTATTATCAAATTTTATCTCATATGAGAGTTCATAATAAATTAGTAACTTACTATGTCTTCAATTATAGAAGTATAATATAATGTTACCTAATTCTTACTACAAGAACAAATTAATCTATTACTAAGCATAATATAATAATATAAATACAGAATCATATTTAATAAAATAAAGGACATAAATCATCTATGACTAAATCTATAAATAGATAGAGAGAAAAATATGTAATTAAAATCCAACAGTTACGATATTAAGTAATATGTGATATACTTTTCAGTTTTATACTGAAATAGAAATACACATGTACAACACATGCTTGGTTTCTTAGCCAATTTATTTTCCTTAAAATACGGTATTTAAATGCAATTTCTAGATTTTGGTTTTAGGAAGATGTTGTGCTCATCAACATACTTTGGAGATCTTTACATTTAAAGGCCAAATGGAAAATCTCAGAAAAGAGTGACCTAATATAGTTCATATTATTAGACAAAGTCGCATTTAAATAGTTAACCCTGGCGACGTCACTATTGCTGGTGCATAAAGCAAATCATGCTATCTCCACATAAATACTGTTAATTATATCAGAAAAAATTTCTTTGTAGCAAATTAAAATCGTTTTATTTTTAAATATTTTTCATTTTCTCAATATTAAAAAAATATGCATAAAGAAATTTGTATAAAAACAGATAAAACATTACACAAGTGGAGAAAGACATGAAGCAACTTATATGCACCTTATTGACACAAAATAACTTCTAAAAACCAAATACTATATGCTAGAGGTGGCCAACAAATTGATTACAATTGACTGGTCGATCATGAAATAAATGGTGGTCGATCTACGAAAGAAAAGAAGTGTGGTTATTTAAAAGCTTTTAAAAATCTTTTACGCTGATTGAAAAGTACCACATTTTAAATAATTTATGTAAATATATAACCATGGTATATTGATTAAATCAAATCAATGATATACCATGAAAATTTTGAGTTTAAAGCTTCATTTACTTTAGTGGTTTTAAAAATTTTCTTTGGCTGACGTCAGATGTTTCTTCTACCCCCTATCCCATATTGCCTCGCAACATATGGATGGGTACAGGTAAGTATAGAGCAATTTGTCGCAACATCACGAACTACTATAATGCCCTTCCCATTCATTTTCATGAGTATGACAGCCAATAGCCAAACAATAAACTTCTGTTCCATTTGAAACTAAAGCCAGAATTGTCACAAATTTAGATTTGCCCTGTTGCGTGAAATCACCTTATAGGGTTTTATAGATTCCTTCCCTCTTTGCCTTAAATGCCAATTTAAAATAATTATAGCAAAGACTAGTGGCCTTGCTTGCCAGACTTTGAACTGCTTTGAGCAAAAGTAAAAAATTGTAAATTTATAGAACTACAATGAGCATTCTAAAAAAAGGGAAAGAACATTTTATATATCTTAGCAAACAGCCAAGAGTGTTACTTAGAATGTGACACATATAACTTTCCATTTAAAATACTTCATTTAAAAAGAAAACAGGTAACAGAAGTATGATTGGTTATTTTTTTTAAAGAATTTTTTGTTCAGGGAATTCTTTAACACTAAATCTACCAAGAGGGGTCAAATGACCCCATTTTTCATTATTTTTGCTCTTATAAAAAATGTCCACTAGTTTTAGTGTTAATTCAGATGCTTCTCACATGTTAAAATTAAGAAAGTTTTCTAATTCAGATATTTGGCAGTGACTTTCTCTTATTTATGTTAGACAAATTTGTGCCCCTAAATTAATTTACTATTACAAATTTACAAGTAGATCACTACACATTAAGAGAGAAAAAGAAAAAAGATTAATTCTATAAATGCAGAAGTTGGCCACCCCTGCTATATGCTATCTCACAATGGTAATAAACAAACTACAGTAAATATTAGATCTAAATGAAAGTTATAAAAAAGCTCAGTTTTTCATCATTCAATAAAAGTGTAATAAAAATGAATATTAAAAAAATTGCACATATTAATTTCCACGAAGAAAAGTTATTAAGCAAACACACATATAAAATTTATTTAAAAATACTAATAAAGTTAACAATATATGACTAAATGCATTAAATAAAGTTTAATTTAAAAATCTTGAAAGATTTCTGTAGGAAAAATGTGACACATATGAATATGTAGCTAACCCTGTAAAAATGATCAGTAGGTACTTTATTTTGTAAATAAATTACTGAAAATAATCTATTACACACAAAAACAGGAATTTGCTATACAAGGTTAAGTATATAACTGGATAGTAAATACTAATAATATTACTGTTAATAAACACACAGAGATACACAAAAATGTAAAATTTGGATGAACAATTATTTTATAGATTATCTTCAAAAGACAGAAAGAAGTAACATGCAAAAGTTTAGCTGAAATAGAAATATTTATAAATATTTTCTCCTTTTTACTTTGCTTGTATGCAGTAAAGGAAATAATGATTTCATGAAAAATTTGGGTGTTCATATTTCAATGGAAATAATCATTTTGACTATGCCCATCTCAAATTTTACTAGTTCCATTTTTATGTTTGTATGTATAAACCAGAAAACATTAATTCTGAAACTTTAAATATCCATTTTTATCAGCTCTGAATTTTGTCTAGTTTTGATGTGACATCTGTACATATGTATGTATCTCCTATAGTTTAAAAACAATTAGATGTAGAATACAAAAATTTTGTGTTTAGGACTGTTGTAACATATTATTGTGCCCCTATCTTTTTGATTACAATCTGCACTCTATATAATAAAATATTTTAATATGTAAATTAATATTTTTCAGCATAACTGAAAAACTATTAAGTATAATAGAAAGTGGAAATTTTGCATTTAGAACTGTTGTAGTATCTAGTAGTGTACCTGTTTAATTGCAATCTATCCTCTAGATCAGTGGTCGGCAAAGTGCGGCTCCAGAGCCGCATGTCGCTCTTTGGCTCATTAAGTGCGGCTCTGGCACAAATATCCACGGAAAGCGGAATAATATTTTCATTAAAAAAAAAAAAAAAAAAAAAAACTTGGTAAGAAAAAAAAATTACATCTTATTTCGATAAATTAAAATTCTTCTATTAATCGATAACACGTATAATTTTTTGTTTAAGTTAAAAGATAGATAGGTAATTAAAATTTTATGTTGTAAAAATACGTAATGAACATCGAGTTTAATTTTAGTAGTTTTCGTAAACGTAAACACAAACCATGTACAGGCTACCAGCTGAAATTGTTTGCATGTGTTCAAAGGTGTGATACAAAGGTACCACAGGCATGAGTGCACATTAGTTTTATTTAGTGTACTACTTATTTAGTGTAATAAAAGTTTACTAAACAAGCAGATTTGGCTCCCCATTTTTTAAAAATTGTTAAAAGGTTCATATTTGGCTCTTTGGCTAATAAGTTTGCCAACCACTGCTCTAGATAATGAGATATTTCAGTTTAAGCTATATTACAATTACCAGGCATAACTGGAAACAATTTACCTTACAGTTAACAATAACACTTAAGGTAAACGATTTACCCTTTAAGTTAGTCATTTTATAATAGGGATACCATATAAGTCATATAAGTTACTAACATTACTTTTTATCCAGGAACGTACAAACATATCCATGTCTTATTTTAAAATGAAACTGAGGACATTTTTTTAAAAATACCTAATATGTTAAAGTCTTCATATAAAATAATATGGTATGTATATGTATATGCACTGAATGAGTACTTAAAAACCAGTGCAATATTAAGTCATATAGGTTACTAACATTACTTTTTATCCAGGAACATACAAATGTATCCATGTTTTATTTTGAAATTGAAACTAACATTTTTTTTTTACATCTTATAAGTTAAAGTATTCATATAAAATAATATGGTATGTATATGTATATACACTGAATGTGTACTTAAAAACCAGTACAGTATTCATAGCAATAGTTTATGTAAATAATTTTTTACTTTTACTTTGAATTGAAATGAAAGGGGTAAATTTTATAGTTTTGGAAATGGAATAATTGAGAGTTAAAGAATGGAAAAGTAAAATAAAATTAGTCCTAACTATGTTAATTTTATGATTAGTTAGTTATTTTCAAAGTATAAACAAGATTTTAAAAAAATTATCTGAAATTTAGTGTCTGCTTCTCAGAGCTAATATGCTTGCACATGATTTGTTGAGATTATAATCCAATGTAATATGAACAAAATTCAGAAATTCGAAAGCTGAAAACAATTTTTACATATTATCATAAATACTGTACTGTAAAAGAAATAGATATAATGATATGGAAATTTGGAATTTGTTAAAGGTCTAAAATCTTTTTCTGGAAACAGTTGAATTTTTTAAAATATGCTTTTTAAGACAAAAATCAATACGATTATAAATATCTATATAACAAATGTTTTCTTACGTCAGGATGAGGCAAAGCATACTGTCCAGGTAGAGCATAGGCTTGACCTCCAGAAAAGAGCAAAGGCAGAACTGTCTGTTTTGGTCTATAAGGTATGGTAGCGCCTTTGGGAGGAGACTGAAAATATTTTGATATATTTTACCATTTAATGAAAAACATTTACAGGGTATCTGCCAAAATAAAATTTTTCAAATCCACGACTTTTCATGACTTTCCCTGATTTAGCAGATCATTTTCCATGACTTTAAAAAGCTTTCGTTAAAGTATATACGAATAAAACTTCTGATGTACATACAAATAAAATATATACTTTTAGAGAAATTACAGAAATTTTATCATAAAAAACTGTAAACTTACTTTATAAGTGTTAATAAACTCACATAAATAAAAATAAATTGTTGTATCTACATACCTAAGTTTAATCATATAGCCATTTTTCAATCAAAATGTTTCCAATTTCAATTCAGGGTACTTTGGTATTATCCAGTTGACCATGAATAATAGCCAAATATAACCCTATAATGTTTATATACAATATCCCTAGAGATAAACTTATATTTTGTGCAAAAATCTTAACTAATTTTTATTAAAAAATAATTATCATTATATTAATAAAATTTTAATCTACAATTTAAGAAAAAACCAGAATAATATACATTTACCCACCCATTAAGCTTTCTTGCTTTGAGTTTCCTTGATGAACAAATTTTACTTGGCAATAGGGTCAATAGGATAATACATAAATACCAAACTCAGTAACTTCAGCCAAATGACAAGTAAAAATAGAATTAAACAATTCAATGCATTTTTTTTAATCGGTAGTTTAGCAGATCCATGACTTTCCATGACTTTTACTCATTTTACTTGAAAAATCAAGACTTTCCATGACAAAATTAATCCATTGTCTAAATCCATGATTTTCCATGACTTTCCAGGTGCACAGAAACCATGCATTTAGAGACCTTACTTGAAATAAATTATATAAAGTTTGAATGAAAATACTGTATGTGCATGAAAAACTAATATTCTAAAATGATTCTCCCTCACCCCCTAAATTCATAAAATGTTATATTTTTGATTAAAATAGAACACCTTTTCATAAAAATTAAATTATCCAACACATTCTTTAAAACACTCTTAATGTATTGCATAATAATAAACTGCTTTAACCCTTTGCCTTAAAACAACGTATGGGAGACGGGATCGTACAGCTGTGCCTAAAATGAAAACCTCGTATCACACACGTGATGATTCTGTCTGGCCAGAAGTGAAAAGCTCATTTCAGACAAGTGATGATTCTTTCTGGCCAAAAGTGAAAAGCTTGTATCAGTAATAAAACAATACCTCTTACAAAATTTTGACTAAAATTATACATTATTCACTTATAGGTTACTCACGCAATAAATTCTACATAGAAAATATTTAAATGATTGAGAATTTTTACTTTTGTTATATAACCAGAAGCACAAAAATAATATTAGGTGAAATAAAAGCAACAATAAATTTTTTCAATAAAAATGAAATGAAATATAATTATCAAATTGTGGGGTTTTATTAAGTAGTAAATGCAGTACTATTAATGTCCACTGGTTTGCTCACAATTTGGCCCATGATGAAACTGCTTCTGGTCACGACGCATGAGAAAAGCTTTCATCGAAAGTGGCACACACAACTGTCGCTCGATTCATAAGGCAAGAGGTTAATTTTCTAGTGTAGTTATAGTGTTTATATAGAAACATAATTTGTATCAAATATCACTTTGAATGCAATTTATGTTAAAAAATTATCAAAATTGATACAGTTGAACTTCTATAACTTGAAGTCCCAGGGGACCCCCAAAAATATTCGACTTATTGAAGTTATCTACCATTCCTCTCAACTGGCACTTAAGATGGGTCGACATGGTTTAAAATGGTTTGATATGTGCTATAATACTATAGTTGTACGCATTTCAATTTTTTAATAGCCTATGTAAACAACAAGAGAAGAATAGGTTCAAAAGGTTTATTAAAACTCACGAAATTTGGCCTCATTACATATTAAAACTAGATTGCCCGAGATTTCTTGTATACCTATATTGCCCAAAAACAGTCAAAATGACTGCATTGTGAAAAAATAACAAATATGTAAAGAAATTTGTTTAAAATTAATTTTTAATATTATATAATAAAGGAGGGCGGAAGTAACTACAATTATTCATAAACCCATTTATATGTTATAGAAAAAGTCATCAAATTCTAAGAAATTGTGTCATTATATTTCATAATTGTTTTTCTAATTGAAATTAAAAAACAGTCAAAATGACTGCCTTGGGCAATCTAGTGTTAATTAGTATACATACCATGTAAATATCATTTGAAAAAGGCAGTTATTTTTAATTTGGCATTCACAAAGTCACCTAATTTTTTAACACAGTTAACTAGGGTGTTGTCTGTACTTTCGGTGTCTCCAGGTATTGTTGTTAGATGTGAATAGCATCCTTTGCTTGACCTTCTGCTTGATCCTGTGCTTCGAGAATCGTTCTGAAAGGTCACAAGCTGAATGGCATTCGAAGTTTTGAACAGAATTGTGTTTATTACCAGGGAAATCTATCACAAAAGCTTCGACTTAGAAGATGTTCACTTCGAGTTATCAAGACAATTTTTTAAAGAAAAGTATAGAAATGATTCGGGACTTGATTAAAAGTTTGAGTTAGTGGATTATACGACTTATAGGAAATCGAGTTATCAAAGTTCAACTGTACAATGTTTTAACTACTAAAACTAAATCCTGGCTACTACTCTGGTTTAACCAATTTATCATGTTTTTTATACAACTTCCTCTGCAAGTATTGAAATATGAACTGTGTGATCTCAAATGACTTGTTATCTTAAAAGTTCAGAAAAAACTAGTTAATTGATGTAAAAATTTGTAAAACATATGACTGTGTTTTTAAAGACATCATAACTTACAGTAATTAGTTTTTTGTTCATGAAATGAAAATTCATTTTCACATTTAATCGCAAACAAGAAATGCCTTGACTCAATTTAATACATCATAATTTATTTGATAGCCTTCAAAAATGTTTTCAAATACACACACGGCAATAATGGTTAAGTAAAGTGTCCTCTGCATTTTAGATAAGTATGCCATTTTTTGGTAATGTTATACTTTATCTAAAAATAAATTAGTTCCCAAAATGTTTATAAATTCTATTTGATAACATTATAACTAAACTAATGATAGACTTTTTTACTGCAAGATATGTAACAATCTAAAAACTAATATAAAATTTTAAATACATATAACCATCCATTGAGCCTCATTTACCCCGACTGAAAGCTGGGAATGAAGCCCCTAGTATATGTGTATTATTATATAGTTAAATTAAAGTTGCAACATACCTCCATCATGACACAACATATCTGATATATGCATTTTGTTAATGCATCTGCAGTTCCTGATATGGTTACAGCTCGTTCAGTAGAATTTGGAAGCATATCACTGGCTACTTGAATTGAAGCTCCTGTAGCCTTTAAAAAAATTATAATATTTTGTATTAAAAGAGAAAAATCTTTTGTTTTAATGACTTTTAAGCTTGATGTTTTTGTCACTTTTTAATATATTTATACTTTAAAAAAAATGTAATTACTTGATAACGAAACTTTCAATAATTTTAAAGCTATTTTGGTAATTTTAAAATTATGATTGTTAAGGAAATAATTTTCTGTATATTTTTTCTACATTAACCCATTATAGAATTCTGGAGTAAAAAAAAAATAGACATACAGAGTAAAGCACTCCTTTAAAGGAGAATTAAATTTAATTATGTTAAAATATTACTTGTTATAAAGAGAAAAGCTTTTTTAAGCACTTCTATGATGAAAAAGGATTTAAAACTCTTTTAAATGGAAAAAAAAATTATTAATGCTCAATTAAAATGTTTCTCCAATAATTAATAGTTTTTGGTTTGGTTTGGAGTGCTATGGTCTACTTTTTGCAACATGAGGGCTAATAAGACTGGCACTTACAGCTTAAAGCCAATTCCGAAAGCTAGCTACGAACATCCCTGCCACAGTGGGATGTGAACCCATGAACTCTAGTACTGAAGGCCAGCACCCTAACCAATCGCCCATCGTTCAGCCCAGTAATTAATAGAATAATATGAAAACCTTCTCAGAAATGTTCATTTGCAAAATGAATTAGAATAACAATTATGGTAAAAAACTTTAGAGTTCAGTAAATGAAGATAGGATACTTCCTAAAATTTAGAAATTTTTTGTACAGTACAATCTAAGGTAGAACAACAATTAACAATAATAATTCCCCTCAGCACATTTTTATCCATATACCCATCCCCTGATTTAAAATGGAGAACTTGTTGAACATACCTAGGTTCCCTCTTTTGAAAGGGTCTTCTTTTAAATGTATTTACCATTTATCAAAATATGAAATTATATTATTAAGAGTTAAGCAAAATGTTATGGTGTCAATTTATTTATTGCTGATCATTTATACTTTTGAAAAAAAAAAAAAAAAAAAACCCACCATTTTAAAATATCAATTATTCATTATTTCCTAAAATAATACATAGCAGCATCCAAAAAATTTAAATAACATTTAGAAATATAAGAAAAAAAGTACCTCTCTTATATCTTTAATCTTGGATCCTCCTTTTCCGATAAGAGATCCACATTGACTAGCTGGAACGATTAAACGTAAAGTAACAGGAGGTTTTGGAACATTTGTACCTGTGACACTCGCTTGAAGATCCTAGAAAAGGAGAAATATCCAGTTCAATATAAACAAGTGAGGTTAAAAATTAAAGTTTTTAAGAATTGCTTCATTCACAAAATATAAATGAAAAATTTCAATGAGTAAATTTTATTTTTATTTGTTGAATTTACAATGAATCAGTCATTCCATCAAATAAAATAATAATAATAATGTTTTCAAACTAGTATGCACAAAATATCTTTTGTAATATTGGCTTTAAGAAACTTTATGACTGACCAGCAGTTGTTAACCTTTGCTAAATCATGGAACACTCATGATTTTACTAGATTTTTCAAAACATAGCTGCAAAATGAAAACAGTATAAGTATGTTTTATATTATATAATATATTAAAAATTGCATAACAACAGTTCTTTGGAGAAAAACTGCTTCCGAAACCATCCTTCGCCTGCAAAATTTTATCGTCTGCTATAGAGAATGTGCACATTATATTAGGTGCAGCAAAAATTGCAGCTCAACTTCCTCGTCGGCAAAACATTTGAATGTCCTACGGATTGTGCTTCTTATTGGGGTTTTAATTTTGTCAATTATCTGAAAATGATAACAAGCTGTTGTACTTATGGCTGTACTAAGCGTTTCAAAAAAGGTGAAAATATTGGATTTTATTGCTTTCCTAAAGATCCTACATTGAGAATGCTTTGGATAAAAGCTTTAAAAAGGCAAGACTGGCCTCCAAGTTCTTCTTCGAGAAATTGCGGCAAACATTTCAAGAATTGTAATAAAACGTTAACCTTACTGTAATGTTATAGATTATATAAATTTATTATGCTTTAAAAATTTTATAAAAAGTGGCCATATCCCAATTCGGGGGGCCCCCGAACCAAGTGGGCGATGTCGCCAAATTCTAGAACCCAGTTTTCTGGCAAACTTTGCTCTATTTTTTATTTATTTATTTATTTTTTTAATTTGCATTCATCTTAACAAAATTTCATATCTTTTCTTTTTTTTTGTCCAAAATATGCTTTGAAATTGGGTATAAACTTAATACAAAACGAAGCACAAATTATAAACATCACTTGGCGACAATTTGGCGATCACTTGTACGAAAATAGAGCCAAAAACATGGCGGCCGTCCCCCGGAACTGGGATTCTACCATAAAAAGTATTATACGCATACGTATATTAATGTAATACTATAAGTGTAAATATAAGTGAATACTAATATACTTGAATACTTATGTATATAAATACTTACGTATAATACTTATAGTAATATTTATTATATTACTTATATATTATAAAAAAGTATTAGTTTTAAGTATTTTTAAGAATTTTAAAATAAAATATTACAAAGTATCACAAATTACATTTTCCACACACATATAAAAATACTCACATCTTCAAACTTTTGAGCAACTAATGAAAATGCCTTGAGAATGGATTCTGTACAACCAGTAACTGTAACTATTCTCTCAGGAGAAGAACCGTCCGATATGTTGATTTTGGCTCCACTCTGCACAATAAAAAAAAAAAAAAAAAAAAAAAAGAAAAAAAAATATTTAATTTGAAATCGAAACATTTCAAATGGATTACCATATTACGGTCGCCATATGTCACTGGTGACTTCTGCGTCAGAATGATGCCAGAGAAGGAAATTTACGGTGACAAATTCCCATCTCAGACGATTTCTGACGTTATTATGACGCAGAAGTCACCAGTGACATATGTCGATCGTAATATGGTAGCAGCCGATATTAAACTACAGCAGACCTCTTCTTCCGTTTAACCAGACGGTATTAATTTGTGCATAAAAATAAATAAAATAACGTAAACATTTTGCAATTATGTATTTTAAGCACTAGTAATAACTTAATGTTAAGTGGAACAATAGATATCAGTTTCTCCCATTGATATGATGCTTTAAAAAAAATGGCGAAATTATGTAGCCGAAATTCTAACCTTAAACAGAACAAAAGAATGAATTATAAAAACATTCCCACTAACGGTATTTAAAACTTTTTCGTAAATTGACACATTTAACAAATGCTTATTTAAACTATAAAAAAAAAAGAGCATTTCCATCCATTTAACTTTCTTTTCATTCTCCGTTTTAATTGGGATTTAACTTAACCGGCGACATTTAGGCCGGTTAAGAGAGAGTCACTGTTGATGAAAATAGCAAACAATGAGCAGAAAGCAAAAAGTTATCGAAACTAAAATATTTATAACTAGAAGTGAACTAGTACATTTATAACTAGTAAAATATGAACAGCTCATCAGTTAAAATTAATGTATGATTTTCCGAAAATAAATGAAAATCCTAGATATTCTTTAACAAAACAGGCAATATAGATGGTTTTCTTATTCACCAACAGTAAATGATAATATTTTCGAATATTCTTCAATTGAATTAAAATGTTTCTGCTTTTGTTTTAGGAGTAAAGATAATGCATTCTGAAAGTTTTTCGTTTTTTATTATTACCCATTTTAAATTACACTTCTACACATTTTGAAGAAGTTTAAAGAAAAGTGCTTTAAGGAAACAACCTTCAAAATGAAAAAATTCTACCAAAATTACATTTTCTAAGTCTTGAAAATGTCAAGTCAATAAGTATTTGGACACCTATGCCAATGACGATATCTTTGGTCCTGAGGTACGTCACGGCCTCCGCCAGTATACATCGTGTAAGAAACAGCATCGGCAATATTCGCATGCAAGATGCCTCGCAGTTCGGAGCTCTCTGAGTTCGAGAAAACTACAATTATCGGGTATCACAAATGTGGCCGATACTAGCAATCTGAAGTACCCAAAATCGACAGTGGCCTATGTGATTAAGAAGTGGAAGGTGAGCGGTGATTGTCGGAATGTGACCCGAGTCGGCAGACCAACAAAACTGGGAGATAGAGACCGAAGAGTGCTGTCCAGAGAAATTCGGAAGAACCGCACCTAACCGATGGTCCTCATCCGCAAGGAGTTTCAACAGGCATCCGGGAGTATTGTTTCAATGAATACCATCCCTAAGGAAGCACATCTGCTTGGTTTTCATGGTCGTGCTGCAACCCATAAGCCTTTGATCACAAAGTCCAATCGCGCTGCTCGGTTAATGTGGTGAAAAGCACATCGAAATTGGACCGTAGATCAGTGGAAATGGGTTCTTTGGAGCGACGAATCAAGGTTCACCCTTTACTGTTCGGATGGCAGATCCTGGGTCTGGCGTCTGCCTGGAGAACTTCTCCTGCCAGAATGCACTCTGCAAACAGTCAAGTTCGGCGGAGGTGGAATTATGGTCTAGGGGTGTTTATCCAAGTATGGACTGGGACCCTTAGTCCCCATTCATGGTAAGCTCAATACCGATGCCTACTGCACTATTTTGGATGACAATGTGCTTCCTACGTTGTGGCAGTTTTCCGGGTTGGACCCCTGTTACTTTCAGAACGACAATGCCAGTTATCATGTTTCGAGTAAACATCAGACTCCTAAGCCTGGGAATGCTAAACACTTTGGTTTCAGAAACCGTGGAGAATTTTCCAAAACACCTTCTGCTTCTACTCTAATAGCAACATCTGAGCAAAATTCAACTGCATGTATTTTTTGTACTGGAAATCATGCATCTGGTGATTGCTTTAAAGCTAGAAAGATGTCATCTGAGGAAAGGCAAAAAGCAGTCCTAAATAGTCGCAGTTGTTTTTTATGTTTAGACAGAAAACATGTAATAGCTAAATGCAAAAAACGAACATCGTGTGTGATTTGTGGGAAGAAACACCACATACTTTTATGTAGAAATATCAAAGCTGAATCAAAATCTCCAGTTCCTGTTGGCATGAGTAGGGATGAAAATACCGATGCAGTACCTCCGCGAGATGAAACCCTCGCCAATTTGGCGAGAACACCAAATGTGTTTTTGCAAACTTTAATGGTTACGTTGAAAGGGAGAGATAAAAAGCGCCAAGCCCGTGCTATTATCGATTCAGCTTCACAAAGATCTTATATTCTAAAAAGCACAGCAGATGAAATGAAATTTGAGAGTTCATATAAAGAAAGATTGAGCCATTCATTATTTGGTGGGTCATGTACTGATGTCATAAACCACGATGTTTTTACGGTGTTCTTATCTAAAACGGATGGAACTTATCATTGTAACTTCAAAGCTCTTAGCCAAGATATTATTTGTGGAAGTATACCACCAGTTGGAAAAGGCGAGTGGATTCGAGAGCTTAAAGAGAGCAATATTTCTGTATGCGACGATAGTAATGGACCAATAGAAATACTTATCGGCGCTGACATTGCAGGTAAGTTGATGACCGGAGGATTTAAATTGCTTACTTCAGGCCCTGCTGCTATAGAAACTAAACTTGGCTGGACTCTTTTTGGGAAAAATGGTATGCGTGAGATCTCGGACAATTCAGCACTGCTGGTCACATCCATGTTGAATAAGGAGACATTGATATCCGATCTATGGTCTCTAGATTCACTTGGAATTCTAGATCCCTCAGAGAAGAAAAATAAACTGGAACTGCAAAAAGAGGCAAGAGATCATTTCTTGTCTACTGTAAAAGCAAACGAAGAGGGACGTTTTCAAGTCAGTTTACCATGGCTTGATAACCATCTACCGTTAAAAGATAACTATGACTTAGCTGTAAAAAGATTAGATTCTACAGTAAAACGACTAAAAGCTGAGAAACTTTATGATGCTTATGGAGAAGTGTTTAGTGAATGGGAACGTGAAGGCGTCATAGAAGAAGTACCAAAAAGCGAAATTGATGTAACATGCCATTATCTACCACATCGACATGTAGTAAAAGAAAACAGCACTACACGAATCAGGCCAGTGTTTGATGCCTCGGCCAAACAGAAAGGATCACCTAGTTTGAACGATTGTCTAGAAAAAGGTCTAAACCTTATCGAACTGATTCCTTCAATTCTTCATAGATTCCGAATGAACAGAATAGGAGTTTCTGCAGATATACGAAAAGCATTTTTGCAAATAAGTCTCAACTCTAAAGATAAAGACTATCTAAGATTCTTATGGTATAGAGCTGATGGAAAACTGAAGTGTTACAGGCACTGTAGAGTAGTATTTGGTGTTACAAGCAGTCCTTTCTTGCTAGTTTCTGTAATTCACTACCTTCTAGAATCGACTTTGAAACAACTAAATGGAAACCCAAAGTATAAAGTAGATATTATTGAGCAATTAAAGAAGAGCTTTTATGTCGATAATTGTTTAGCGAGTGTAAAGAATGATTTAGAATTGCATCAGTTCATGCAAGTTGCTTCAGATACTTTAGCTACAAGAAAACTAGAATTACGTGGTTGGGAATACAGTGGCTCAACAAATAATTCCTCTAGTACAACAAATGTAGTAGGAATGGTTTGGGAACGATGTGGAGATTACCTTTACCTCAATATTACTAACATCACCTACAATCTACCAGAAATTTTGTCTAAAAGAGAGATTTTAGCTACTACACATAAAATATTCGACCCCTTAGGAATAGCTTGCCCTGTAACTCTTGTGCCGAAACTTTTACTTCAGCACCTATGGGAAGTTAAGTTATCTTGGGACGAAGAAGTTGACTCGAATTCAAAATCACAATTTTGTAAATGGTTGAATGATTTGAAGTGTTTGGAGAGAATGAGAATACCAAGATGGTTAAACTGTGATCTTGAGTTGGAAAATGTCTCACTTCATTTCTTCAGTGATGCGAGTAAGCTTGCATATTCAGCTGTGGCCTTTGTTCGAGTACAAACAAAAGATTCTGTTCAAGTTCATTTGGTGCAAGCCAAAGCGAGAGTTGCCCCCAGCGGAAAGAAAAAGACAACAATTGCTCGATTGGAACTTCTTGGAGCTACAATATGTGCACGTTTAGCATCCAGCATAATACCTGAATTTCAAGCTGATGATATTTATTTTTGGACAGATTCGTCTACTGTACTAGCTTGGATACAGAGGAATGAAGTATGGGACGTATTTGTTCACAACCGAATTAAGGAAATAAAGCAATTGACTTCTGTTCAATCTTGGAGACACGTACCAGGATCACTGAATCCTGCTGATTTGCCCAGTAGAGGATGCTCTGCTTCTTATTTAATTAAATCTAGATGGTGGGAAGGCCCTGAATGGTTATATTTATCACCAGAAGAATGGCCAAAAGAAGATTTTAGTGCTGATGAAGAAGAAATAGCGCTTGAGAAAAAGAAAAGGATTATTTCGTCCTTAATAAATCTTAATGCCAGTGAAATAATTGCTACAAGATTCTCAAGTTATCGTCAGACAATCAGACTTGTAGCTTGGATATGTCGTTTTGTTTACAACTGTAAACATCAAAACAAGAGAAAATATGAACTTACTGTATCTGAGATAAATGAAGCAGAAAATATCTTGGTTCGTTTAATACAAAATGAATCCTTTAATGGAATAGAAGATAAACGGATTTTAAGTCTTAATCCATTCATAGATTATGGGATTATTAGAACTAAAACAGCTATATTTCAAAGAGAAGATACATCTGAGTTCAGAACTCCTGCTATTTTGCCAAGTGATCATACTCTTGTAAGAAGTTTAATTATGGAAGAACACAAGTTGAAAGGACATATTGGAGTTTCTCACGTCCTAAATTCTTTAAGAGAAAGATTTTGGATACTATCGGGAAGAAGAGTTGTGTCATCTGTTTTGAAAACTTGTATAACCTGTAAGCGTTATTCAAACAAAAATGCTAACCCACCAGCACCACCACTTCCTAAAGATCGGGTACAAGATGCCTCAGTGTTTCAAATAACCGGCATAGATTATGCCGGACCTATATTTCTAAGAGAATACAAGAAGGCATGGATTTGCCTATTCACGTGCGCAGTGTACCGCTGTGTTCATTTGGAACTGGTTACATCCTTAACGACAGATACATTTCTACAAGCATTTCATCGTTTTGCTGCTAGACGTGGGAAGCCATCCATAATTTATACTGATAATGGAACAAATTTTGTTGGGGCATGCAATACATTTGCTTCAATTGATTTCAATGAAATTTCAAGAAAGGGAGCTGATGAACGTATTATTTGGAAGTTCATTCCCCCAGGCGCCCCATGGTGGGGTGGCTGGTGGGAACGCCTCGTAGGAATGATGAAAAGAATATTGAGGAAAATTCTTGGAAGAGCCTGCCTTAGTTATGAAGAAATGTGTACCGTTTTGTGTAATTGTGAAGCTATCTTAAATGATAGACCGTTAACAGTTGTATCAGCTGATTCAAGTCTCACTTCCATAACACCTGGAAATTTTTTACGGGAAATACAAAACCATTCAGTGCCAATTATAAAACATGACTTCAATTCTAACTTTTATAAATGTAGATTGCGTCATATTCAAAATGTTTACCAGGCTTTCAAGAAAAGGTTTCGCCTAGAATATCTGGGAACTTTGAAAACAACAAGCAAAAAATTCGCTAAAAGTTGTAAATTAAGGGAAGGAGACATTGTCTTAATTGGAAGCGATGACAAAAAGAGATTAAATTGGCCTCTTGGTAAGATCATACAATTATTTCCAGGTACCGACGGTGAAAGCCGACGAGCCAGAATTAAAGTGCAAAATGGTGAAGTCATAAGAGCTGTACAAAACCTTTATCCTTTGGAATTGTCGGCTGCCGAGGAACTTCCATCGAAATTTAGTGGAGGTCGACAATACGAAAATATTTCCATAGAGCAAACTCCTATTGATGATTTACCTGTAATAACCAATAAGATAATCCACACCAACTTAAAATCGCCCACATTAACCAAATCGGGAAGGACAGTTAGAGTTCCTCGTCGATTGGACTTGTGAGAACAGTGTTTATTTTTTATTTCATTTTTTTTCTTTTTGCAATACTCAATCCCGAATTTCATATTGCAAGGTGGGAGGATGAACAATATTTTGACTCTTAGTATTTTGTTTACATTTTTCTTTGCTCTATGTTTTGTAATTCACTATCTATTCATATTATTATCTATGTTTTTGTACAGTTTATGTTTCAGAAATGGCAACGTTGTGCACTTTTGTGTTTTAAGAGTGTTCTATTGTTTAGAGATTTTGGTGTAGTTTCGTTTTGTGTATATGCAAATAAAAACGGCAATTATGGTCGGTAAATTAGAGTTTTTGTTTATTTAGAGTAGAGTAAAAAGAGTTACTTTAGAATAATAAACGACTAACGAGAGCTAAATAGCTATTCAGAGCAATAAATAGCTTTAGAGGTAATAAATTCACATAGAATTTACAACACTTTTCATTCTCCGTTTTAATTGGGATTTAACTTAACCGGCGACATTTAGGCCGGTTAAGAGAGAGTCACTGTTGATGAAAATAGCAAACAATGAGCAGAAAGCAAAAAGTTATCGAAACTAAAATATTTATAACTAGAAGTGAACTAGTACATTTATAACTAGTAAAATATGAACAGCTCATCAGTTAAAATTAATGTATGATTTTCCGAAAATAAATGAAAATCCTAGATATTCTTTAACAAAACAGGCAATATAGATGGTTTTCTTATTCACCAACAGTAAATGATAATATTTTCGAATATTCTTCAATTGAATTAAAATGTTTCTGCTTTTGTTTTAGGAGTAAAGATAATGCATTCTGAAAGTTTTTCGTTTTTTATTATTACCCATTTTAAATTACACTTCTACACATTTTGAAGAAGTTTAAAGAAAAGTGCTTTAAGGAAACAACCTTCAAAATGAAAAAATTCTACCAAAATTACATTTTCTAAGTCTTGAAAATGTCAAGTCAATAAGTATTTGGACACCTATGCCAATGACGATATCTTTGGTCCTGAGGTACGTCACGGCCTCCGCCAGTATACATCGTGTAAGAAACAGCATCGGCAATATTCGCATGCAAGATGCCTCGCAGTTCGGAGCTCTCTGAGTTCGAGAAAACTACAATTATCGGGTATCACAAATGTGGCCGATACTAGCAATCTGAAGTACCCAAAATCGACAGTGGCCTATGTGATTAAGAAGTGGAAGGTGAGCGGTGATTGTCGGAATGTGACCCGAGTCGGCAGACCAACAAAACTGGGAGATAGAGACCGAAGAGTGCTGTCCAGAGAAATTCGGAAGAACCGCACCTAACCGATGGTCCTCATCCGCAAGGAGTTTCAACAGGCATCCGGGAGTATTGTTTCAATGAATACCATCCCTAAGGAAGCACATCTGCTTGGTTTTCATGGTCGTGCTGCAACCCATAAGCCTTTGATCACAAAGTCCAATCGCGCTGCTCGGTTAATGTGGTGAAAAGCACATCGAAATTGGACCGTAGATCAGTGGAAATGGGTTCTTTGGAGCGACGAATCAAGGTTCACCCTTTACTGTTCGGATGGCAGATCCTGGGTCTGGCGTCTGCCTGGAGAACTTCTCCTGCCAGAATGCACTCTGCAAACAGTCAAGTTCGGCGGAGGTGGAATTATGGTCTAGGGGTGTTTATCCAAGTATGGACTGGGACCCTTAGTCCCCATTCATGGTAAGCTCAATACCGATGCCTACTGCACTATTTTGGATGACAATGTGCTTCCTACGTTGTGGCAGTTTTCCGGGTTGGACCCCTGTTACTTTCAGAACGACAATGCCAGTTATCATGTTTCGAGGTTAACCAAGGCTTGGTACGGTGCCAATGGAGTTCATCGAATGGACTGGCCTGTCCAGAGCCCGCACCTGAACCCTATCGAGAACCTCTGGGAGGAGTTGGATCGCCGAATTAAGGGGTGTATTACCCGTCCCAATCGGTGAAGGAACTTGTATGTCAACTCCGAGCCGAGTGGAAGACAATACCACTAGCTGTAATACAAAGACTTGTGGAAAGTATGTCCCGGACTGTTTACGCTGTAACTGCCTCTTGTGGATGCTCTACCAACTATTGATTTTGAATAAAGTTAGTTTTTCTTTTCTATCACAGGTGTCCAAGTACTTACTGGTAGACAGTGTATATACACACAGATACAGGGACAGTTCTGGGCTCTTAGCCACCTGCGAACAAGATAATATTTGATTGTTCTCTATCAATGCGTATACCTAGTAGATATTCTATCAGCCGCCTGCGTGCTTTACGCACTGCCGCACACCTATTAGCCCAGGCCCTGTAGACATATATATATATATATATATATATATATATATATATATATATATATATATATATATATATAAACACACGTGTAATATTAAAATTTCTCCTCGGAAACTTATGCTACTATAGTATATCAATAAAATACATTCAGTTTTGGTTCAACTCATTTTTTATGAAAAACTTCGTGCTACAGATAAAATTGTTTTTTGCCTCCTGTACATATTTAAAAGTTTTAACCAAAATATGTGTACCAACAGCTCTGTAAAATTTAATTGTTGCAAAGTAAAAAAGAAAAAAAAAAAAAAAAAAAAAAAAAAAAGAGAAGGAAATACCCTGCTGTTTTATAAAAGTCGACCTGGGAATGGAAAAAGGACTTTGCGTATTGGTGCATAGAATATTCGGACATTATATAGTAGTAAAGGATTGTAATAGAATAGAAATTTCTAAGCTTTTAAATGCAATTTTATTAGAAAAGATCATATGGATAACACACAATTTAATAATTATTCAAATAAACAATTTATCATGTTGTTAAGAATGGAAACTTTTGAACTTCTATAGAATTTTTGTCTTCCACAAATGATATTACGTTTGGAGGGGGAGAAGGGATTTCGTGAAATTAGGATAGTTTATGACAAAGAAGAAAAAAGAGTAACAAGAAGAGTGGCATCATATATTTTGGTTTAAATAAAAATGTTTAACATCAGCTGATTAAGCTATTTAAATTATTTTTTAAAATATTACCAAAATTTGGGAGTATTTTCTTGATTGGGACGACATTATTAATGGATAATCCCTTACATATGGGGTATAAAGTACCTACAATTTAAGAAAACACAAAAATTGTTAAATTTAAGATTATAACATACATATATATATATTATATGCATATATATACATATATATATATATATATATATATATATATATATATATATATATATATATATATATATATATATATAGGTATGTGTGTATATACATAAATATATACATATATATGTATATACACACACACACACACACACACACATATATATATATATATATATATATATATATATATATATATATATGTTGCATTTTTACGTACTAGAAAAACACCCTTAGATTTCTAAAACAAAAATCAAGTGACTTATCAGACGCAAATTTGCAACAAACAGGGTAGTTTTTAAACCGAAAGACTCCTTAAAAGGAACTAAATTCTTCTTAAAACTCCAGTTTCTCAGCTGTATGCAACATTAGGCAGAGATTAAAAACATTATTAATCAGACTGTCTCATAAAGGTTTCAAATATAACCGAAGTATAAACCAATAAGCAGAGATATAAGGAAAAACTTTTTAAGACTTTCCAAAAAAATAAATTTAAAAAGAAAAAAAAAAAAAAAACTACCTTATGAAAGACTAAAGAGTTTTATTTATTTATTTTCAGAGACAGCAAAAATGCTTTTAATTTTACAAACATAAGGAGATATGTTGGGTAAAACATTTAATTAATACTTCAGCAAATATTAATACATTCTTTATTTATATTCAGTTTCAGCGATAAAGCGAAAGTAGAAAGACATTATCATGTTTTAATCCCCTTTTGATCCTTTATAGAGAAAGAGCATATAGATATATAAATATGGGACAGCTACAGATTCTTGAGTATAGTCTAAAATTTCCTTATGGCCATCGTAAGTATAAAAAGATAAATTAATATCTTTCAAATGGAATTAATATTTTTTGTACGGAATGTTTCTTAAAAAATATTTTGAGAGCTTTTCGGTAGAAAACTAATTTTCAGGGAAATTAAATATTTAAGGCGGAAGTAGACTTTCAAAAGTAATTTATGCTGTTAAATAAACATAAATAAATAAGAATAAATTAATTTTTATTTGTAAGGTTTTTTTGTTCTTAAAAATACTTCAGGGGATTTGGGCAAAAAATAATTTTTATACAAATTAACTATTTAAGTCAACAGTAAACTTTCAAAACTTATTTATGTTGTTACTAAATACAAAAAAAAAAAAAAAAAAAAAAAAAAAAAAAAAGAATTAATCTATTTTCGATGGAATTAATCTTTATTTGTATGGAATTAAAAAAAATTGAGAGCTTTCGTTAAAAACTAATTTTATACAAATAAAATATTTAAGTCGTCAGTAGACTTTCAAAACTAATTTATGTTGTTAGTAAATGTAAATAAAATGAATTAATAAAGGCAAATTAATCTCTTTTCAATGGAATTAATATTTATTTGTATTATATTTTTCTTAAAAATATGTTGAGAGCTTTGGTAAAAACTAATTTTTATAGAAATTAAAAATTAAACATTTAAGGCGACAGTAGACTTAAAAAACTAATTTATGTTTTAATTTATTTAATATTATGTTATAATTTATTTTTATCAAGAAACCGTGTTAAAAAAATCGTACTTGTGGCTGAGTTATAATTACTCAGAAATGAGATGTGCTACATTTCTAAAATTTTAATACAAATTTGCTTGTTTGTACTTCGCATGCTAAAACAAAAATATGTATAATTTGTTTGCAACTGAAAATTGTGAACATAATTCAAGTATATTTTTTTAATCAAGTTTTTAATCTTTATCCCCATTTAAATTTTCTGTAGCATGTTTTTCACATATTTTTATAGCAATCGAATAAGAGTATTTTTCTTCAGAAAACACAAAAATACACCCTTCGATCCATTGTTTCTTTTTTCAGTGACAACAGGTGATTAAAAATTCCAATTCTTTAATCCTTACATTTTAAAAATATCTAGTCATTTCTGAATGGTTTAAAAGCAAGTCCCAATTAAATATTAAAAATTAAAACCTATAGAACTACAAATCTTTGCATTTAATATCATAGCTTTTAAAGACAGCTTTAACTTTTTATTTACTGAAAATGGTGTTTTTTCAACTTGAGCGTGTTGTAAATAAAAAGATATTGCTTATATTCATTTAAAATTTTCGCAGTAATAACATTATAGATTTAAGATAGACTCTACCTACTTTTTCCCTTATTCTTTATTTTATTTAGTACTAGCAAGTGTGCCCGTACTTTGCTACGGTAAACTTAATGTATTACTTTAAAACAAAGATTTTTTTTTCGTGCATAACTCTCTTAATTCGTCACAGTACAGTTCGAGTCATTGGCATATTTATATATTTCTATTATAAGCGTATAATAATAATATTCAGTTTTTATACTACTGTATTACTACTGTACCTTGATTAGCAACGTTAATAAATCTTGACATATTAAGTGATAGAATAGGAAGTAGAGATTTGACAACAACAGTTCTAATTTTGTTGGTATTAATAAATGTTGTCCAAAATTAAGGAAATTTAGGACAAACCACATGGTTTTGTATGAAACTTAAACACACATTCGTATTGACAACCATATGAATATAAAGATAACTATATAAAATGATAGGTTTTTATTTACCTATGAGAGTCACTGAAATTTCTACTTTTTGTTGTTAGAATAGTGTTGATAAACATTTCATTGTAACGTAAAAATTAACCAAGCATTAAATTTAAAATTAGTTCTTATATAAAAATGCTATAATTTGCGTCGCATAGAAATAAAAATGAATCACTTTATATCTCAATTTCCAGGTCAAATCGAATTGATACTACGCAGACGATGTTTAAATAATATAAAATAAGAAATGAATAAATGAAATATTTAAAGGAATGACGTCATAATGATAGAAAAATATCATTTTCACCTATTTATTAAGTGATAAATTGAAAATTTTAACTTCCTGCTTTTAACTGAGAAAAATTGCGTTTAAAACAATTACTTGGGATGACGTCACACTATTCTTTTACTTAGTTATGATGCGATAAATTAAAAAATTAATCGTTTGTGTTTAAACGGGGAAAAAAATGCTTGGAATAATGACATGAAATGCTAGAAAAAAGAGGAAGGAATGGGTTTCGAACGTTAAAAATTTACGAAAACCTTCCCAAGGATATACTTAAGAATTTCCCAAATTTTCATGGTGACTGGATGCATGGTTTTTGAGTCTATCGAGTACTGACAGACACAAATTCATTTATATATATATATATATAGATTTATAGTATTTGAAATGGAATTTTTAAGCATTAGCTTTTTTAACAGTTTAATCCCCTGGTGTAATATTTCTGATACTTTTTAAAAATTTAAATGGTGGAAAATTCTCTCTAATAATTGTTTTTTTTTTCAAAAAAGCAAAAATTATTAATAAAACTTAATTTGTGTTATAAGTTTGCGCACAGTGTATCAGAAATTTTTTGAATTTTTGAAAAAGTTCTCATTTTTTACTTAATAAAAAAGTTAGAAACAAACCAAATTCAATAAAACAACTCAAAACTGAGAACAAAGGCTGAAAATTCCATGTATTTACGATAATAATTAAACGATAAAAAGATATGATGATGCGAAAAAATAAAAAAATCTTCTATTTAAAGTTGCTTAAAGATGATGAATTGACTTTTAAAGCGCAGAATATTTTTAAGGCTGCAGACGATAGTTAAACTTTATTCCAATTTGATGCCATTCAAGTTAAATTTAAATTCATGGAGAAAGTAAAAATCGTTACAAATGTGTGAACTCCCACTGCATTTTTGGTAGAATTCTGTGGTTTTGAATGTGTCCTATAGAGGTAAATTTAATTTTGAAGAAAGTATGAGGACTTAATACTCTACATACGTATCACCTGGAAAATAAAAGAAATCCAGGAAGCACATAGCAGTGCTATTAATAGCTTGCATAAGTTAAATAGAGATAATGCTAAGACAGTATTTTTCTTTCATTTCAATAGTGAGGAGAGAAAAAAAATGCACTGGTGTTTTGGAAATTAGAGTCATTGGAGTTGGTCCAGAGCATTTACAGATGAAGCCAAGAACAGTTAGACCAGCAAGTAGTTCTCTGGAGATGAAAGGAGTGTTTAATAAATTACGAGCATTGAAACTTTTCATTACAGTGATAAACAATAGTGCCTTGTTGAACGACTTTAATTTGTACCGAGGAATTCAAATTATTTGTATGTCACATCCATTTTCCTCATTAGATTGAATCTGACATGCCTGTAAAGTTCGTTCTTTTGGCGAACTTTTCCGGAATTCAGAAAAGTACAGAGTGTTTATAGTTAAGCTTCCCTATTTTAAAGTTATCTACAGTTCAGACCATTGTACAGAAAGTTATAGAATGTTTGTGTGGGATATAATAAAATGACGGAATTTGTTCAAGCGAAAAAGAAAAGTTCAAACTTTTAGTACTAGAGATAGTTTTTTGCTGGATTAAACATTTAGCCAACATTTACTCATAAAAAAAATTATTACAAGATATGTCTAACATGACGGTCATCATTTTCAACTACCATTTGAAATCGTAATCTAGCCTCCACACTATGGCCAATGGTTCACAACTTCCTGATAGTGACCTTGAACGATGGTTCACTGATTCATCCACACGCTGGACCTCTAAAGGAGCGGAGCGCGTGACAGGCGCCTGGAACCTGGTATTCCACTCGGCCTGTGATTGGCTGGTACACTGACAGCGATTTTTAAAATTGGCGAAATATCTTGGCGACGCTTTCTGTGAATTTGTATATTGTTTCCACAATCAGTAAGAAACAGGATCAGGATTATACATAGAATATTTTTCAAAGGGAGAGGGGGTGAGTATATACTTGATTAAAGGTTTACTGATATTAAATTACAAAAGTTAAAAAGTTAAATTACAAAAGTTACAAGTTAAGTTACAAATTATATTAATTATAGTTTACCGAAATGAGAAACTTTTACATGCTTTGTTAAATACTTTTCTAATAAAACACAGAGCTGCAATATTTACAATTAGAACCTTCAATTTCCATTCTTTGTACGTTCCAAATTCTTCTAAATAAAGGAATAAATAACGGATAAATAGAGAGAAATAAATAGCCAATCTAAATCAATGGATAAGAAATCAATCGTGGAAAGCCTCGCCAAGATATTTTGCCAATTTTAGAAATCGCTGCCAATGTAATTACCAGCCAATCACAGGCCGAGTGGAATACCAGGTTCCAGGCGCCTGTGAGAGCGTGGATTCGTCCATAGGGTCTACTGCGCACTTTAGTTGCGCATCTGGCTGCCTTTCATGTTTGGAGAAAAACCGCCTCTGAAGCCATCGCTCGCCAAGGTTATTTTATCGTCTGCCACCATCGACCACGATAAGCCATACCCCCTATAGATGGTGGTAATGGCTTGCAGTGATCCATAGTGTGGAGGGGCCTTAAAAGATAGCATTTTTTACAATTGACCGCAGTTTGTAAGGGGAAATACTGACAACACGTCGAGAAATGTTGTCTTCAGACTAGGTATAGTTCTTGGTGTATCAAGACTGACTTTGATGTTTCAAAGGGCCTCAAAGTAGAAAGCCAAGATGGTGCTTCACACATTAGCTTTCCTGTTAAGAACGATCTCAAAAATCACCTTACAAAAGAATGTGTCATCAGCCGCCCCTTTCCTATTGTGTGACCACCCCAATCCCCAGACCTCAAACTATTTGGGGACAGTTCGGACTTCTAGTCAGTCCTGATAAACAAAGAACTATTCTTCAAATGAAAGACAGTTTTTTCCCGACACGTCATTGAAAAGTCATAGAAGTAAGGAAAGCTAAAAACAGAATTTTAAATTTCAAAAATAAAAGTGAACCATATAACAAATAACAGTGGAAAAATAATCAAATGGAATATATACTATGCTGGCTCACACCGTGGGAGAATTTAAAATGTTTTGATGTGCGCACAACCTCTTCGCAGTACAAACATAGTAATATTTGGTTAATTAAACTAAAATTTCTTATGATATTGAAAAATTATCTATATTTATCTATATATAAATAATATGCAGATTCGTTATTTGGAGCACCCCTAAGTCGGGGGCACTACTGCAAAATTTAAGTAAAAGGCTCAAAAAATAGAAATCAGTTTTTAAAAATTACACAAAAGAAACAAAAAGGAAACAGTACCTCTTCTCTGAACTTCTTGATATTGTCTCCTTTCTAATAAATAAAAGAAAAAAATGAATATTTATGAATATTCTTATGCATATAAACTACAAATCTGATTATCAAATAATACATAAGATACTTACTTTTCCTATGATACTGCCCACCTCCTGGAAAAAAAGAAATAAAAAGAGCTTAATATTTAAAAAGTGAAACGTTTATAGACACTGGTATAAATTCTAGGAAAACAAAAATTTATCACTTTTTACTTTAGTTACATAATCATCAATCAACAATATTAAGCACCTCTACATTATTCACACATCAGACCCATCATGGGCCATAGAAAGCCATCACCACTGTATAGAAGATGAATGGCTTATAGTGGTGTAAAGAACTACTACTTCGACTAGTAGACTGTGTTGAGAGTGATAAGTGGTATGTTCGCGAGTTGTTGTTCTGATCGATGATGGGACGATGTGAATACATTGTGCTTTATTAAAGTGTTCTAAACTTATTTATGGAGTCTTATGTTTAACTGGTGAGTGTTTTGCTGGGCAACGCATC
>CM063499.1:75870477-75882977 GCA_032207245.1 Pardosa pseudoannulata | reverse complement strand
ATAAAAAACGTTTAAAAGCAATAGGAAAACCGAGAAAATGAGAATGAATTACAGTTAAGAAAAATATTATCTTTCCGTAAAGTAGCATTCAAAAACTTTTCACTACCTTTCGTACACATCTCTAAGATTTACAGACTAAATAATATCATAAGAAAAACAAAATTTGCTAAAAATATTCATCAAATCAACAGGATTATATCAAATAAACTCGCTATATCTGAGAATAATATAAAGCGATTTCACGCAGTAGGACAAATTCTCAAATTATGACAATTCTGGCTTTAGTTTCAAACGGAAGGGCAGTTTATTGTTTGTCTATTGGCTGTTGTAAACATGAAAATGAATGGGAAGGGCATTATAGTAGTTCGTGACGTAGCGAAAAATTGCCTTATTATCTGTTAACATAGTAGCATTCCAAAATTTGGGCACATCTGTACGGTTTTATAGTCTACAGAACAACATCAACAATTTAAACCCCGGTTAAAGATACAAAAATCACTGTTTAAATGTATTCCTCAAATCAAAAGGAACTATGCCGATATTTCAAATGCAATTAATTCAAGTCCTGGTTAAAAAACAAAACAAAACTCAATGCTAAAAAATATTTCTCAAATACACAGGAATTATGTCGAGAAAATTCTAAAGTATTTCGCTTAAAATAAAATTATCTGGCACTATAGAGCAATTTGTGGCAACGTCACGAACTACTATAATGTCCTTCCCATTCATTTTCATGTTTAAAACATCCAACAGACAAACAATAAACTGCCTTTCGTTTGAAACTAAAGCCATAATTGTCATAAGTTGAGATGTGCCCTGCTGCTTGAAACAAACTTCCACTCTTTGTGCACATGTGTTAATTCCACACAATGACATCGACAATTTAAACTCCGATTAAAAACAAAACTACATAAAAATATTCGCCAAATCAATAGAAATCACGCCAAGAAAATTCAAATGCATTTCACATAGAATAATAATTATCTTTTAATAATATAGTATTCAAAAGTTTTTCACTCTAGCTTGGACACATCTGTGCATTTTAATATACTCAACAATATCCTCAATTTAAACCGTGGTTAAAAAACAAAAGTATTCCTCAAATCAACAAGAACTATGCCAAGACAATTCTAATGTATTTCACTTAGAATAAAATTATCTGTTAATAATTAAAATACAAAATCTGTAACTAATTCTATGCCAATATTCAAAAACTTTCACTCTGTGTGCACATGTGTATAGTTTATTCCACAGATATATATCGTTAGTTTAACTCCGATTAAAAACCAACCAAAAATCACTACATAAAAATATTCCCCTAATCAATAGAAATCACGCCAAGAAAATTTACTTGCATTTCACAAAGAATAATAATTATCTTTTCACAAAGTAGTATTCAAAAGTTTTCACTCTAGCTTGGACACATCTGTACATTTTAATATACTCAACAATATCCTCAATTTAAACCCTGGTTTAAAGAACAAAATTATTCCTCAAATCAACAAGAACTATGCCAAGAGAATTCTAATGTATTTCACTTAGAATAAAATTATCTGTTAATAATTAAAATACAAAATCTGTAACTAATTCTATGCCAATATTCAAAAACTTTCACTCTATGTGCACATGTGTATAGTTTATTCCACAGAAAGACATCGTTAATGTAAACTCCGATTAAAAACCAACCAAAAATCACTACATAAAAATATTCCCCAAATCAATAGAAATCACGCCACGAAAATTTAATTGCATTTCACAAAGAATAATTATCTTTTCACAAAGTAGTATTCAAAAGTTTTACACACCTGTACATTTTAATATACTCAAAGATATCCTCAATTTAAACCCTGGTTAAAAACAAAATTATTCCTCAAATCAACAAGAACTATGCCAAGAGAATTCTAATGTATTTCACTTAGAATAAAATTATCTGTTAATAATTCAATACAATCTGTAAATAATTCTATGCCAATATTCAAAAACTTTCACTCTGTGTGCACATGTGTATAGTTTATTCCACAGAAAGATATCGTTCATTTAAACGCCGATTAAAAACCAACCAAAAATCACTACATAAAAATATTCTCCAAATCAATAGAAATCACGCCAAGAAAATTTAATTGCATTTCACAAAGAATAATAATTATCTTTTCACAAAGTAGTATTCAAAAGTTTTTCACTCTAGTTTGGACACATCTGTACATTTTAATATACTCAACAATATCCTCAATTTAAACCCTGGTTAAAAAACAAAATTATTCCTCAAATCAACAAGAACTATACCAAGAGAATTATTCTAATGTATTTAACTTAGAATACAATTAACTGTTGATAAGTAAAATATAATCTGTAAATAATTCTATGCCGATATTCAAAAACTTTCACTCTGTGTGCACATGTGTATAGTTTATTCCACAGAAAGATATCGTTCATTTAAACGCCGATTAAAAACCAACCAAAAATCTCTACATAAAAATATTCTCCAAATCAAAACCACGCCAAGAAAATTTAATTGCATTTCACAAAGAATAATAATTATCTTTTCACAAAGTAGTATTCAAAAGTTTTACACACCTGTACATTTTAATATACTCAAAGATATCCTCAATTTAAACCCTGGTTAAAAACAAAATTATTCCCCAAATCAATAAAAACATGCCAAGAGAATTCTAATGTATTTCACTTAGAATAAAATTATCTGTTAATAATTATATATAATCTGTAAATAATTCTATGCCAATATTCAAAAACTTTCACTCTGTGTACACATGTGTATAGTTTAGTCCACAGAAAGATATCGTTAATTTAAACGACGATTAAAAACCAACGAAAAATTCCTACATAAAAATATCCTCCTAATCAATAGAAACCACGCCAAGAAAATTCAAATGCATTTCACATAGAATAATAATTAACTTTTAATAAAATAATATTCAAAAGCTTTTCACCCTTCCTTAAAAACATCTATACAGATTTACATATTTAATAGCCTCAATTGAAATCATCGTTAAAATGCAAAACAAATATCAGTGCTAAAAGTATTCCTCAAATCAACAGGAGTTATGTCGAGAAAATTCGAAAGCATTTTGCTTAAAATAAAACTATCTAGTATGTCGTAGATTTCATAAACTATCCAGTTTGTGCACATATGTACAATTTTACATTCCATAAAATAACATCGACAATTTAAACAAATTAAAAAGCATACCAAAAATGGCTGCATAAAAATATTCTTCAAATCAATTGAAACCACGCCAAGAAAATTCAAATGCATTTCACATGGAATAATTATTATCTTTTCACAAAGTAGTATTCAAAAGTTTATCACTCAGCTTGGACACATCTGTACATTTTAACATACTCAACAATAACTTCAATTTAAACCCTGGTTAAAAAACAAAATTATTCCTCAAATCAACAAGAACTATGCCAAGAAAATTCTAACTTTATTTCACTTAGAATAAAATTATCTGTTAATAATTCAAATATAATCTGTAAATAACTCCATGCCAATATTCAAAAACTTTCACTCTGTGTGCACATGTGTATAGTTTATTCCACAGAAAGATATCGTTAATGTAAACTCCGATTAAAAACCAACCAAAAATCACTACATAAAAAGATTCTCCAAATCAATAGAAACCACGCCAAGATAATTCAAATGAATTTCACATAGAATAATAATTATCTTTTAATAATGTAGTAGTATACAAAAACTGTTGACTTTCTCTTGTACCACATCAGAACACACGGTACAGAATTTACAGGCTCAGCATCACAATCAATTCAAACCCCGGTTAAACAAAAAAGCAAAACGAAAATCATTTAAAACACGAGAGATGGCAGAACTAAAGTCTTCCTAATACCAGATCAAAAGGAAAATCGATAAAAGCAGAGAGTTAAAACGATAAAGCTAAGAAGATGCGAAAAGAAGAAGAAAAAAAAAAATGACGTCAGCTAAATGTCAAATGGAGTAAGTCTTGAAAGAGCGAGAATTGTGAGTTCGCACATCGCAGCACGGTACATTAGTTCCTTTGAGAATCAGGATGAAAAATAATTGGGAAGATCGGAACAATAGTTCCGGTTTTTTTTCCTGCTTTTTAAAAGGAGAGTAATGGATTTATTATTTGTAAGGATTACAGAGAGTTTTTAAAAATTAAAAGAAGAATGAATCCCTGTGGATTCTATTAAAGTGAGACGAAAGAGTTTTTGAAACTAAGCACGCTTTATTCTCTCACTTCAGACATTAAGAAAAATTTGACCACGGGAATTATTCCCAAATTATTTATTAATTAGAAACTTAAATACTTATTGAGTGTTTTTTATATAAGATGATATCAATAATTTGAAAATAAATAATTTAACATGTCACAACAGATATCGCTTTTTCTTTTATACAGTATCATCTAATTAACACTCCAGCCGAACGATTAGGGCACAGATCTTCGGTACCACAGTTCGTGGGTTCGAATCCCACTGTGGCACGCATGTTCTCAATGTTTAAACTAATCGTCAAGAAAATTTAAAAAGTTTTGTCCAAAAAATGCTTTTTAAAAGGCTTTAAATTCACAACTTCCGGTTCCGAAGTCGCTACTTCCGTTTTGTTTCGACAGCTGTCACTGATGTTTAAACAGCTGTAACTTTTCTTTAAAATGCCGTAGAGACAAAACAAAAACAGATTTAGAAGCCTAAAAGTTGAAATTTTACAACAGAGAAATTAAAAAATTATGATTTTTGGCAAAAAATGACGTTTTTAATATACAGATACTTTAAAGAATATTTTTTTTTATAAATTTCAATTTTGAAAAAAAATACATATTTTACTATAGATAGTTAGCATCCTGCATATAAACACCTTGAGTACAACTTCAGCATTGAAGAAAGTAAACTTCAAATTGCCCAAACTAAACTAGTACAGTCTGTAGCAGAAATATAGAGTTCAAAACTAGATAATGTTCTTAACCAAATTTAAGAAAGGATTACACAGCTGTGATACTGCTATGACTAAGGATATTCTTGAATCTGATAAAAATAATTTACATTAAAAAAAATAAAAAGAGAAAAAGAGATTTTTGATTTTATATAACATAAAATTGATTTAATGTCAAATATAATTATAGTAATGGCAAGTCGATTGACATAGAGATATTAGTATGGGACCCATACACTTTTGAAGTCTAATATTTTAGCTTTATATTAAATAGAATTAAAATTTAAATGAGATAAAAAGAGATTTAAAAGAGATGTAACTTTTCTTTAAAATGCCGCAGAGACAAAACAAAAACAGATTTAGAAGTTGGAATTTTACAATAGAGAAATAAAAAAAATATTATGATTTTTGGCAAAAAATGACGTTTTTAACGTAGGTGGATACCTTAAGCTTAGTTTATAAAACAGATATATAACAGATTTCTACAAAATAAAGAGAGTTATTTTAGTGTGAAATAAAAAAAAAGTTATGAAATGTCAAAAAATAGTAACAAAACCATGGGGTCTTTATGTTTAACAGCCCTGATACCGCTTAAAAACACAGGGGGGCGGCGGCAAAGTAAATGTACTCAGCCATTCCTTTTGTATGTCAGCTGTCCTTTCCAAAATACGAGTGCTGATAAATATTTTGGAATTCCCTTTTTCAGAATTCCTTCTCGGAAGCACAATTCTCAGTATGAGTGTACTCTTCTCCATTTTCAAACATCCCTGTTCTAAACAAAAACACACCCCATTTCGAAATTTGGAAGGTCATCCTGCCGAATCCCAGAACAATCGAGTAACAAAACCATGGAGTTTTTATGTTTAACAGCCCTGATACCGCTTAAAAACACAGGGGGGGGGGCGGCAAAGTAAATGTACTCAGCCATTCCTTTTGTATGTCAGCTGTCCTTTCCAATACGAGTGCTGATAAATATTTTGGAATTCCATTTTTTAGAATTCCTTCTCGGAAGCACAATTCTCGGTATGAGTGTACTCTTCTCCATTTTCAAACATCCCTGTTCTAAACAAAAACACAAACCATTTCGATATTTGGAAGGTCATCCTGCCGAATCCCAGAACAATCGAGTAACAAAACCATGGAGTCTTTATGTTTAACAGCCCTGATACCACTTAAAAACACAGGGGGTAAGGGCAAAGTAAATGTACTCGACCATTCCTTTTATATGCAAGCCTTCCTTTCCAAACTACGAGTGCAGATAAATATTTTGGAATTCCCTTTTTTAGAATTCCTTCTCACAAGCACAGTTCTCGATATGTGTGTACTCTTCTCCATTTTCAAACATCCCTGTTATAAAAAAAACACACCCCATTTCGAAATTTGGAAGGTCATCCTGCCGAATCTCAGAACAATCGAGTAACAAAACCATGCGGTCTTTATGTTTAACAGCCCTGTTACCGCTTAAAAACACAGGGGGTGGGGGCAAAGTAAAATGTACTCGACCATTCCTTTTGTATGCAAGTCGTCCTTTCCAAACTACGAGTGCAGATAAATATTTTGGAATTCCCTTTTTTAGAATTCCTTCTCGCAAGCACAATTCTCGGTATGAGTGTACTCTTCTATACTTTCAAACATCCCTGTTCTAAACAAAACACACCCCATTTCGAAATTTGGAAGGTTATCCTGCCAAGTCTCAGAACAATCGAGTAACAAAACCATGGAGTTTTTATGTTTAACAGCCCTGTTACCGCTTAAAAACACAGGGGGTGGGGGCAAAGTAAATGTACTCGACCATTCCTTTTGTATGCAAGGCGTCCTTTCCAAACTACGAGTGCAGATAAATATTTTGGAATTCCCTTTTTTAGAATTCCTTCTCGCAAGCACAATTCTCGGTATGAGTGTACTCTTCTCCACTTTCAAACATCCCTGTTCTAAACAAAAACACACCCCATTTCGAAATTTGGAAGGTCATACTGCCGAGTCCCAGAACAATCGAGTAACAAAACCATGGAGTTTTTATGTTTAACAGCCCTGTTACCGCTTAAAAACACAGGGGGGGGGGCAAAGTAAATGTACTCGACCATTCCTTTTATATGCAAATCGTCCTTTCCAAATTAAGAGTGCAGATAAATATTTTGGAATTCCCTATTTTAGAATTCCTTTTTGCAAGCCCAATGAGTGTACTCTTCCCCATTTTCAAACATCCCTGTTATAAACAAAAACACACACCATTTCGGAATTTGGAAGGTCATCCTGCCGACTCCCAGAATAATCGAGTAACAAAACCATGGAGTTTTATGTTTAACAGCCCTGTTACCGCTTAAAAACACAGGGGGGGGGGGCAAAGTAAATGTACTCGACCATTCCTTTTATGCAAATCGTCCTTTCCAAAATACGAGTGCAGATAAATATTTTGGAATTCTCTTTTCTAGCATTCCTTCTCGCAAGCACCATTCTCGGTATAAGTGTACTCTTCCCCATTTTCAAACATCCCTGTTTATAATCAAAAAACACACCCCATTTCGAAATTTGGAATTTCATACTGCCGAGTCTCAGAACAATCGAGTAACAAAACCATGGAGTTTTTATGTTTAACAGCCCTGTTACCGCTTAAAAACACAGGGGGTGGGGGCAAAGTAAATGTACTCGACCATTCCTTTTGTATGCAAGTCGTCTTTCCAAACTACGAGCGCAGATAAATATTTTGAAATTCCTCTTTTACAATTCCTTCTCGCAAGCACAATTCTCGGTATGAGTGCACTCTTCAATTTCAAACATCCCTGTTATAATCAAAAACACACCCCATTTCGAAATTTGGAAGGTCATCCTGCCGAATCTCAGAACAATCGAGTAACAAAACCATGGAGTTTTATGTTTAACAGCCCTGTTACCGCTTAAAAACACAGGGGGGGGGGCAAAGTAAATGTACTCGACCATTCCTTTTGTATGCAAATCGTCCTTTCTAAACTAAGAGCACAGATAAATATTTTGGAATTCCCATTTTAGAATTCTTTCTCACAAGGACGATTCCCGGTATGAGTGTTGTCTTCCCCAATTTCAAACAATCCTGTTCTAAACAAAAAAACACCCTATTTCGAAATTGGGAAGGTCATACTGCCGAATCTCAGAACAATCGAGTAACAAAACCATGGAGTTTTTATGTTTAACAGCCCTGATACCGCTTAAAAACACAGGGGGTGGGGGCAAAGTAAATGTACTCGACCATTCCTTTTATATGCAAATCGTCCTTTCCAAACTACGAGTGCAGATAAATATTTTGGAATTCCCTTTTTTAGAATTCCTTCTCGCAAGCACAATGAGTGTACTCTTCCCCATTTTCAAACATCCCTGTTATAAAAAACACACCCCATTTCGAAATTTGGAAGGTCATCCTGCCGAATCTCAGAACAATCGAGTAACAAAACCATGGAGTTTTTATGTTTAACAGCCCTGTTACCGCTTAAAAACACAGGGGGTGGGGGCAAAGTAAATGTACTCGACCATTCCTTTTGTATACAAGCCGTCCTTTCCAAACTTCGAGTGCAGATAAATATTTTGGAATTCCTTTTTATAGAATTACTTCTCGTAAGCACAATTCTTGGGAGATTTGTACTCTTCCCCTTTCAAACATCCCTGTTTTAAACAAAAACATACCAAATTTCGAAATTTGGAAGGTTTTACTGCCGAGTCCCAGAACAGTCGAGTAACAAAACCATGGAGTTTTATGTTTAACAGCCCTGTTACCGCTTAAAAACACAGGGGGTGGGGGCAAAGTAAATGTACTCGACCATTCCTTTTGTATGCAAGTCATCCTTTCCAAAATACGAATGCAGATAAATATTTTGGAATTCCCTTTTTTAGAATTCCTTCTCGCAAGCACAATTCTCGGTATGAGTGTACTCTTCCCTTTCCAAACATCCCTGTTATAAATAAAAACACACCCCATTTCGAAATTTGGAAGGTCATACTGCCGAGTCTCAGGACAATCGAGTAACAAAACCATGGAGTTTTTATGTTTAACAGCCCTGTTACCGCTTAAAAACACAGGGGGGGGGGCAAAGTAAATGTACTCGACCATTCCTTTTGTATGCAAGCCGTCCTTCCCAAAACTACGAGTTCAGATAAATATTTTGGAATTCCCTTTTTTAGAATTCCTTCTCGCAAGCACAATTCTCGGCATGAGTGTACTCTTCCCCACTTTCAAACATCCCTGTTCTAATGAAAAACACACCCCATTTCGAAATTTGGAAGGTCATACTGCCGAGTTCCAGAACAATCGAGTAACAAAACCATGGAGTTTTTATGTTTAACAGCCCTGTTACCGCTTAAAAACACAGGGGGGGGGGGCAAAGTAAATGTACTCGACCATTCCTTTTATATGCAAGCCGTCCTTTCCAAACTACGAGTGCAGATAAATATTTTGGAATTCTCTTTTTTACAATTTCTTCTTGCAAAGACAATTCTCACAATATGAGTGCACTCTTCCCTATTTTCAAATATCTCTGTTATAAACAAAAACACACCCCAATTCGAAATTGGGAAGGTCATACTGTCGAGTCCCAGAACAATCGAGTAACAAAACCATGGAGTTTTTATGTTTAACAGCCCTGTTACCGCTTAAAAACACAGGGGGGGGGGCAAAGTAAATGTACTCGACCATTCCTTTTGTATGCAAGCCATCCTTTCCAAAATACGAGTTCAGATAAATATTTTGGAATTCCCTTTTTTAGAATTCCTTCTCGTAAGCACAATCCTTCGCATGAGTGTATTCTTCCCCCCTTTCAGACATCCCTGTGATAAACAAAAACACACCCCATTTCGAAATTTCGAAGGTCATACTGGCGAGTCCCAGAACAATCGAGTAACAAAACCATGGAGTTTTTATGTTTAACAGTCCTGATACCGCTTAAAAACACAGGGGGGGGGGGCAAAGTAAATGTACTCGACCATTCCTTTTATATGCAAATCGTCCTTTCCAAAATACGAGTGCAGATAAATATTTTGGAATTCCATTTTTTAGAATTCCTTCTCGGAAGCACAATTCTCGGTATGAGTGTACTCTTCTCCATTTTCAAACATCCCTGTTCTAAACAAAAACACAAACCATTTCGAAATTTGGAAGGTCATCCTGCCGAATCCCAGAACAATCGAGTAACAAAACCATGGAGTTTTTATGTTTAACAGTCCTGATTACCGCTTAAAAACACAGGGGGGGGGCAAAGTAAATGTACTCGACCATTCCTTTTATATGCAAATCGTCCTTTCCAAATTAAGAGTGCAGATAAATATTTTGGAATTCTCTTTTCTAGCATTCCTTCTCGCAAGCACCATTCTCGGTATAAGTGTACTCTTCTCCCCATTTTCAAACATCCCTGTTATAATCAAAAACACAAACCATTTCGAAATTTGGAAGGTCATCCTGCCGAATCCCAGAACAATCGAGTAACAAAACCATGGAGTTTTTATGTTTAACAGTCCTGATACCGCTTAAAAACACAGGGGGCAAAGTAAATGTACTCGACCATTCCTTTTTTGTATGCAAGTCGTCCTTTCCAAACTACGAGTGCAGATAAATATTTTGGAATTCCCTTTTTTAGAATTCCTTCTCGGAAACACAATTCTCAGTATGAGTGTACTCTTCCCCATTTTCAAACATCCCTGTACTAAGCAAAAATACACCCCATTTCGAAATTTGGAAGGTCATCCTGCCGAATCTCAGAACAATCGAGTAACAAAAACCATGGAGTTTTTATGTTTAACAGCCCTGTTACCGCTTAAAAACACAGGGGGTGGGGGCAAAGTAAATGTACCTCGACCATTCCTTCTGTATGCAAGCCGTCCTTTCCAAACTACGAGTGCAGATAAATATTTTGGAATTCGAGTTTTTTTGAATTCCTTCTCGTAAGCACAATTCTCGGTATGAGTGTACTCTTCCCCACTTTCAAACATCCCTGTTCTAATCAGAAACACACCCCCATTTCGAAATTTGGAAGGTCATACTGCCGAATCCCAGAACAATCGAGTAACAAAACCATGGAGTTTATTATGTTAACAGCCCTGTTACCGCTTAAAAACACAGGGGGCAAAGTAAATGTACTCGACCATTCCTTTTGTATGCAAACCGTCCTTTCCTAACTACGCAGATAAATATTTTGGAATTCCCTTTTTTAGAATTCCTTCTCGCAAATACAATTCTCGGTATGAGTGTACTCTTCCCCACTTTCAAACATCCCTGTTATAAACAAAAACACACCCCATTTCGAAATTTGGAAGGTCATCCTGCGAATCCCAGAACAATCGAGTAACAAAACCATGGAGTTTTTATGTTTAACAGCCCTGTTACCGCTTAAAAACACAGGGGGTGGGGGCAAAGTAAATGTACTCGACCATTCCTTTTTTATGCAAGCCGTCCTTTCCAAACTACGACTGCAGAAAAATATTTTGGAATTCCCTTTTTTAGAATTCCTTCTCGTAAGCACAACTCTCAGTATGATTTACTCTTTCCCATTTTCAATCATCCTGTTCCAAACAATAACACACCCCATTTCGAAATTTGGAAGGTCATCCTGCCGAATCTCAGAACAATCGAGTAACAAAACCATGGAGTTTTTATGTTTAACAGCCCTGTTACCGCTTAAAAACACAGGGGGGGGCAAAGTAAATGTACTCGACCATTCCTTTTATATGCAAATCGTCCTTTCCAAATTAAGAGTGCAGATAAATATTTTGGAATTCCCTATTTTAGAATTCCTTTTTGCAAGCCCAATGAGTGTACTCTTCCCCATTTTCAAACATCCCTGTTATAATCAAAAACACACCCCATTTCGAAATTTGGAAGGTCATCCTGCCGAATCCTCAGAACAATCGAGTAACAAAACCATGGAGTCTTTATGTTTAACAGCCCTGTTACCGCTTAAAAAAACACAGGGGGTGGGGGCAAAGTAAATGTACTCGACCATTCTTTTTTGTATGCAAGTCTTCTTTTCCAAACTACAAGTGCAGAGAAATATTTTGGAATTCTCTTTTTTATAATTCCTTCTCCCAAAGCACAATTCTCGGCATGAGTGTAATCTTCCCCACAATCAAACATCCCTGTTCTAAACAAAAACACAACCCATTTCGAAATTTAGAAGGTTATACTGCCGAATCCCCAGAACAATCGAGTAACAAAACCATGGAGTTTTTATGTTTAACAGCCCTGTTACCGCTTAAAAACACAGGGGGTGGGGCAAAGTAAATGTACTCGACCATTCCTTTTATATGCAAGCCTTCCTTTCCAAACTAAGAGTGCAGATAAATATTTTGGAATTCCCTTTTTTAGAATATCTTCTCGCAAGCACAGTTCTCGGCATGAGTGTACTCTTCCCACTTTCAAACATCCCTGTTCTAAACAAAAGCACACCCCATTTCGAAATTTGGAAGGTCATACTGCCGAGTCCCAGAACAATCGAGTAACAAAACCATGGAGTTTTTATGTTTAACAGCCCTGTTACCGCTTAAAAAACACAGGGGGTGGGGGCAAAGTAAATGTACTCGACCATTCCTTTTATATGCAAATCGTCCTTTCCAA
>CM063499.1:75857977-75862977 GCA_032207245.1 Pardosa pseudoannulata | reverse complement strand
TCGTTCTGAAAAAAGAATAATTCATTTACAAAATTTATTATTATTACTAACTCATTTACAAAATTTATAAGCATTAATTACTCTTCTCCCCTCCAGTTGAGTGCTTTGCTTCCGTCGAAGCTATAGGGGAGAGTGGGGCACCTTGGGACACCTTTATTTTCAGGCTTTAATTCGAAACCAGGAATTAGTTCTCCTGTGTATTGATAGATGGCCATCCTCTTCACTTCTCAAAGAATTTTGATAAAGTTAGTGCTTATAGGCAAGGAACAATTTCATTTTCTTTGTTTTGAATAACCCAAAATTACATCAATGTATCTTGGGACACCTTTATTTTCAGGCTTTAATTTGCAACCAGGAATTAGTTCTCTTGTGTATTGATAGATGGCCGTCCTCTTCACGTCTCAAAGAATTTTTATCAAGTTAGTGCTTATAGGTAAGGAACAATTTCATTTTCTTTGTTTTGAATAACCCAAAATTACATCAATGTACCTTGGGACACCTTTATTTTCAGGCTTTAATTTGAAACCAGGAATTAGTTCTCCTGTGTATTGATGAAGTTAGTGCTTATAGGTAAGGAACAATTTTATTTTCTTTGTTTTGACCCAAAATTACATCAATGTACCTTGGGACACCTTTATTTTCAGGCTTTAATTTGAAACCAGGAATTAGTTCTTATGTGTATTGATAGATGGTCGTCCTCTTCACTTCTCAAAGAATTTTGATGAAGTTAGTGCTTATAGGTAAGGAACAATTTCATTTTCTTTGTTTTGAATAAAACAAAATTACATCAATGTGCACTTTAAAAAGTAATTTTTTTGAAAAAAAAAATTAAAATATTTAAAAAAAATGTATTGCTATGAAAGAAAATTCATTTATTATTATTTCTATGCTAATAAATAAATTGTATTGTTAAGCCTAACTGTATAGTAGTTACCAAAAGATACTATGTAAAATGGGGCAGGTTGGGACGCACATAGATGGGGCACCTTGGGACATTTTAAAAAGTGTAAACAAATATCAATTCAAGCAAAATAATTAATATTTTGGTGCCTAATTTTTAATTGATTTAACATGTCAAAATATTAATTTATTAATCTTTTTTTTTTTCAGAAAAAAAATGGCGAGAACAAGAAAAACAAACAGAAAGTATTCTGCTGTAAATGCTAATATGCTTGAATCAGCTGCAAATATAATATTTGTTAAAAAATGTATTAACTTGAACAATTTTCAGCCATTTCTCTTTTATAACAGTGAATAAAAATAATTTGAACAGTATTTTATATTTGTTGTTTAGTGTCCCAACCTACCGCATACAGTGGGGCAGGCTGGGACATCGGAAAGGTATTTTATTTCTTTTATTACTCTTTAACTAAATGAGATATTAAGTAGATTTAATGTTTATAAGAAGCAGATATGATGACAATATATGCATGCATACTTATTTTTTTCAATCAGCTTTAAAAAATATTCACAAAAATGTTTAACTGAAAAGTGTCCCATGGTACCCCGGTCTCCCCTACGTTATCGTGAATTACCTGTTTTGCATATTCATGGGAGATGCGTTGCCAAATAAAACAAACATAGAACTATACAAATAACATTTTAATGAAAAAAATTAATAAATTCACATCGGCCATGGAGTTGGCAACAACTTTCCCCCACGACAATCGTCAATTTGAACACATTCTACGAGAGTAGTAGAAGTTGTAGTTCTATTTAGTCTAGTAGAAGTAACAGTTATTTACAGTCTAATTGTTTTTATTTTCATGCTAGATTGGCCATCATAACTTTCACCAGTCAAACATAAACTCCACAAATTATATTTTAGAACACTTTGATGAAACACAACTTCAAAATACACATCAACCCATTATAGAGCAAAGCAAGAACTTTGCGAACACAAAACTTATCTAATTAAAGCATATTCTACGAGAGTAGTAGAAGTTGTAGTTCTATTTAGTCTAGTAGAAGTAACAGTTATTTACAGTCTAATTGTTTTTATTTTCATGCTAGATTGGCCATCATAACTTTCTCTAGTAACATAAATCCAATAAATCACATTTTAGAACACTTTGATGAAACACAACGTCAAAATACACATCAACCCATTATCGAGCAAAGCAAGAACTTTGCGAACACAAAACTTATCTAATTAAAGCATATTCTACGAGAGTAGTAGAAGTTGTAGTTCTATTTAGTCTAGTAGAAGTAACAGTTATTTACAGTCTAATTGTTTTTATTTTCATGGTAGATTGGCCATCATAACTTTCACCAGTCAAACATAAACTCCACAAATTATATTTTAGAACACTTTGATGAAACACAACTTCAAAATACACATCAACCCATTATCGAGCAAAGCAAGAACTTTGCGAACACAAAACTTATCTAATTAAAGCATATTCTACGAGAGTAGTAGAAGTTGTATTTCTTTTTAGTCTAGTAGAAGTAATAGTTATTTACAGTATAATTGTTGTTTTCATTTTCAAGGTAGATTGCCCATCATAACTTTCTCTAGTCACACATAAATCCAATAAATCACATTTTAGAACACTTTGATGAAACACAACTTCAAAATACACATCAACCCATTATAGAGCAAAGCAAGAACTTTGCGAACACAAAACTTATCTAATTAAAGCATATTCTACGAGAGTAGTAGAAGTTGTAGTTCTATTTAGTCTAGTAGAAGTAACAGTTATTTACAGTCTAATTGTTTTTATTTTCATGGTAGATTGGCCATCATAACTTTCACCAGTCACACATAAATCCAACAAATCACATTTTAGAACACTTTGATGAAACACAACGTCAAAATACACATCAACCCATTATCGAGCAAAGCAAGAACTTTGCGAACACAAAACTTATCTAATTAAAGCATATTCTACGAGAGTAGTAGAAGTTGTAGTTCTATTTAGTCTAGTAGAAGTAACAGTTATTTACAGTCTAATTGTTTTTATTTTCATGGTAGATTGGCCATCATAACTTTCACCAGTCAAACATAAACTCCACAAATTACATTTTAGAACACTTTGATGAAACACAACTTAAAAATACACATCAACCCATTATCGAGCGAAGCAACAACTTTTCGAACACAACACTTATCCAATTAGAACACATTCTACATGAGTAATAGAAGTAGTAGTTCTTTTTGGTCTAATAGTTTTTTATTACAATGCTCTTCTTAGACAGGGGTAGACAAAACGCGTTTCGTGCTACAACCAGTCTGATATTAAAATAAAATTAAATAAAAACTTTTTCATAATTTAATTTCTATATCAAATACAATAAAGAGGTAAGGATTTTAAAAACGGTCCCTATACAAATTCGATGCATTAGATTTATTATGCAATTTAATAATAATATAAATTTACATGTTTGTGTTGGTAATATCGGATGTACTACCGGATAATTGTAATATCCGGCTACTGCGAATTATCCGGTATAGTTCGCATGTCTGAAAGAATGATTTATGAATTCATTTGTGTCATCAAATAAGCCTAAATTTTTTTCAATAATCAATTGTTTTTACATAATGCTCCAAAATACTTGTATGCATTGTTTCATATAGTATCTTTTTTAGGATTTTGCTCTTTTTTGTTATATTTCTTGGTGTATATACTTTAGCCGGATGTACTGTCGGATAATTGTAATATCTGGCTACTGCGAATTATCCGGTATAATTCGCATGTCTGAAAGAATGATTTATGAATTCATTTGTGTCATCAAATAAACCTAATTTTTTTTCCATAATCAATTGTTTTTACATAATGCTCCAAAATACTTGTATGCATTGTTTCATATAGTATATTTTTTAGGATTTTGCTCTTTTTTGTTATATTTCTTGTATTTCTCGGTGTATATTTTTTAGCCAAGGTACTGTCGGATAATTGTAATATCCGGCTACTGCCAATTATCCGGTATAATTCGCATGTCTGAAAGAATGATTTGTGAATTCATTTGTGTCATCAAATAAACCTAATTTTTTTTCCATAATCAATTGTTTTTACATAATGCTCCAAAATACTTGTATGCATTGTTTCATATAGTATATTTTTTAGGATTTTGCTCTTTTTTGTTATATTCTTGTATTTCTTGGTGTATAATTTTTAACCAAGGTACTGTCGGATAATTGTAATATCCGGCTACTGCCAATTATCCGGTATAATTCGCATGTCTGAAAGAATGATTTGTGAATTCATTTGTGTCATCAAATAAACCTAATTTTTTTTTCCATAATCAATTGTTTTTACATAATGCTCTAAAATACTTGTATGCATTGTTTCATATAGTATATTTTTTAGGATTTTGCTCTTTTTTGTTATATTTCTTGTATTTCTCGGTGTATATTTTTTAGCCAAGGTACTGTCGGATAATTGTAATATCCGGCTACTGCCAATTATCCGGTATAATTCGCATGTCTGAAAGAATGATTTGTGAATTCATTTGTGTCATCAAATAAACCTAATTTTTTTTCCATAATCAATTGTTTTTACATAATGCTCCAAAATACTTGTATGCATTGTTTCATATAGTATATTTTTTAGGATTTTGCTCTTTTTTGTTATATTCTTGTATTTCTTGGTGTATAATTTTTAACCAAGGTACTGTCGGATAATTGTAATATCCGGCTACTGCCAATTATCCGGTATAATTCGCATGTCTGAAAGAATGATTTGTGAATTCATTTGTGTCATCAAATAAACCTAATTTTTTTTCCATAATCAATTGTTTTTACATAATGCTCCAAAATACTTGTATGCATTGTTTCATATAGTATATTTTTTAGGATTTTGCTCTTTTTTGTTATATTTCTTGTATTTCATGGTTTATAATTTTTAGCCGAGGTACTGTCGGATAATTGTAATATCCGGCTACTGCGAATTATGCGGTATAATTCACATGTCTGAAAGAATGATTTGTGAATTCATTTGTGTCATCAAATAAACCTAATTTTTTTTCCATAATCAATTGTTTTTACATAATGCTCCAAA
>CM063499.1:75835477-75840477 GCA_032207245.1 Pardosa pseudoannulata | reverse complement strand
TTTTATAATATAACAGATAATTGCACTTTAAAAATTTATTCCCGGAGAAGTTTTTATAAAATTTCTAATAAATACAAAAATTTAATAAAAAAATCGGGTTTTCTCAAAAGGTTTAATTTTTTAATAAATTAAATTATATCAATAATTTTGATGCAACACATTTCTTATACACTGGACTAGTGAATCACCTAAAATCTTTGCTTAGTTTACATTTGGTAAAAAATTTTGGTCCTTCAAAATCATACACATTGAATTTTTAATGAATTTTCGTTACCTTTATATCTAACTATGAGTGTACCGTCATTAAAAATTATCCAAATTTAAAGCTTTTAGGTCATTTACTAGTAAATTCTATCAAAAACATTCATAATAATTTTCAACACAATATTTTAAGAACTTTTTGAGAAATCACATTTCAAGTTTCGACATTTTATTAAAAATACCGTTCTGAGAAAAAAGCATTTGAAGTTTATGAAAGCAACTTTAACTGTTAAAAAATTAAAATGCATCTTTAAAATTCCCCACACTTTCTACCCACGCTAATTATTAAAAATACTAGAAAAATGTTTAAACTAATCTTCATGAAAATTTAAAAAGTTTTGTCCAAAAAATGCTTCTAAAAAATTCACAACTTCCGGTTCTGAAGTCGCTATTTCCGTTTTGTTTTGACAGCTGTCACTAATGTTTAAACAGCTGTAACCTTTCTTTAAAATGCCGCAGAGACAAAACAAAAAAAGCCTAAGATTTGAAATTTTACAATACAGAAATAAAAAAAAAAATTATGATTTTTGGCAAAAAATGAAGGATACCTTACTGAGTCTCAAGGATTGATAATCATAAGGATTTCACATTTTTATTACTATTCGACTTTCCATAACTTTTTTTTTTATTTCACACTAAAATGTCTAATTTGTTTTTAAAATCTGTTATATATCTCTTTATAATAACCTTAAATATTTATTAAAATAATTTTTAAAATAATATATATTTTTTATAATATATATATATATATATATATATATATATATATATATTTATATACATACAAAATAGTGCTGTTTATAATGTCAATAAAATTGTAAAATGTTTTTAAATATAATATATATTAACCTTTTATATAAAATAAAATAAAATATATATTTTAAAAATATTATAATATATATCATCGCAAACGTAATTAGATTAAATTAATATTCCCACATCGCCTGTACGGGGATTCGATACTGGGACTTCTCGTACTGAAGCCCGTCGCGCCGACCCCTGATCCATAGATACGTTGGCAGCGAAGGGTTTCGAGCGGCATTATAATAATTCCAATAAGTACGAAATTCTGTATTATTAACCCTCCAAGTGGAACACATCTAGGAAAAAATTCTCCAAAATACACTAATGTCAGTGGCCAAAAAGTTCTATGATTTTTACCTTCATTCTTTGTCGACTAGAATGGAATATGGAAAACCCATCCCCGTTATTGTCCTTTTACTTCTGGTATAGATATATAAATAGATATTATAGACTGTTAATTTTTAATACACATAAAGCTCGTCAAGCCTTGAATATTATCTCATAAGAAATAATTTATTCTAAAAGTACAAATAAAAATATTCTTTGAGAGACTTATTTATATTTTTTTTACGAAAGTCACCCAAGATATTTAAGGGGTGCAATTAGAGATATATCTGTTACCGCAAACGAAATGCTTCGAAATAGAGATTTACAAAGCCATGAAAAGCTATCAGCTTCTTTGTGCCTCAATGGTTAGGGATGCAGTTCCTAAAAAATAGACCTGACCCTCCTACCTCAAAACTCCATGGGGGAAAGCACTGGCAAAAATGTACATTACATCCACTTTTGAAGCGTTTTTGGAGGTCGAAAATTGTACGTTTTGAAGTTATCATAGGTTTGGCAGAATTGTACGTGCTAACCGCTTAGAGGGTTAATAAAAAACATTTTGTATCGGATCCAATTGTGAATCTAAACCATTCTCGAATCAACTTAATAACATACACAAAATGTTCTATTACAAACACACGGATAGAAGAATTTTATATGTAAAGACTCATGGGCCCATCCCTAGAGGTATTGATTGAGAACTTAGAGGACATTGTGACCACGAACCTTTTTTTACGTGCCGCAGTCACCTTTAAAGAACACGGCGGATCTTAGCCCCGCAACCTTCCAGTCACGTGAGCGCTGCCTTTGCGGACTGACCTACACCGGCTCATATTTCATTTTTTAAAATGTGTCAGAAATGTTTCACCAAGACATTGAATTTTAAAATACGCTAAAGAGATTTATAAAAATTTCGTTTCAAATGCTATAAACACTAAATGAAATAAAGAACAACGAAAAAGTCAAATGGAGTTTCATCATAGGTCTATAATGTATTTACTGTGGTTTGGTGTGGAGTGCTACGGTCTACTGTTTTACACACGAGGGCTAACGAGAAAAAGAAATAAAAAAAATCGAATTTTTGCAGGTTTAAAAGTGATGTATTAAAACTTTTTAGAGTTTCCTTAAAATCTATCATATTAAATGCAAAGATTGTATAGTTTTACAGGTTCTAATTACTATATTCCAATGGTTTTTTTTTTAAACGATTCAAAAGTGTATAACAATTTTAAAAATAAAAAAAGAAATAAAAAAATCGAATTTTTGCAGGTTTAAAAGTGATGTATTAAAACTTTTTAGAGTTTCCTTAAAATCTATCATATTAAATGCAAAGATTGTATAGTTTTACAGGTTCTAATTACTATATTCCAATGGTTTTTTTTTTTAAACGATTCAAAAGTGTATAACAATTTTAAAAATAAAAAAAGAAATAAAAAAATCGAATTTTTGAAGGTTTAAAAGTGTTGTATTAAAATTTTTAGAGTTTCCTTAAAATCTATCATATTAAATGCAAAGATTGTATAGTTTTACAGGTTCTAATCGCTATATTCCAATGCGGTTTTTTTAAACGATTAAAAAATGTATAACAATTTTAAAAATAAAAAAAAATAAAAAAAAATCGAATTTTTGAAGGTTTGAAAGTGATGTTCCCCCTTAACCCTTTAAATTACAAGGGAGTATGATCGCGCTTCTCAATACACTGTTCGAAAACGCGAGGAACGCGATCGCGCTTCTGGTTCACGCATGAAGTAATACGATCTCTATTTCATACTTGTCGATTCTTGTTTATCGTTTTGTTTATTCCGCAAGTGTATTTATAAAAAGTAGTATTATGGTATACATTACAACTTTATGTTGATAATAGTTTACGAATTGGAACGAGCGTACAGTAACATTTCTAGGCGATTTTTGCAAAACGTGTAATTTGTTTATTTGCGCGGAACTATTGTTAAGTTATTTTTATTTATATTTTCATTCTTGTATAAAAAAACTTTTTATTTATATTTTCATTCTTGTATAAAGAAAATTTTCATTTATATTTTCATTCTTGTATAAAAAAAACTTTTTATTTATATTTTCATTCTTGTATAAAGAAAATTTTCATTTATATTTTCATTCTTGTATAAAAAAACTTTTTATTTATATTTTCATTCTTGTATAAAAAAACCCTTTTATTTATATTTTCATTCTTGAATAAAATAACTTTTTATTTATATTTTCATTCTTGTACGAAGAAACTTTTATTTATATTTTATTCTTGTACAAAAAACCTTATTTACTTATATTTCCATTCTTGTAAAAAGAAACTTTTTATTTATATTCTCATTTTTACATAAAAAAACTTTTTATTTATATTTTCATTCTTGTATAAAAAAAATTTTTATTTATATTTTCATTCTTGTATTAAAAAACCTTTTATTTGTATTTTCATTCTTGTATAAATAAACTTTTTATTTATATTTTCATTCTTGTATAAAGAAACTTTTTACTTATATTTTCATTCTTGTATAAAGAAACTTTTAATTTATATTTTCATTTTTGTATAAAAAATATTTATTTCTATTTTCATTGTTGTAATAAAAAAAACTTTCATTTCTATTTTCATTATTGTATAAACTTTTTATTTATATTTTCATTCTTGTATAAAAAAACTGTTTATTTATATTTTCTTTTTTGTTTAAAAAAACTTTTCATTTAAATTTTCATTCTTGTATAAAGAAACTTTTCCTTTATATTTTCATTCTTGTATATAAAACTTTTTATATTTTTTCATTATTGTATAAAGAAACTTTTCATTTATATTTTCATTCTTGTAAAAAAACTTTTTACTTGTATTTTCATTCTTGTATAAAAAACTTTTTACTTATTTTCATTCTTGTATAAAAACACTTTTTATTTATATTTTCATTTTTGTATAAAAAATATTTATTTCTATTTTCATTGTTGTATAAAAAAACCTTTCATTTCTATTTTCATTCTTGTATTAAAAAACTTTTTTTTATATTTTCATTCTTGTACAAAGAAACTTTTTATTTATATTTTCATTCTTGTATAAAAAACTTTTTATTTATATTTTCTTTTTTGTTTAAAAAAAACTTTTTACTTATATTTTCATTCTTGTATAAAAAACTTTTTATTTATATTTTCATTCTTGTATAAAAAAACTTTTTATTTATATTTTCATTCTTGTATAAAAAAACTTTTTATTTATATTTTCATTCTTGTATAAAAAAAACTTTTTATTTATATTTTCATTCTTGTATAAAAAAAAACTTTTTATTTATATTTTCATTCTTGTATTAAAGAAAACTTTTTATTTATATTTTCATACTTGTATTAAAAAAACCAACTTTGTAGGCATTATAAAAATATCGTTAAGGCTTCCACCAGCAAAGAATCTGACGATAATGATTGGAATTATAACATTTACTTTTTGTTTTTGAAAATCTTTTCGCAAATAAAATGTTCCGAATTTAACTAAGACAAAAAATGTTTGAAAACCTATTCATAAACATACCTAAATTTTGCTTAGACGCCTCATAAGGCCTTGAATATTTTGTGCAAACACTTTTAAATATATTTGCATTCGGAATACAGTTAAAAGTAGA
>CM063499.1:75822977-75830477 GCA_032207245.1 Pardosa pseudoannulata | reverse complement strand
ACTATATAACGAATAATATAACCGAACTTTTAGATAATCATCTATACTTTTCTTTAAAAACTGTCTATAAAAATGAACATATTCTAACTCGAAGTTTTTGTTATAGATTTTAAAAAAAAATTATGTTCAAAACTTCGAAAGAAATACTCATGTTCGAAACCTTCGTTCTAAGGTTCTCAAATTGGATTCATTCACGAGCAATAGGATGCTATTTACATCTAAACAATATGGAGAACCGAATACATACAACATTATTTAACTCTGTTCAAATTAGATGTTTTAATGCCAAATTAAAAATAATGCTTTTATCAATGAGATTTACATGTTATGTATCTAATTAATATGTTGAAAATTTAGTTTTAATACCTTTTGAACCCATTCTTATCTTTTGTTTACACAGGCTATTAAAAAATTAAAATACTACACTATATTATGGAAATGTAAACCGTTCCATGAATCCTAATTCAGCTGAAAATGGTAAACTTCGATAATCGAACTTGGATAAGTCGAATATATTTTCAGAGAATTTGAGTTATCGATTTCCATTATTTTCTTTTCCTATCTAAAAACTAAAGATTTTATCATAGAATTTTAAGTTCTGAGGCAATATTAAAAGAAATAATATATATATATATATTTTATATATATATAATATTTATTATATATACATACATATATATATACATAATACATATATAAATAATACATACATTATATATAAAAAAACACACACACAAATATACAAATTTATATATAATATATATATATATTTATATATTATTATATATATATATTTATATATATCATAGAATTTTAAGTTGCGGTACAAATTAAAAGAAATATATACATTTATACATTATATATTCTCCTTTTCGACTTTGCTTAAATATTATATGAAATTTATTATCTCACGCCAGAAATCATATTTTGTCTTATACGTGAACAGGTGTTTTCAACTTTAACTTAGAAAGAATAATTTCAGAAGTGACTGACAGAGGAGCATTTAGCATCGTTCTTAAAATCAGTACATCTCGCTTCGAACCTCAGTATAAGGGACTTTAAAATGAAATCGCAATTTCTTTCATCTCATTAAGTTTTCTTATCTACGTCGAAATGATCGCTAAGTTCTTCCATTTTTATACATGTATTTTTTTAATATACCTCTTTATATATGTATATATATATATATTATAAATACACACATATATATATGTATATATATACATATATATATACATTTTTATATACTGTATATATACATATTACATATTATATACACATATATATATACATATATATTTTATACATATAAATATATAATATATATATATATATATTTATATTTTATTATATATATATATAGTAGCATATATCATATGACGGAATCAGTAAATTTTTCATTTTCATGAACTGTACAGTATTCTATGAGGTAGGTTAAAAAAAAACTGATTTGTTTTTTGGCTGATAATTATCTGTTACACGCTCAATAATTTGTTTACCTTCATACTCCTCTAAACTCTCCCTATACTGTGAATGCAGTTTAGTACTCTGAGTGCTCTGATAATCTGAGTGCACGTCGAATTCACTTAACAAACCGTGTGGTTATGTATAAAAATAAAATCACACATAAACAAATTCTTATTTTCAAGATATATACTTAACGCCAGATATTTATGAGTCCGTGAAATACTCCTGGACTTTTATGAAAAGAATTTGTTGTCAATATCGGTGGTAAAATTTTCATTGCAACAAAAGTTAATCGATGATTCAATTTAAAATTATCACATGTGTACCTAATCTATTATTTAAGACAATACAAAAGAAAATTATTCACGTAATATGTAAGTTCAGTGATAAACGTATGAAAATAATGCAAACAATATTTAATAATTTAAAATAAGAAATGATTGAATGAGAGGGTTTAAAGAATGACGTCATAACGCTAGAAAATGTTATTTTCATCTACTTACAGTGTGATAAATTGATAAAGTTAATTGCCTGCTCTTAATCGGGGTAAAAAGGCCTTGAAATAACGGCATTAAACACTCGAAAAGAAGAGGTGGATTTCGAATTTTTAATAACGACAGTATTTTCGCTGTGATATGAAGAATATTTATAGCATACTACCGTCTGCTATGGCTTATCGAGGTCGACGATGGCAGACGATAAAAGAGATATGATTGAAAAATGCTTGAAAAATGGAAAAGGGGGAAAGGGTTGGATTTTAGCTGTGATATGAAGTACATTTACACTAATTTATTTTAAATCGGATCGATAGTTTAGGAGAAGATAAACTTTGAATATTGCTAACCTAACTCATCAAGAATCTAATGTGAATACCTGTATCCATTCCAGATCCAACCGCTTAAATTCGGGGACAGACGAACAGATAACTTAGACTATTATTATATATACCGGGTATCTGCCAAAATAAAATGTTTCAAATCCATGACTTTTCATGACTTTCCCTGATTTAGCAGATCATTTTCCATGACTTTAAAAAGCTCTCGTTAAAGTATATATGAATAAAACTTCTGATGCACATACAATTAAAATATATGCTTTTAGAGAAATTACAGGAATTTTATCATAAAAAACTATAAACTTACTTTATAAGTGTTAATAAACTTACACACATAAAATAAATTGTGCTATCTACATACCTAAATTTAATCATATAGCAATTTTCAATCAAAATGTTTCCAATTTGAATTCAGGGTACTTTGGTATTATCCAGGTGACCATGAATAATAGCCAAATATAACCCTATAATGTTTATATACAATATCCCTAGATATAAACTTATCTTTTGTGCAAAAATCTTAACTAATTTTTATTAAAAAATTATTATTATATTAATAAAATTTTAATCTACAATTTAAGAAAAAAACCAGAATAATATACATTTACCCACCCATTAAGCTTTCTTGCTTTGAGTTTACAAATTTTACTTGGCAATAGGGTCAATAGGATAATACATAAATACCAAACTCAGTAACTTCAGCCAAATGACAAGTAAAAATAGAATTAAACAATTCAATGCATTTTTTTTTAATCGGTAGTTTAGCATTCCATGACTTTTACTCATTTTACTTGAAAAATCAAGACTTTCCATGAAATAATTAATCCATTGTCTAAATCCATGATTTTTCAGGTGTGCGGAAACCATGAATATGTTTAAATTTAAATTTATATATTCAGTTTAAGAAATTGAATTTTTGTTTTCTAGATAACCAAACACACACATTGATATATGTGTGTTTCTATTATTTTATACAGAACACACTTATATTTGCAACTCTATAATAGGATGATATATATTAGAATATATTAATAGATCGATATTTGGTAAACGATAAATCACACAAATAGTAAGATTCAGATAACATGCAGATCTACTTTTGACATCCAGAAATTTAAAATGTAATTGCGATTTTTTTGAAAGCAATATGTTAAAATTTAAATTTATGTATTCAGATGAATTTTTATTTTCTAGATAACCATAACACACACATTTGTATTATTTTATACAAAACGTCTATTTTATATAAAACGTTTTATATAAACGTCATAATGCTAGAAAAAAATGCTATTTTTACCTATTTATTATGTGATGGGGAAGAAATGGATTTCGAACGCTTTAAAGACGGCAGTATTTTTTGCAGTGATATGAAGCATTTTACACCAATTTATTTTAGAATCAGATGGATAAGTTTAAGAAAAGTTAAACTTGAATCGCTTTGAATTTCGCTAACCGTAACTCATTAAGAATCCAATATGGATTACTGTATCCATTCCAGATCCAACCGCTTCATCAATTCGAGGACAGACGGACAGATACCTTAGGCTATTATTATATAGAGGATTTAGATGTGAATTAAGATTTAATTCCTTCCCGAATTTCCGGAGCAACGCCAGATAAGCGACAAGAGAATGCTTCGACTTAATTTAATAAATACAAAATCCCCGAGTCGAAAGCATACGATACATCTACAACAGAAAGTGGGGAATGTTTAACATATTTTGATACAAGAAATGTTAAAAGATATTTAAACAGAATTGTTTTGAGAGAGAATTTTGCATCACTTGCGGACAACACAATGGGATGATTAGAATTTCAACGGCAAGAATTTTTACAAAACAGCTATCGAATGAAATGCCTCGAATTTTTAGCAAACAAACACGTTTCCCCAGTTACTGACACACCGAGAATTCGCTGGCTTGTTCCGATTACTGCAAGATGTATAATACATCAAAAAAAGCAAACAAACAAACAAAAAATTCTTCTCCCCCTCCCTTCTTTTTATTCGCGAACTTTTTGTTCGAACATTTTTCAATCAGTTTCTTTAATTAAAGACAAAAAAATTCCGCAGTCGCATTGCCGAACTTTTTTTTTTTTTCCAAATTTTCTTTTACTTCGATTACTCGAAGAAGGTGAGGTAAAGACTTATGTCTCTTATAGGTTTAAAACTTTGGCGTTCTATTAGTCACTAAGTTTTAAACATAGGGTGGGTTTAATTTTGGAGTACTAGGGTCTACATTTTGCAACACGAGGGCTAATGAGACCGGGACCTACTGCTTAAAGCCGATTCCGAACGGCTACGAACATCCATGCCATACTGGGATTCAAACCCACGAACTCTGGTTCCGAAGGCCAGTAGTAACCATTCAGCCATCGTTTGGCTTTAAACACAGGGAAACAATATTTATATATATATATATATATATATATATATATATATATATATATATATATATATGATAATACTATTACAATCAGGTATTCGAACCGCAATGAGGAATTTGCACATGTGGGGGATTCGAACAACTTAGTATTTTTCTGATAATTCCAGACTCCTAAATTCCAAGTATGTTCTCAAAAATGTAAAAACTGGGTTCATCATTTTAAAAATTAAATTTAAAGCGAAAATCAAGTGACATCAAAATGCTTAGTGATTGGTTGTGACGTCATCGTTCACGACATCCAATATTTTCTTATTGCTTGTAAGCGCGCACTATTTTACGATTTTGTCTTTGAAAGTTCTTGGTATTTCCTAGCTGTCAAAATGTATTTTTAATTAAACCTGAAGTTTTATTTTATCGATCCCGATAGCTTAATTTCTCAATTTGTTTTAAATGTCTCTTTTACCTGGATTTACCAAAGTACAGTCGGTCAACCTTCCAAAATTGACATGATGTTAATGTTTTCGTTCTTAGAAAAAACCCGGATTTTATGGGAGATGAAATATAATAATAATATGATATGCGATTTTTTTTAAAGGAATATGTTAAAATTAAAATTTATGTATTCAGAATAAGAAATTGAATTTTTGTTTTCTATATAACAAACACACACGTTTGTACTATTTTATACAGAATACACTTATATTTGCTAATCTATATAAGCTAATATATATTAGAACATATTAATATATCGATATTTAGTAAGCGATAAATTATAATATTAAAATTCAGATATCATTTAGCTCTAGTTTTGACATCCAGAAATTTAATATGATATGGGATTTCTTTGAAAGCAATATGTTAAAATTTATATTTATGTATTCAGATGAATTTTTGTTTTCTAGATAACCATAACACACACATTTGTATTATTTTATACAGAACACACATTTGCAACTCTATAATAAGATGATATTATATTAAAACATAATTATATACTGATATTTAGTAAACGATAAATCACAATAGTAAGATTCAGATATCATTTAGCTCTAGTTTTGACATCCAGAAATTTAATATGTTATGCGATTTTTTTGAAAGCAATATGTTAAAATTTAAATTTATGTATTCAGATTAAGAAATTGAATTTTTGTTTTCTAGATAACCAACACATACATTTGTATTATTTTATACAGAACACACTTATATTTGCAACTCTATAATAAGATGATATATATTAGAACATATTAATATATTGATTTTTGATAAACGATAAATCACAATATGATGATTCAAATATCATTTAGCTCTAGTTTTGACATCCAAAAATTTAATATGTTATACGATTTTATTGAAAAGAATATGTTAAAATTTAGATTTATGTATTCAGATTTAAAAAATTGAATTTTTGCTTTGTAGATAACCGACACACACCTTTGTATTATTTTATATAGAACACACTTATATTTGCAACTCTATAATGAGATGATATATATTAGAACATATTAACATATTGATATTTGGTAAACGATAAATCACAATATTATGATTCAGATATCATTTAGCTCTAGTTTTGACATCCAGAAATTTAATATGTTATGTGATTCTTTTTTAAAGCAATATGTTAAAATTGAAATTTATGTATTCAGATAAGAAATTGAATTTTTTTTTCTAGATAACCACCACACACATTTGTCTTATTTTATACAGAACACACTTATATTTGCTACTCTATAATAAGATGATATATATTAGAACATATTAATATATTGATATTTAGTAGACGATAAATCACAATACTAAAATTCAGATATCATTTAGCTCTAGTTTTGACACCCAAAAAATTTAATATGTTATGTGATTTCTTTGAAAGTAATATGTTAAAATTTAAATTTATGTATTCAGATTAAGAAATTGAATTTTTGTTTTCTAGATAACCGACACACACCTTTGTATTATTTTATATAGAACACACTTATATTTGTAACTCTATAATATGATGATATATATGAAAACATATTAATATATTGATATTTGGCAAGCGATAAATCACAATATTAAGATTCAGATATCATTTAGCTCTAGTTTTGACATCCAGAAATTTAATGTGTTATGTGATTTTTTTTAAAGTAATATGTTAAAATTTAAATTTAGGTATTCAGATTAAGAAATTGAATTTTTGCTTTCTATATAACCAACACACACTTTTGTATTATTTTATACAGATCACACTTATATTTGCAACTGTATAATAAGATGATATATATTAGAACATATTAATATATTGATATTTGGCAAGCGATAAATCACAATATTAAGATTCAGATATCATTTAGCTCTAGTTTTGACATTCAGAAATTTAATATGTTATGTCGTTTTTTTCAAAGTAATATGTTAAAATTTAAATTTATGTATTCAGATTAAGAAATTGAATTTTTGTTTTCTAGATAACCAACATACACATTAATATTTGCAACTCTATAATAAGATGATATATATTAGAACATATTAATATATTGATATTTAGTAAACGATAAATCACAATAGTCAGATTTAGATATCATTTAGCTCTAGTTTTGACATCCAGAAATTTAATATGTTATGTGATTATTTTGAAAGCAATATGTTAAAATTTAAATTTATGTATTCAGATTAAGAAATTGAATTTTTGTTTTCTAGATAACCAACACATACATTTGTATTATTTTATACAGAACACATATTTGCAACTCTATAATACGATGATATATATTAGAACATATTAATATATCGATATTTAGTAAACGATAAATGACAATAGTAAGATTGAGATATCAT
>CM063499.1:75792977-75817977 GCA_032207245.1 Pardosa pseudoannulata | reverse complement strand
TACCAAAACATTTATCTTTTTCATTAATCTACATATTTAAAATTGTAGTTTGTTATCTTACTCTGAACTGTTACAATATATTATATATATATATATATATATATATATGTATATGTATATATATATATATATATGTATATGTATATTATATATATAATATATATATAATATACGTATATGTATATTATATATATATAATATATATATAATATACATATATGTATATATATATATGTATATATATATATACACACATATACATATATATGTATACATGTATATACATATATACACATGTATACATATATATACATATATATACATATATACATGATATATACATATATACATTATATATACATATACACATATATATATGTATATACATATAGATACATGTATATATACACATATATATACACTAGCATATAGCCCATCATATGACGGGATCAGTAAAATTTTTAATATTCCAGAACTGTTAAGTACCCAATGAGGCAGGTAATAAAATGGTTTGTTTTTTGGCTGAGAATTATCTGGTTCACTCTCAATAGTTTATTTATCGTCATACTCCTCTAGAGTCTCCCGATCCTGTAATGCAGTTTAGAATCACATGGAATTCATTTAGTCAAACCATGTGGTTATGTATAACAAACAAACAAACTTCTTAATTTCCAAATATATATAAATTAAAAGTTAGATATTTAGTAGTCCTCGACTTATATGAAAAGAATTTATTGTTAATACCGATGATAAAATTTTCATTACAACAAAAAATAATCGATGATTGAATTTAAAATTATCACTTATATACTTAATCTATTATTTAAGTCAAATATAAAAGAAAATTATTTGCTTAATATGTAAGTTCAGCGATAAAACGTATGAAAATAATGCACGCGATATTTAAATAATTTAAAACAAGAAATGATTATATGAGATGGTTAAAGGAATGACGTCATAATGCTAGAAAAAAAATGTTATTTTTACCTATTTATTACGTGAATAAATTGATAAATTTAATCGCCTGCCCTTAGCCGAGGAATCCATTCCAGGTACAACCGCTTCAAAAATTTGCCGACAGACACCTTAGGCTATTATTATATAGGGGATATATACACACACACACACACACAATTCATACATACATACATACATACATACATATATATACACACACACACACACACACACACACATATATATATATATATATATATATATATATATATATATATATATATATATATATATATATATATATATATATATATATATATAGTTTTCCGTAAGTAGGAAAGGATGTAAAATACTTATTGGATTACGTTGATTCCTTGTTACAGCAACACCAGGTTTATTTTGAAGAAAGTAAGGAACTTGATGTTGGTAATATCAACTGCTAAAATATTTTTCTGCTTTGATTAATTATTACTTCCACGTTCAAATATGGATAGCAAATCTTTACATCTCTCCACTTTTTTGGATGTTATTAAACCTTTTCCATCGGTTTCACCCTTTGATTTTGATTTTGGTTTGGAGCGCTACGGTCTACTGTTTTGCACACGAGGGCTAATGAGACCGGGACCTACTGCTTAAAGCCGATTCCGAACGGCTACGAACATCCATGCCATAGTGAGATTCGAACCCACGAACTCCGGTACCGACGATCAGCGCCCTAACCCATCGGCCAGAGTTCGGCGTTTCACCCTTTGAAGAAGAAAACAATGAATTATTTTTTGAATATCAAATTTTTCTTAACTGGATTTTTGATGAAATTGATCAATCTCGGCAAAATAGAGCAAGATATTTCCTTAATTTTAAAAATCGCTGGCAATGTACTAACTAGCCAATCACAGGCCGAGTGAAATACCAGTATCCAGGCGCTTGTCTTACGAGAAAGGCTAAAAAAAGCTGAACCGAATGTAACTTATTGTTACAAACATGCACCTATTTTACCAAATAATTTTGTACATTTAAAATTTTATAATTTATTTTTATATGCTTAAAATAATTTATTCTAAAGTTCTGGAAAATATTTTTTAATTCCTGGTTGTTAAAGGTTAATTGGTTTTAAAAACCGGTGTTCCTAGCATTCGAATTTCGCAGAATTTATTTCCTTATATTAAAAGCAAAAACAATCGTGCAGATACGATATTTTGGAAACAATAGAATTGACGAAAGATAAACAAAAAGCAATATTATTAAATAATAAATTAAACAAACATTTTCCTCTTATTTCTGTCATGTGCGGAGGTGCGGATTATATTCTGTCATTGCGTCATGTGCGGAGGTAGAAGCGAATTTAAGATTCACCAGGAACTACAGTAGGTTCCGCTTAATATCATCAGTTTGGGACACCGTGATTTTGATAATAATAATCGATATGCAAAATTAGATAATTTACTCCCTCCTGTAATTCACACGTACTAAATTTCAAAATAAAATGAAAAAACTCACCTTATATGTATGTGCTGTATATTACCCTTTAAGGTATCCGTCTACGTTAAAAACCTCATTTTTTGCCAAAAATCATAATTTTTTTTATATCTTTATTGTAAAACTTCAACTTTTAGGCTTCTGAATCTGTTTCTGTTTTGTTTCTACGGCATTTTAAAGAAAAGTTACAGTCGTTTAAACATCAGTGACAGCTGTCGAAACAAAACGGAAGTAGCGACTTCGGAAGTTAAATCCTTTTAAAGAGCTTTTTGGACAAAAACTTTTTAAATTTTCATGAAGATTAGTTTAAAATTTTTTCTAGCATTTTTAATGATTAGTAAACACAATGAGAAAGTTTCGAAGCAAGAAAAGTGTGGAGAATTTTAAACATATATTTTAATTTTCAACTCCTCTTCTTAGCCCACTCTCCTGTTTCTAATCATGGATCTTGTTAGTGCTTCAACCACATTTGGCGAAATTGGCGTGCTTGCTGGCGTTTGGTATCTGGCGAGGGGATCGTAACTCAACAAATTGATACATAAACAAAAACAACATTTTGAGGAAAAATTTTACAAAAATTGAATATTTAAAATCTAATTGAATTAACAAAGAAAACACATAACATTCATACTAAATAGACTGAAACATTCACTTAATCACAATTTAAATAAACTGAGTGTGATTTTCATCACAAATTTGTGATTTAGTGTAAATTGTAAAATTAATTTAAACAAAAAAAACAAAAAAAAAAAAAGAAAACTGTATTGAAAATTTTATTGAAGAGGAGTTGTAAAATTGAAAAATTTTTTTCAATCTCTTATTTAATGGTTAAAGTTGCTTTCGTAAACTTCAAATGTGTTTTTCTCAGAACGGTATTTTTAATAAAATGTTGAAACTTGAAATGTGATTTCTCAAAAAGTTCTTAAAATATTTTGTTGAAAATTATTATGAATGCTTTTGTTGGTATTTACTGTGAATGAAAGCTTTAAATTTGGAAAAATTTAATGATGTTACACTCATATTTAGATGTAAAAGTAATGAAAATTCAAAAATTCAATGTGTATGATTTTGAAGGACAAAAATTTTTTACCAAATGTAAATTAAGCAAAGATTTTAGGTGATTCACTAGTCCAGTGTATAAGAAATGTGTTGCATCAAAAAAGATTGAAATAATTCAATTTATTAAAAAATTAGATCTTTTGAGAAAACCGTTTTTTTACTAAATTTTCTTCATTTATTAGAAATTTTATAAAAATTTCTCCAGGAATAAATTTTTTAAGTGCAATTCTCTGTGATAATATAAAAAATCTAAAAATGTAAAAGCATGAACTAGTTAGTTTCTACTGTAAAGAAAAAAGTTTTCCGAACGTAGACCGATACCTTAAATTATTTTAAGTATGAATTCTAGTTTCATTATAAGGTTAAATGTTCGTATTCTAGATATAAGTTTATATTAATACGTTTACTGTATACGTTTACAGTACTACATTTTCTTCATTTATTAGAAATTTTATAAAAACTTCTCCAGGAAAATTTTTTTAAGTGCAATTCTCTATGATAATATAAAAAATAAATCTAAAAATGCAAAAACGTGAACTAGTTTCTACGTTTAAAGAAAAAAGTTCTCCGAACGTAGACGGATATCTTAAAACATAAAAATTGTATACACAATTAAAAAAAATTGATCAATTGGTGACTGTCTACAAATTTTTCTAAGTTCATTGTTAAATTATTCGTAATCATAATGTTTTTTAAAGCCATCGGAGCAGTGTTGTACTCTACACTTCAACACTTTCAATGCATTTCTCATTTGAGCACTTGTGAAAGTGGCTCAATATCAAGAGATTCTACATCTGACTCATGAGTTCCATCATTCGTCTGCTTTTGCTATGACAATCTGACAGACTTATGATTCTGTTAATGTGGAAGCTACTGGGATGTTTTGATCTACTTCCACCCTTGAATAGAACTCTTTAGGGGTCATATCCCCTTCGTTGAATAGAACTCTTTAGGGGTCATATCCCCTTCGGGTTCCTTCTGAATATATTGTGAATATTCCTTCGAACTCTTTAGGGGTCATATCCCCTTCGGGTTCCTTCTGAATATATTGTGAATATTCCTTCGAACTCTTTAGGGGTCATATCCCCTTCGGGTTCCTTCTGAATATATTGTGAATATTTCTTTGCCAGTTAAAATGGGGTTCGAAAACGGATCCCATGAACCGATATAACGATCCCATAAAGCGATCATTTTTACATACAAATGAATAGAGAAAATCGGGACCAAGTGATTTCGATAACAGTAACCGATTGATAATATTAACCGCGATCACATTAAACGGAGTCCACTGTATATATACATATATAGTTATTTTTTACTGTACTTATATTTTAAACTGACAATACGAGGACCGTGTAATTTTCCACTCCTTTGTTCATTTCCCATTTCCCTAGGTGGACACCCCCCCCCCCCCCCCCCCCCCCCCCCCCCCCCAAACCCCCCCCCCCCCCCCCCCCCCACCCCCCCCCCCCCCCCCCCCCCCCCCCCCCCCCCCCCCCCCCCCCCCCCCCCCCCCCCCCCCCCCCCCCCCCCCCGCCCCCCCCCCCCCCCCCCCCACCCCCCCCCCCCCCCCCCCCCCCCCCCCCCCCCCCCCCCCCCCCCCGCGCCCCCCCCCCGACCGTATTTTCAAAAATTCAAACAACAACGAAGGTAAAGAAAAGATTATTTCTGAATATATTGTGAGTATTCCTTTGCCAGTTAAAATGAGGTTCGAAAACTGATAACATTAACCGATGTAACGATCCCATAAAGCGATAATTTTAACATACAAATGAATAGAGAAAATCGGGACCAAGTGATTTCGATAACAATAAGCGATTGATAACATTAACCGCGATCACAGTAAGCGCAGTCCACTGTATAAACGAGAAAAATTATAATGTTTACATGCTTAGAATTTAACAGTTTGGATGGATTTATTTTTAAATAAAAAGAGAAATTTAAAGCGGTAAATACTTTTTACCACTTTACCCACTTTTTTCCTGAACTAATTCCTTTTAAAATTACTTAGGGCCATATTCACCACGATTTTAATACTCGGATCTAACCGCGAATCAGCATTTTCGTATTCTTCAACGAGAATCCGCTGCTTTCAGCTCATTTTAATCTCCCGTTTCTGATTCCCCGAATTTGGAGGATTGATTGCCTAATCCACGGATACTACAATTTACGCATGCGCTCTGCGTTGAAAACAAACATGGCGAATAAATTTTCAGATATAGAAGATCTCGAAGTTTCGAAATTTTACAAATCCTGGAAAAAACAGATAGCCGCAGGAAAAGATTTGTGCATCCAGAAAGAATAAATGATTTGAATTGTTTGGATGATGTGGACTTTCGGTCGCGTTAGCGTTTTAATAAAAATACAGCTGAATCATTAATTCGAATGCTTACACGATTTCAGCTCCTTTGAAAAGAATAATGCTCTATCTTTTGCTGAATATTTTTGTTATTATCAAGGTTTTTCGCTACTGGATCTTTTCAGATTTTTCAGAAGAGATTCTGCCTCGGTTCATCAAATTCTTCCTTTTATATTCATTCTTATTTCGTCAGCAAATATCAGTAAAACAACACATCATTGACTAAGTTTATAATTTTCTCAAACGATATTTATGTTTGGTTGAGTAAATATGTAAATCAACTTAGCATGAGAACTACCCGGAGAATCTTGTTTATTGACCAATCAACATCGCTTACATTTTGCAATAATTAATCTATAGATCAAATCCATCATGGTGCATATGACACAGTTTAAGTCACAGTTAATGGGTGTGATCGCTGATTTACTGATTCCCTGATCCGATCTTGATCCTGGATACCCTGATTTTGGTGAATATGGCCCTTAATCAGTATCATGGTAAATAACAAACTATGTAAAGAAATATGCATTTCAAACTAGCTTAGGTTTATAACAACAATAAGGCAATTTGTCGCAACGTCACGAACTACTATAATGCCCTTCCCATTCATTTTCATGTTTACAACAGCCAATAGACAAACAAACAATAAACTGCCCTTCCGTTTAAAACTAAAGCCAGAATTGTCATAATTCGAGAATTTGCCCTACTGCGTGAAATCGCCTTATTATTAATAACCGCGAAAAGTCGCATGCGCTTATTTATAAATAAAAATTATTTCTTTTTTCAAAGAACAAGATGCGCAGAAATCTTACTTTTGTTAAAATACAGTCATTTGGTCCATCGCTCCTTAAATGTATTTTCATACAAAAATACATCAAATTCTCGTTTCTCGGTTTGACGTGCACCTAAATCCGCTTACAATATTACAGTCTATTTCCCAGACCGTTAAAAGTAAGCATTAAATAAAAAAAGATTAAGCGATTTTTCCTAGTTACCATTATGCACGATACCTTTTTTAAGCCTTATTTTCTGAATTAACCAGGCCGATTTTCCGGACGATATTTTCCGTTAGTTTAAACTTATTTATACAAAAAATTATTTTTATCAATGACGAAAAAATATCATTTATTTCCGATAATCTTTCAGTCATGTTACTGAATAATCAATATTTTCTAATAACGAATTATAATTACAACCTCTTGATAAGACAAGTGGTTTAATCCAGCTACAAATTAGTGTTATATTTATTCTCCATATAAGTAATCAGTGAAAACCACGTTAGAAATATATAATAATTAAATTATTTTCATATGTTAAATAAATAATATATTTTTTACATAATTATTGCAGGCCAAGTAGATTAATAAACGACGAATTTAACTGAATCTAGTTTAAAATGATTTTGATAAAAACAATGAATGCTATAGTACTGCTGTTTGTATCAATAAATGTGTAAATTAAAAAAGATAAATCTTCTAAATTTTAAGAATTACATTAGAAAATAATTGTAAATAAAAGAATTTTCATTTGGTATGCACGAAAACAGTTATTTTTAAGCAAAAAAAAAAAAAAATTATTTTTACGAAAACCGAAATGAACTATTAATTTTTTTAGTTGCAACGAAAACAAAAAAAAAATGGTTCGAAGTGGTTTAAAAATTCGCGTGCATCTTGAATTAAGGCTACAAAGATCATAAAAAAATTTCGATATTTCTGTATCGTCGAACTGTGTTTTACTTAATGATAAAAACTATTTTTTAATATTATCAAAATTTATTTATAGTTTACTAGATTTATCATATAATCAGTAAAATTTTTTAATTTTATTTTAAAAAAAGGCAGATAAAAAAAGTTTGATTTTTGTCAGTTTATCTGGTAAATCAATATGTTTTTTATATTTTCTAATTATACTAATGATTTATTTCATGATTTATTGAGAGTTATATGTTAAAAAAAAAAACATAAAAAAACAAATTTATTAAAGTTAGCTAAATCAATATTTTTGCCTAAACTTAGATTTTATTAATCGATTTGTTGTTAATACAATAAATCATTGCAGAAAAAATAATCGGTGTTTTATTTAAAATTAAAATATGACCAATATATTATTAATACAAATATAAAGGAAATTTTTTTACGTGATATATTTAATTCAGTGATAAAAATAAATAATGCTCCATATTTAATTTTAAAATAAGAAATGATTAAATTAGGTTTAAAGGAATGACGTCATAATGTTAAAAAATGTATTTTATCAATTATGTGATAAAATTAAATTTATCCAGCTTTGAAAAATAGTTTAAAAATGGCAATTATTTTACGCTCAAAATAAAATTATTTCGATTTAATGTCTACAATTTTCGCTTGTGTGATATTTATCATTATTTTTTAAACATGATTTTGAAAGATATGAATTTTGCTAACGTAACTCATCAAAAAATTATTTCTGATCCATCCAGTCACTTATAAAATTTTACAAACAGATAATTGTATTTTTATATAATTCTCATTAAACATTTTTCAGCAATCCATTTCTATCAGTTAAAAAAATGATAAAAAATTAAAAATTTGGCAAAATAAAAAATTGATTCGTCATCACAAAATGTTAGAAATTGTGTAACATAAATATTTTTTAAACATTCAAAATGTTTAAAATAAAAATTATTAGCACTCAATTACTAATAACATAATTTCTCTACTTACTTTTTTGCTACACAAATTGAGAAGCTACTGTTTAGGTGTATATTAACAACATAAGTGATTACTATTAACTGACAAATTTATCAAAATTGAAACACATATTATTAAAAGTTGTAAACAATCGTTTAAGTTTTTATAAATTATTGAAAAATAAAAATTTTGTTTGTCAATTGTCCGTTTACTTATAAAATATTACAAAGATCTGAATTTATTGTTTTATACATAAAAAAATAAAAAATTTCCTTAGACCAAATACACTGTATCGGGTTATTTAATTTGGAGTTTGATTTCATTTTTAACGATCGTTTTATATTTTATTTAAAAACTTTTCTCTATACCAGTTTAAAAAGGCTTTTTCATGTTTTCAAGGATTCGCAGACGAAATATATATGTTTTATGTTAATTGTTTAAAACATGTTTTCTTTTTCAATCCAGCTCGCAATTTTAAAACTGTTTTTACGCTGTTAAGCATTGAAATCAAAGCAAATTTTCAATTTTGGGATTTTTCTATTTTACATGCCTGTGCGATGTATTTTAACATCAAAAATGCATGAACGGAATCGACGAAACCAAAATTGCACGTAATTACCTGTTACAATATCGGCACTATTAACACCATTCACAGTTTCAGCCGCCTGGTTTGCATTTTCGCATTTATCAAAGAAAAACTGTAAAATGTACCAAATTTTCTCTTTGTTGACCACCATTTTTAACACACTGTTACTTACGACCAGGGTTGGCAAAAACTCGGGTTTTTTTCAGAAAAAACCCCAACCCAGTGGGTTTTTTAGGTTTTTTCAGGGTTTTTGGGCTTTTTTCGGGTTTTATCAGGGTTTCTTCTATACTTTAAAGGGTTTTAGATGCTTTTTTGGGGATTTGAAAACTTTTCAGGTTTTTTGTTATGTAAGAGGGCAGGATATATAATTAATTGTATGATTAAAACAAATTCAAAATGTTAATCACTTTTTAAAATTAAAAATTTTAAAAATCAATTTTAAATTATGCAGAAGAAATTTTTGTCTAAATTAAAGGAAATTTTGAAATCTTAAAATAAATTTTTTTCATATTATAAATTTTTTCTAATTTTAAAAAAACTAGTTTTGAATGGCGATTATTTTATAATAAAAGTTGGCTTTGAAATAGTTGCATTTGAAGTTTTTTTTTCAATAAAATATATTAAATGATTGCTCTATATTTATTAGCAGTATTGTCTTATTAAAGCATTCAGAAGATATTTTTTTAGTTAATTTGTAAGTTATATACAATAAGTAGCAGAATTAATTATATATATATATTATCCCCATGTTTATTATTTGCAGTTATACATATTTTTTACCAAATTTTTCTTGTTCATTTTTCGATTAATTTTATCACATGTAATACTTCAATATTCTTATTTTTTTTCATCATACATTCTTATTAACTTTGTTTAATTTAGATTTTATTGTATTTGTTATACAGATAACTATTTTTCCCTGAAAAGTTTTTAAGTTTTTGTTTTTTCTAGCAGTTTAGTCTCCTTCAAATTAAAAAAAAAAAGTTCTAGGATCATTGTCAAAGTTGAAATATGTAATATATACAGGGTATCTGCCAAAACAAAATTTTTCAAATCCATGACTTTTCATGATTTTCCCTGATTTAACGGATCCTTTTCCATGACTTTAAAAAGCTTTCGTTAAAGTATATATGAATAAAACTTCTGATGTACATACAAATAAAATATATGCTTTTAGAGAAATTACAGGAATTTTATCATAAAAAAACTATAAACTTACTTTATAAGTGTTAATAAACTCACATACATAAAAAAAATAAATTGTTGTATCTACATACCTAAGTTAAATCGTATAGCAATTTTTCAATCAAAATGTTTCCAATTTGAATTCAGGGTACTTTGGTATTATCCAGGTGACCATGAATAATAGCCAAATATAAATCTATAATGTTTATATACAATATCCCTAGAGATAAACTTATATTTTGTGCAAAAATCTTAACTAACTTTTATTAAAAAAATAATTATTATTATATTAATAAAATTTTAATCTACAATTTAAGAAAAAACCAATAATATACATTTTCAATAGCTTTCTTGCTTTGAGTTTCCTTGGTGAACAAATTTTACTTAGCAATATGGTCAATAGGATAATACATAAATACCAAACTCAGTAACTTCAGCCAAATGACAAGTAAAAATAGAATTAAACAATTCAATGCATTTTTATTTAATCGGTAGTTTATCGGATCCACGACTTTCCATGTTTTTTACTCATTTTACTTGAAAAATTAATACTTTCCATGACAAAATTAATCCATGATTTTCCATGACTTTCCAGGTGCGCGGAAACTATGTATATATTATAGATTTAATTCAATATATTTATTATTAGTTAAAAATGTGGAATTTTAAATAAAGATTTTGAGAATCCAATTTTGAAAAAACCCACTTGGGTTTTTTCGTGTTGGGAAAATGAAGCCTACCCTGCTTACGACTGAATGGACCAAACAAAAACAAAAAAAAAAAGTGAAATGTCACCTTGACAACGCGCATAAATTTGAAATTGTTTGATTGATGCTTTACGAAATATCGATCACTACCGCCATCTACTGAAAAAAAAAATAATAATGGATTTCTTTTTCCCCAACCTAATATTAATTATCTACATTTTTATTATCTTAATAAAAGTATTTTCAAAGTTTTTTCTTCATGTAATAAAGTAATTGTAATTGAAATGGATTTTTTTAAAGGACTACCCTTTCTTGATTTGTGAAGCATTTGTCGAAGATAAAGTGGCCCGTAGACTAAGAGAAGTCTGATATCACTGGAATTGAGCATTCGTTTCAGCTGTTGGATTCGAATCTAGGGACTTCCGAATCCGAAATGGAACACCGCACCTATTTGGACGGCATCCAGTTGGCTAGTCAAAAAGTATTAGACCCTAGTTTTAGGAGAAATTTACCTGGAAGAAAGTTACTTTAGAATGACAAGTTCACACACAGTTTTTTATGTAAAGAGCTACACTAGTGAAACGCTTTATCCGACTTTTTTCCTTTTCAAAACTTGGCAAGGAACAGCGGTAGTGATTTCCAGATGTAGAGAACAAAAGAGAACAACGTAAATTCGACACAGTGTAGGCGCCGATATCTCAATACCAGAAACAAATGTCAAAAAAAATAACTAGTAAATTAACGAGAGCGGACTGTATTGTGTTCAATTTTATTGCTAAACATACTAAAGGTTAGGGATGCAATGGATGTCACTTCGGCCGGATAACGGAATGCAGGCGTACAACTGCTGAGGTACTTTAAAAAAAGTGAGAAAAGTGACAAATAATACAGAATAAGTGACTAAAAAGTGACTAAACATTGAAAAAAAAAAGGCGATTTTTTTTTCTCCTCTTGATTACAGATGCTATTATTAAGATTTTCTATTTATTTTAACTCTAAATCAAATGATTCATGCAAGACATGATTTTAGCATCAAATACAAAAAAGGTTAAAAATTTTGTTTAACACAACTCAACATTGCTTTTTATTCAAGAAAATCTATAAATTAGATTTTCTGCATACATTAATGATGTTTTGAAATATGTACATAGCTAGATTAGAGTATCTAAACAAAAATTGTGAAGAAAAAGAAAAAGAGAAATGTGTGCTTTGACGTAAATTACTTTAATGTATTAAATGTACATTTCAGTACAAATGTAGATTTCAGGAACTTCTTTACGACTTTTTAAAATCACTCATTTCTAGAAACCATAAGACTAGTTACATTTTAAAAAGAAAAATAATATTAGAGCATCCCACTTTTGGTCTTTTATTAAGATATTTTGTTATTAATTCAGATTTTCTTTATTCAACAACAGAATTTTGCTGTGATACACCATGAAAAAAGTGACTGTTTACTTAAAAAAGTGACTAAAAGTGATCAATTGTAAAAAAAGTGACTAAAGGTGAGAAAAGTGACGGAATTGCAAACCTGCTATGCAACTACTGAGGTACTTTCAAAAAGGTGAGAAAATTGACAAATAATGCAGAATAAGTGACTAAACATTGAAAAAAAAAAAGCGATTTTTTTCTCCTCTTGATTACAGATGCTATTATTAAGATTTTTCTATTTAACTCTAAATCAAATGATTTATGCAAGACATGATTTTAGCATCAAATACAAAGAAAGGTTAAAAATTTTGTTTAACACAACTCAACATTGCTTTTTATTCGAGAAAATCTATAAATTAGATTTGAATACATACAATACATTAATTTTATATTCACAATTTTCTGCATATATTAATGATGTTTTGAAAAATGTACATAGCTAGATTAGAGTATCTAAACAAAAACTGTGAAGAAAAAGAGAAATGTGTGCTTTGACGAAAGTACTTTAATGTATTAAATGTAGATTTCAGTACAAATGTAGATTTCAGGAACTTCTTTACGACTTTTTAAAATCACTCATTTCTAGAAACCATATGACTAGTTACATTTTAATAAGTTAGCCCTCGTGTTGCAAAAAGTAGACCGTAGCACTCCAAAACCAAACCAAAACCAAACCATTTTAATAAGAAAAATAAGATTAGAGTATCCCATTTTTTTATTAAAATATTTTGTTATTAAATCAGATTTTCTTTATTCAACAACAGAATTTTGCTGTGATACACCATGAAAAAAGTGACTGTTTACTTAAAAAAGTGACTAAAAGAGATCAATTGTAAAAAAAGTGACTAAAGGTGAGAAAAGTGACGGAATAGCAAGCCTGCAGTATGTTTTACACTTCAAATACAAAAAAGGTTAAAAAATTTTGTTTCACACAACTCAACATTGCTGTTTATTCAAGAAAATCTATAAATTAGATTTGAATACATACAATACATTAATTTTATAATCACAATTTTCTGTATACATTAATGATGTTTCGAAATATGTACATCGCTAGATTAGAGTATCTAAACAAAAATTGTGAAGAAAAAGAAAAAGAGAAATGTGTGCTTTGATGTAAATTACTTTAATGTATTAAATGTACATTTCACTATTAATGTAGATTTCAGGAACTTCTTTACGACTTTTTAAAATCACTAAATTCCGGAAACCATACGACTGATTACATTTTAATAAGAAAACTAAGATTAGAGCATCCCATTTTTCGTCTTTTATTAAAAAATTTTGTTATTAATTCCGATTTTCTTTTTTCAACAACAGAGTTTTGCTGTGATACACCATGTAAAAAGTGACTGTTTACTTAAAAAAGTAACTAAAAGTGATCAATTGTAAAAAAGTGACTAAATGTGAGAAAAGTGAAGGAATGGCAAGCCTGAATTTAGTGCGTGTGAATTAAAGGGGGTGGGGTAAATTTATCTAATTTTGTATATCGTTTATTGTTATCAAAATCACAGTGTCCCAAACTTATGTTATAAATTGAGATGTTGCATTTATTTTTTTAAGATATAAAAAAAATTTCCGGTAAGTTTAAAAGTTATGATTAAAAATATAAAAGACACTTTAGTGATTTCTGTGCTTAGCAGTAGATTTAGCAGTTGTTTACTTATTTTAAATTGATTTTTCTCAGAATGCAAATTTCTAATTTTGCCCGCGAGATTTCTCAAAACCTATTTAATATTTTTCCACAAAATTTTCAGCATTTCAGTATAATGATGTAATTGAACAAAAATATTGTTAGTAGTAATATTTTTTCATTTTACAGAGGCAAGCACGTGTTAAAATACCTCACCCCGAAAGGGGTAAAATTATAAACATATTTAAAAATATAAAATGTGCTTAAACTTATGGGTTTTTAGTTAGATTCAATTTTAGAAGTTTATTAAAATCCTAAAATTTAATATTTTTTATAGCAGTGAAAAGCTGTGAGTTATTGGTGTAAAACAACTATCCCCTGTATAATGATAGCCTAAGTTATCTGTCCGTCTATCCTCGAATTGATGAAGTGGTTGGACCCGGAATGGATACAAGCATCCATATTGGATTCTTGAAGAGTTAGGTTTAGCAAAATTTAAAGCGAGGAAAGTTTATTTTCTCCTAAATTATCGATCTAAATCTAAAACAAATTAGTATAAATAGGCTTCATATCGTAACGACAAATACTGTCGTCTTTAAAACGTTCGAAATCCATCCATCCCCTTCCTTTTCACGAGTTTAATGCCATTATTTCTAAAGCCCTATTTTCCCCGGTTAGTTAATATTGGTTTGGTTTGGAGTGCTATGGTCTACGTTTTCGCAACACGAGGGCTAATAAGACCGGGACCTACAGTTTAAAGCCGATTCCGAACTGCTACAAACATCCATGCCACAGTGGGATTCGAACCCACGAACTCCGGTACCGAAGGCCAGTACCCTAACCAATCTGCCATTGTTCGGCCTTTTTCCCCGGTTAAGAGCAGGCGATTAAGTTTATCACTTTATCACATGATAAATAGGTAAAAATAACATTTTTCTCTAGCATTATGACGTCATTTCTGTAATTCAAATAATTTTTTATTTTAAATTATTTAAATGTCGTCTGCATTACTTTCATACGTTTTATCACTGAAATTAGGTATTACGTAAATAATTTTCTTTTACATTTGTCTTAAATAATAAGGCGATTTCACGCAGTAGGGCACATCTCTACTTATGACTTTTGTTTGAAGGGCAGTTTATTGTTTGCTTACTGGCTGTTGTAAACATGAAAATGGATGGGAAGGGCATTATAGTAGTTCGTACCATTACGCGATTAAGCACATACAGGGTATCTTCCAAAATAAAATTTTTTCAAATTCATGACTTTCCCTGATTTAGCAGATCATTTTCCATGACTTTAAAAAGCTTTCGTTAAAGTATATATGAATAAAACTTCTGATGTACATTAGAGAAATTACAGGAATTTTATCATAAAAAAACTATAAACTTACTTTATAAGTGTTAATAAACTCACATACATAAAAATAAATTGTTGTATCTACATACCTAAGTTTAATCCTATAGCCATTTTTCAATCAAAATGTTTCCAATTTGAATTCGGGGTATTTTGGTATTATCCAGGTGACCATGAATAATAGCCAAATATAACCCTATAATGTTTATATACAATATCCCTAGAGATAAACTTATATTTTGTGCAAAAATCTTAACTAATTTTTATTAAAAAATAATTATTATTATTGTATTAATAAAATTTTAATCTACAATTTAAGAAAAAACCGGAATAATATACATTTACCCACCCATTAAGCTTTCTTGCTTTGAGTTTCCTTGGTGAACAAATTTTACTTGGCAATAGGGTCAATAGGATAATACATAAATACCAAACTCATTAACTTCAGAAAAATGACAAGTAAAAATAGAATTAAACAATTCAATGCTTTTTTATTTAATCGGTAGTTTAGCGGATCCATGACTTTCACTCATTTTACTTGAAAAATCAAGACTTTCCATGACAAAATCAATCCATTGTCTAAATTCATGATTTTCCATGACTTTCCAGATGCGCGGAAACCATGCACATATCTGATAATTTTAAATTTAACCATCGATTATTTTTGTTGCAATGAAAACTTCATCATCGTTATTGGCAACAAATTGGAAAATTAAAATTTTACTGATCCCGTCATATGATGGGCTATATGCTAGTATCAAATATCAGTATAGCAGACTTACCTCAGATTTTACTTGTATAATTGGTATCACTGCTTATACAAAGCCTTAGGATAACATAAAAATGATATCGATATATCGGTTGAGACAGTCTGGTTAAATGGAGAAGAGACTTATACTATGAAGGGGTTTGGCTGTACTCCAAGAAAAGCTTAAACTGTTCTTTCCTCTAGTTTTTTCTCTCTAGCCAGCTGATAGCCATTCGAACGCCAACCAATAAGTCCAAGATACACTACATTTAGTCTGAACTTTCGGGCGCAAACCGCTACAATTACAGTTAACGGGTCAGAAAACTGTTAAATATTAAGGTGAAATGATTCAGTGACTATTTTTCGTCTCTCCCTAATATTGTTTATTTCACACTAAAATGTCTGAAAATTTTTTTTGTAGAAATCTATTGTATATCTCTTTAATAAACTAACCTTACATGCTTATAAAATAATTATTTTTTAATATATATGGATGTAATATTAAAATACCTTATTTACATATTTTAATATTAATTTAATTTTCTTTTTTCTTAAATTACGTGTTTTTAATTTTGTTCATAAATTACGTTGGGGTTTCTGAGGCAATTCTGATTTTTCCCTCCAGACAAGCTATAAACTTAATACAGTCTCTGTCTGTACTTCTTTGACCAACAGTAAACGCGTTCTCTTTAGACATGGGTATTTTTATCACGTGATCAAGTGTGCTTAGGGATTATTCGTAGTCTTTTTACCTGAGAAATCCCTAATTAAAAAGTGTGAGTGCACGATGTAAACTCCCCGCTAGATTTGTGCTGTTTCTCTTTTATTGTACGGCCAGACTGCATGATACATATTAATTAATAGAACTTAGATTTCTCTTGGTCGAGTAGCTCTACTTCTGAGTATATAGGAAGCATTGGCATATATATATATATATATATATATATATATATATATATATATATATATATATATATATATATATATATGTATATATATATATATGTATATATATATGTATATGTATGTATATATATATGTATATATATATGTATGTATATATATATATATATATATATATATATATATATATATATATATATATATATATATGTATATATATATGTATATATATATGTATGTATATATATGTGTGTGTATATATATATGTGTGTGTGTATATATATATGTGTTTATATATGTGTGTGTATATGTTACGGCCAAAGCCCGAAGTTCGGCCAGTTCCCGAATTGGCCGGCCACTTCCCGAAGTGCCCGGAACTCCCCGGCCAATGTTCGATGTGCTGAAGCAAGACTGTTCCGTAGGGGGCACAGTTGTAGATTCCGATGTGATGACGACATGCACATGGTAGCAAGGACAGTGTGTTACATTTTCAGTGTATCTGGCATCCAAGTATCGAATCACGAATCTGGTAATGTGTTATTGTTTACGGGTCCGCCAACTAAATAGTTTCGATTGTGGGGGTAGTGTGCTTTCCCTGGATAAGTAAGCCATTTCATTATTCGTTTGTTTTTTGTATATTTCTATGGATAAAACTGAGCTTCAAGAATTTCTACAAGCTTAAAAATTTATAGTTCAATACTATTATAATTATATTTATAGTATTAATCCTTTATAGTTTCACCTAAAACTTTAAACATGTATATTGAATGCTAAACCCCGAAAGGGATCGCCGCGTAGTTAGAGAATATCATATTGTTTGTCTATAGATTTTTTCCCATGACTTCTCCTGACGAAACTAGAATGCTGGTGGAAGATGACGCACATGCAAATGAGGAACCAACTTTTGATATGAGAACCGTGTTCTTAGGGAAATTGAATATATTGCTGCAAGAGAAAGCAAAAAATAGCTGGATCCTCAGCAGAGACGAGTACTGTACTTTCATAGAGGACGTTAAAAACGGTTAATCAAAGCAGAAAAAAGAAAGTGTTGATTATCGTCGACTAAGAAAATATGTTATTAAGGTTGAAGGAAAAAAATTATTGTGCCAGTAACAGAAGACAATAGCGTTATTTTGTACTAGTTGCACACAGAAGAGTTTTTCGACTTGCTACATGATACTCACTTGAAAATTGAACATGAAATTCGCACACGGATGGAGAAGGAGTTGCAAACTAAGTACAAAATTGTCACCAAGGAGATCAGTAAATTATATCTCCGCTTATACAAACAGTGTCAGACCAAATTATCTAATCCCAAGAAAGGTCTAGTTTCCAAACCTTCGATATGTAAATAATTGAGCTCAAGATGCCAGGTAGATCTTATCGACATGCAAAGTAACCCAGTACCAAATTCAAGTTTATACTCAATCACCAGGATCATTTAACAAAGTTCATGTTATTGAGAGCTCTGAAAGTTTTCCATTTGGCAAGAAAAACTACTTACATTGGCATCCGTGTGCTCAGAGAAAAAAATCATTACGAACCCTTGCCTCTTCACAATCGCTGACCGGCGGCCAAGACTACACTCGATGCAGTTGCACTACTAAGTGCTCAACAAATCGCTGCATATTTAAAAATAACAGACTGCTGTGCAATTCAAAATGTCATAAAGTTCATCTTGTTGTAACAAGTAATGATACCAATAATTTTCTGTAATAAACTAATTCAGTAGATAATGTGATTATCTTTTAGTTTGTTTGTTTTCTCCAATGGAGAGGAAATTTTCATAAGGGACCAGGAGGTTTCTGGTACTGTGAGATCCTTAATCACTAAAACTTCTCCTTTTAGACTACAGCTCACCTAGGGCCATCTTAGCTCCTTGGCCTTTGTACCGAAGGACGATCCTAGGCGCCTAAGAGGGGCGGATTCTTCGGAAATCTCCTATAATGTGATTATCATTAGCATTACAGAATACATATACCCAAAATTTGCTTATGACCTTTTTCATCTGACTTTGGCCGATCATCTCAAGCCAGTTCCCGAATTGGCTGGCCAAACCCCGAAATCACGGAAATATCGGACATTGGCCGGTAATTGTGAGGCGATATTGGCTATTTCGCGATTTGGCCGGCCAATTCGCGAACTGGCCAACTTCGTACTGTATATATATAAACATATGTTACGGCGCGAACTGGCCGTAACATATGTTTATATATATATGTGTGTGTGTGTGTATATATGTGTATACATGTATATATATATATATATGTATATATGTATATATATATATATATGTGTATATATATATGTATGTATATGTGTATATATATGTACATATGTATATATGTATATATATGTATATATATATATATATATATATATATATATATATATATATATATATATATATATATATATAAATCAAAGATTTTGAAGGTTTGGGTTCCTAGATTTCTTAACAAAAAGCACTATTACTTAAGGTGATTTTGTACCTCCCATACAGGACTCCTTTCGCTAGGGTTTTCTAAATTTATTTTGTCTCTGAGCATTTGGAGTATTTTTTAGCGGGAATACATCTCTAATTTACAGATATGAAAGTAAAAATAATTGTGATTTTTATTTTACGTATTTGACAAATTTAATATCTCACAAGATCGTAAAATTTAATAACTCCTTGCAAATCCTATCTTTTTATCAGTAACAGTGTGATTTTACTTTCAAAATAATCAATTTTATTAAAACTGCATGGGTAAAAACACAGAGATATTATGATTTAATAACAAACATCTTTCAAAACAAAAACAACTGCATAAAAAGTTTCAGATTTTTAATATGTTATATTACCGTGCTCAGCCAATTTTGTGAGACGTATGTCCATTATTATTTATTCTCATGCATAACGGGAAAGAAAAGGAGAAAAACAGAAGAACATTATTTGTTAATCAAACAGTTTTTCCTTATCCTTGCAATTATTTTGTTACCTTCCAATGTTGTGCTTCAAATCTCTAATTTTCTTCATCTCCTCGTTTTTTATTCTATCCACGTAACATCTGTTATTGGAGAGGCTTATTGGATGTTGGTGTGTTGTATACAAGGAAACATTTATCATTTCAAGGCGAAATAACAAATTTTCCCAACGCCGAATAAAAAATATATGAGAAGGAAATAAGTCTTTATATTGCTGTCTATCAAATCAAATTTTACTGCTTTTCATGTAGAAAGGAAACATGTGCTATATGTTATATGTTACGGCCATAGTGAGAAATTCGCTGTTCTATAGAACTAGCATACAGTCCGTCATATGACGGGATCAGTATAATTCTTAATTTTCCAGAATCGTAAAGTACCTTATGAGGCAGGTAAAAAAAATGTTTTGTATTTTGGCTGAGAATTATTTTGCAACAAAAAATAATCGATGATTCAATTTAAAATTATCACATATGTACCTAATCTATTATTTAAGCCAAATATAAAAGAAAATTATTGACGTCATATCTAAGTTCAATGATAAAAAGTATGAAAATAAGGCATAATTTAAATAATTTAAAATAAGAAATGATTCAATGAGATGGTTAAAAAGGAATGGCGTCATAATGCTAGAAAATTGTTATTTTTACCTATTTATTAAGTGATAAATTGATAAATTTAGGGCCATATTTACCAAAATCGGGGTATCCAGGATCAAATGACGGATCAGGGAATCGGTAGATCAGCGATCACATGCCATTAACTGTGACTTAAACTGGTATCATATGCACCATGAGTAGATTCCCCGATCTACCGATCACCTGGCACAAATTTGTAAGCTATGTTTTGATTGGTTGGTGACCGAAATTCTCACCCGGTTGCGTGCGCATCGTGTTATTTATATGGCGAAAATTTCAAGTCTTTAGTTTATAGTATTCGGCGCAATATTATTAATTTTACTTATGCTAAAGTTAATATATAATTTTTCCAAATCGCTCTAGTGAGCCAAAAATAATTCAAAGCATAGCATATTTAGCTTGGATTTAAATGTTATATTATACCCAAGATTTATTTTGATAAGAATTTAATGATTTTACAATTCGTCATTCTAGCTAAGTTTGTAGCACATAGCTGTACTGTACTTTTATTTAAAGACAACGCAATCGAAAAATCATAGAGTCGAAATCATTTGTTCATACAAGTATTCATTCCAAATCATTTGTTCTATGTAAATGCACAAATCTTTGCCGTTCTGCTCAAAATTCTTAAATATTCAAGATTTTTTTCAAATCTGATAACTTATCCGCCATGTTTGTTTTCAACGCAGTGCGCATGCGTAAAATGTAGTATCCGTGGATTAAGCAATTAATCCTTCAAATTCGGAGGATCAGAAACAGGAGATTAAAACGAGCTGAAAGCCGCGGATTCTCGTTGAAAAATACGAAAATGCTGATCCGCTGTTAGATTGGAGTATTAAAATCGTGGTGAATATGGCCCTAAATCGCCTGCTCTTAACCGGGGAAAATAGGAGTTGAAATAATGGCATTAAAAGCTGGAAAAGACGGGAAGGGGTGGATTTCGAACGCTTTAAAGAAGGCAGTATGTTTCGCTGTGATATGAAGCCTATTTATATCAATTTATTTTAGAATCGGATCTATAGTTTAAGAGAAGATAAACATTACTCTCTTTGAATTTTGCTAACCATGGATGCCTCTATCCATTCCAGGTCCAACCGCTTCATAAAATCGAGGACAGACGGACAGATGACTTAGGCTATTATTATATAGGGGATTTCGAGACAATGTATAGGATGCTTGAACTAGAACGTCAAAGTAGAAAACTATGTGTGGAAAAGGGAAAGACGAACTATGATCCATGGTTTTTTCCTTTTGTATTTTTTTTTAAAGTTTTTCCCTTGTCGAATGGCAACGGAAAAAAAGAAGAACGATTTCTTGATTTTATTTCGTTTTTTTGAGTTGTTCTCTTATAATCTATATATAATGTACGTGTTTCAGGGTTTCGTCGTGCTAAATAAATGTATTATTCGTTACGAAAGGCTTCATTTTTTAAATCGTGATTGAAGTTATTTTTAAACAATTTTTTAATAATTTGCAGCATTTGGCTTTGTAAACTGTTGAATAATTAATTCCCGATAAAGTTTGGATTAATTAAGTGAGAATATATAATTCTATTACAATGTCGCACTATGTCTTAATTAAAGATGCCAAAAAGGCAAGGAATAGAATGTTCGGATGCCTTTGAATTTTAGTAAACATCGTCAATAATTTCACCAAATTATCCAAGGACTTCCCTATTCTTAAATATGTTCAATACTCATACTCTTTAATAGTGAGAAATTGTCGAGCTTTCTAATGATAAACAAAAATTCTTATACACTTACAAAAGCTCTTTGACTTCTTTATAGTAAAATAAATTCTTAAAAAGTATGGAAAATCGTAATACGAAAGAACTAAATATAAATTATTCCAAGCAGTTCAAATTTTACTGCCCACAAGTTGAGAAGCATTTTTTTTCATCCACTTCATGGAGTCTGTCGTTTGTTTGTGACTCAAATTCTTTAACTTATTTTTATGGCATCTTGGGTACTACTCTACTGTAGTTGAGGTATTTCATAGGTGATATCAGAGGCATAATGTTGTCATAAGTAGTTATTATGACACGGCATATAGATTAATCTCTTGTACTTTCTAGAAATAAGTGTAAAAGTGCACCAAATTTAAAAATCCCTAGTGAACCTGTACTTACGTCTATCACTTATTTCTTGTATCTGTCGTTTGTTTGTGACTCAAATTCTTTAACTTATTTTTATGGCATCTTGGGTACTACTCTACTGTAGTTGAGGTATTTCATAGGTGATATCAGAGGCATAATGTTGTCATAAGTAGTTATTATGACACGGCATATAGATTAATCTCTTGTACTTTCTAGAAATAAGTGTAAAAGTGCACCAAATTTAAAAATCCCTAGTGAACCTGTACTTACGTCTATCACTTATTTCTTGTATTTAAGAATGAATAATTTAGTTATATAAAAATAAAATTTTAAATAATAAAACCTATAGAAAGTGTTAGTTTTCTTTAAACATTGACAATTGGGATATATAAATATATTCCTGGAACATGACGACTTTTAATTTATTTAAAAATAATAGTATCATGATGATAAAACATAAAAATTATATATACCTATAACAATAAATTAGTTTTTGTTTAAGAAATGGCAACTACGAAATAAAAACAGATTTGATAGAACATGGCGAGATATTAATTACTGAAAATAAAAATCTCGCCAATGTGATAAAATAGAAAAGAAAAGTGATTTACTAAAAAAAAATTAGTTTAGCGTTTAGCAGATACGAAAATAGTCTCATATACATATACGCCATCATATATTTATATATATTGTCAAGAAGATTCGAATGAACACACCGTTTAACTTAACAGAAGAATTTATTGAAGCTAAGTAGCAACTCGCAACTTTACAAGATCGGGAAGTTGCCTACAGCTAGTGGGTATCAGCTTTTATACCCGAACAGAATATTCGAGAAATAACTAATTTACATATTAAAGAAAGATCTAGAATATTCAAGAACATGAGGAAACAATAAATAACATTTTTAAATTAAAATTCCGTACTTTGGATAAACAGCCATGGCAAGCATCGAACCCACAATATTCGGGTCTGGAACGGGTGCTTTGACCATTCGGCCACTCAGCTCGTTGACTAAGCTTCTTTATGCGGCAATATCTTTCCAGTGCGTCCCACGAAACCCGAAGTTGAAAGGGTAAGAGCATTTTGATATTTATTTTTTCGATAAATGCTCTTCCCTTAAGGTCGAAATTTAATACTATGTATATTCATACTTTTCTAAAGGATTAAATTAAGGCTAGATCATACACTGATATATAATCAAATATTGATATAGTTTAAATATATCGATAACAATATTTAAATTTGTTCTGCTGAAACAGTAGACTCCGCTTAATGTAATCAGTTTGGGACACAGTGATTTAAGAACAATAACCAATTGATAACAATAAACGATATTCAAATTTAGATAAATTTACCCCCTCCTTTAATTCACACGTACTAAATTTCAAAACAAAATGAAAAAAAAAATTGTAATGTAAAAACTAAAAATTGACTAAAACTTGTAACGTAGCTGTAACGTTTTATAAATTGTAACGATTATTAGCAGTGCGAAAATATTCTTCTATGAAAAAGGACATTTATTAAGACAATTGAACGATTAAAAATTGTAACGACTGTAACGTAATTTAACGTTTTTAAAATTGCAACGATTATTTGCAGTGCAAAAACATTATTTTAGAAAAAAGATATTTATTAAGACAACTGAACGATTAAAAATTGTAACGATTGTAACGTAACAGTAACGTTTTTAAAATTGTAACGATTATTAGCAATGCAAAAATATTTTTTTATGATAAAGCACATTTATTAAGACAACTGAACGATTAAAAATTGTAACGATTGTAACGTAACAGTAACGTTTTTAAAATTGCAACGATTATTAACAGTGCAAAAATATTCTTTTAGGGAAAAATACATTTATTAAGACAACTGAACGATTAAAAATTATAACGATTGTAACGTAACTGTAACGTTTTATAAAACTGTAACGATTATTAGCAGTGCAAAAAATTATTAAGACAACTGAACGATTAAAAATTATAACGATTGTAACGTAACTGTAACGTTTTATAAAACTGTAACGTTTATTAGCAGTGCAAAACAAAAAAAAAAAGACATTTATTAAAACAACTGAACGATTAAAAATTGTAATGATTGCAATGCAACTGTAACGTTTTATAAAACTGTAACGATTATTAGCAGTGCAAAAACATTCATTTAGGAAAAAGGACATTTATTAAGACAACTGAACGATAAAAAATTATAACGATTGTAACGTAACTGTAACGTTT
>CM063499.1:75780477-75787977 GCA_032207245.1 Pardosa pseudoannulata | reverse complement strand
TTGTTTTGTCTCTACGGCATTTAAAGCAAAGTTACATCTGTTTAAACATAAGTGACAGCTGTCAAAAGAAAACAAAAGTAGCGACTTCGGAAACGGAAGTTGTGAATTTTTTGGACAAAACTTTTTAAATTTTCATGAAGATTAGTTTAAACATTTTTCTAGTATTTTTAATAATCAGCAACTTGGCAATTAGAAAGTTTTGAAGCAAGAAAGTGTGGGGTATTTTAAACATGTATTTTAATTTTTTAATAGTTAAATTTGCTTTCATAAACTTCAAATGCGTTTTTCTCAGAACGGTATTTTTAATAAAATGTCGAAACCGAAAATGTGATTTTTCAAAAAGTTCTTAAAATATTCTGTTGAAAATTATTACGAATGATTTTGATAATATTAACTAGTGAATGACCAAAAAGCTTTACATTTGGATAATTTTTAATGATGTTACACTCATAGTTAGATATAAAGATAATGAAAATTCATTAAAAATTCAATATGTATGATTTTAAAAGACAAAAATTTTTTACCAAATGTAAATTAAGCAAAGATTTCAGGTGATTCACTAGTCCTGTGTATAAGAAATGTGTTACATCAAAAAATATTGAAATAATTTAATTTATTAAACAATTAGACCTTTTGAAAAAAAACCCGATTTTTTTACTAAATTTTCTTCATTTATTAGAAATTTTATAAAAATCTCGGAGAACTGTAGGCTGGCTGACTGCAATTTTAGTCTGTAGTCGCTAGGGAGCTAACCTTCTATTGTATTATCATTCCTTTTTTTCCAAATCATCAATTAGATAGGACATATTTGGGAGATAATCAAAAAATAGTTGGTCCTTAAGTGGAAAGTTAAGATTTTATTAGGAAATTTGCGATATAATTTTTGAGGAAAAAGTCAATCTTATGCAAACAGAAGTTAGATTTCAATGTTCTAGACGACTTTGCTTATATGCGTCTGTCAGTTTCAAATCCGGCACGCAAAGAAACATGCCATCTCGAGCAGATATAATAAAAAAGCAATTTTACTGTAGTTACGAATTACCTTCGCCTTTTCAAACTCATTAAAAACTTCGCGTTGTCGCTGTTATCTTCTGTCGTTTTCATAGTCTTTTGTTAGAAGATTAGAGAAGTACCTCGCTCCCCCTTTTCTTCGTAAATACCAATATCTCTTCCTTTTTTTTAATCACCTCCATCCACCCACCTCTTTACAAGAACGTTTAATAACCACCTAATTAGCTGTTACAATTTTTTCGCTTAAAATTCCTCGTTAGCCGTAGCACATCGATAGATTTATTTCTCCTCCCCCCTTTTTTTGTTATAAAAAACCGATAGAAAGTAACAAGTAACAAAAGTATGTTTTTTTTTTTTTTTTTTTTTTTTTTTTTTTTTTTTTGTGTGTGTGTGTGTGTGTGTGTGTGTGTGTGTAAAAATAGCCATATCTGTCGCATCTTGTACGTTTCGATTACGGAAGCTACGATTATCCGGCCAGTATACTGTATCTGGCATATCCGGCTACAATACCTGATAATTGGCAGTACGTCCGGCCCAAAAATTATACACCGAGAAATAAGACAAATATAACAAAAATATGAAAAATGTTAAACAATATACTATACTATAATATAGCCCATCATATGACGGGATTAGTAAACTTCTTAATATTCTAGAACTGTTAAGTACCCAATGAGGCAGGTAAAAAATGGTTTGTTTTTCGGCTGAGAATTATCTGGTTCACTCTCAATAATTTATTTATCGTGACACTCCTCTAGAGTCTCCCGATCCTGTAATGCAGTTTAGAATCACATTAAATTCATTTAGTCAAACCGTGTGGTTATGTATAATAAACAAACACACAAAAGAACAAACTTCTTAATTTCCAAATATATATAAATTAAATGTTAGATATTTATTTGTCCGTGAAATAGACTCCTACACTTATATGAAAAGAATTTATTGTTAATACCGGTGGTAAAAGTTTCATTGCAACAAAAAATAATCGATGATTCAATTTAAAATTATATTGCATATGTACCTAATCTATTATTTAAGCCAAATATAAAAGAAAATCATTCACGTAATATCTAAGTTCAGTGATAAAAGATATTAAAATAGTGTAGACGATATTAAAATAGTTTAAAATATGAAATGATTAAATGAGATGTTTAAAGGAATGACGTCACAATGCTAGAAAAAATTGTTATTTTTACCTATGTATTAGGTGATAAATGGATACATTTAATCGCCTGCTCTTAACCGGGGAAAATAGGGCTTGAAATAATGGCATTAAACGCTCGAAAAGGAGGGAAGGGTTGGATTTCGAACGTTTTAAAGACGACAGTATTTTTTGCTGTGATATGAATCATATTTATACCAATTTATTTTAGAATCGGATCGATAGTTTAGGAGAAGATAAACTTTATTCGCTTTGAATGGATGCCTCTATCCATTCCAGGTCCAACCGCTTCATAAATTGGAGGACAGACGGACAGATAACTTAGGCTATTATTATATAGGGGATGGGATGAAACAATGTGTATAAGTATTTTGGAGCATTATTTTAAAAAAAAAATAGTTTATGGAAATATTAGGTTTATTTATAAAATTTCATAACAAAAAATCATAAATATATTCTTCTCAACTGCAAAATTGTGTTCTTGCATCTGAGAACATAAAAGACAAAACTTACTTTGTAGGAGGTAGAAAAATAAAGACAATTTACTATGAAAGAAAATAAATAAATAAAATGAAAGTGGGTATATTGTCACGAAGATTCGAATGAACACACCGTTTAACTTAACAAACGAATTTATTGAAGCTAAGTAGCAACTCGCAACTTTACAAGATCGAGAATTTGCCTACAACTAGTGGGTATCAGTTTTTATACCCGAACAGAATATTCGAGAAATAACTAATTTACATATTAAAGAAAGATCTAGAATGTTCAAGAACATAAGGAAACAATAAATAACATTTTTAACACTAGATTGCCCAAGGCAGTCATTTTGACTGCTTTTTAATTTCAATTAGAAAAACAATCATGAAATATGACACAATTTCTTAGAATTTTTTGACTTTTTCTATAACATATAAATGGGTTTATGAATAAAAGTAGTTACTTCCGTCCTCATTTATTATATAATATTAAGAATTAATTTTAAACAAATTTCTTTACATATTTGTTATTTTCTCACAATGCTGTCATTTTGACTGTTTTTCTGTTTTTGGGCAATATAGGTATACAAGAAATCTCGGGTAATCTAGTGTTAAATTAAAAATCCGTACTTTGGATAAACCGCCATGGCAAGCATCGAACCCACAATCTTCGGGTCTGGATCGCGTGTTTTGACCATTCGGCCACTGAGCTCGTAAGCTTCTTTATGCGGCAATATGTCCTTCAAATTTTTAATACATAAACAGAGGAACCATTAAGGGGACACATCACCTTTAGTTTGGTTTGGTTTGGTTTGGAGCGCTACGGTCTGCTGTTTTGCACACGAGGGCTAATGAGACCGGGACCTACAGTTTAAAGCCGATTCCGAACGGCTGCAAACATCCATGCCAGCAGCGGGATTCGAACCCGCGAACTCTGGTTCCGAAGAGCAGCGCTCTACCATTCGGCCATCGTTCGGCCAATTTAAGAGGACATCACCTTTAAGCAACTTCAAAATGAGGAATTTTTGTTATTTTTCGATTTGCCATAACTTTTTTTCTTATTATGGAAATTACTTGGAAATTTTAGCATTTAATCTCTGAATCTAGTTAATTATTTTCCTGTATTTACTTTGTTTCTGGTAAGTAAGAAATTTTTTATATAATAAAATAAATGTTCTTGTTTTGAAAATTTAAAATTTTACTGTCACACTGCACGCAGTTTCACAGCAACACAAACTATATTTCAGCAATAATTTTTGCATTTTTATAAACAAAAGATTTTAGGTATTATTCTCCACCTATTTAAAATTTAAAAGCTATCAGAAATTTTACACCAGGAGAATAAATTTTCAAAAAACCTAAAATAACGTTGGAAAAATAAATTTCAAATACAATAAATAACCCATAAAATAAAAAAACTTTCAAAAAAGTAGGTGGAGTTTCATTGTAGTACTATAATGTACTTACCTTGAAAATTATAGATCCATACGTGCGATAGTTTTTATTCTAGAGTGCGCGCAAGTTTAAAAAACATCATTTTGAGTAAAATGCATTTAAAGTTAAAACTTTAGATATTTTCATCCTATTTCTATTAAAACATTTGATAAAATGGTTTAAAATTGCCTATATGTATACATTGTCCCTTCTGTTTCTAATATTTTTACTTTTATAGCAATTTTATATCTTTTTCTTGCTTTGCAAGCCACTAACGTAAGCATCTCAGCCATGATTTCAGCCGATCGAATCAGCTGTTGATCACTGTTGTATGTAAATACTCTTGCATAATTGCCAATTTGTTAAGACTTTTCTTGCATCGCACTGGCTCATATAACATGACCATCATTAAATACATAAAATGCATCATTTACCACTATTTGAACAATATTAATCTTAAAACAGTTTCAACGCTAAAAGTGATGACACAACGGCAGGGACAAACATAAACAAACACCAGCTGGGTGATTTAAATGTCCCATGCTGCCAGTGTTTCTTTTTTATGTTATAGTTTTACAGGTTCTAATTCGAATATTTCAATGGGGTTTGTTTTAAACGATTCAGAAAATTCCAAAGATTGTAAAAATGCAAAAAACAAAAATCGATTTTTTTCAAGGTTTAAAGGTGATATGTCCCCTTAAAGAAGGATGGTGATAGACATAAAGATGGTTTATTTAAAATAAATTTAAAAAGGAAAATTGCGGAACATACTGACATCCGGCCGGATATCTGGCTGAAATTTTGGCCAGATATCCGGTATCCAGCCAAATTGACATTCGTTGCATCCCTAGTTTCTATCGTATCGAAGTGAAAGATTGTACATTAGTGTGTGTGTGTGGGGCTAAGATTATATGATTTTAAATAATTTTTTTCAATAAATTTAATATTTTTTTAACTAACTAAGCTATTATTTTTAATTGCCCGGGCTTACTGAGCAGTGAGAGTCTTCAAGATATCCGTCTACGTTAAAAACGTCATTTTATTTGCCGAAAATCATAATTTTTTTTCATTTCTCTATTGTAAAATTTCAACTTTTAGGATTCTAAATCTGTTTTTGTTTTGTCTCTACGGCAAAAGAAAATACTGAGTTAATGGATGCCTGGATTTATTTGAACGCATTTGCCCCACATATATGTTACAGTGAGTGTATAATGAAATTAAAAGTTCTTTCGGAAAAACTTGTTCCGAGCTTTCGATCTATTACAATCTGCTCTGTATCAGAATCGCTTAGATCCGCAGCCTTTCCCATCACACACAGAAGTAAGTGAAAGAACGATTCTTCAGACTCTCCAGCAGCAGTTAAATACCACTTAACCTGATCACGTGCCTTCCACGTCATACAGGCGAGTTCATTGCAAAATGTAAGGGTGGTCATAATGTTTTGACTCTTGAGTGTAGATCACGCTTTTCAGAAAAAATCCTTATGTTAAACGATATTTGTGGGTACAGCTTTTGAGAGACAACATCATTAAATTTTTCTTTTTTTTAGTTACATGTTTAGCTTTGTTTTATTTCCGGTTATCAACTTCTGTTACATAAACAAACACATCACCCTTGATAGATCTATTATTTGTAGAGAGACTGGACCGCAAAATAGATATTTAAAGTGATAAAATGTTCAAACAGAACATCAAGAACTGGTAACGACAGTCAGATTTATATACAATGACGTACTCAAATGCGAATTTCATTTCAAAGCGACCTACATTTCCTTCAAAAATTAGGTGTTAAGAAACACTGCGCATGCAGTACATAACGGAACAACCCCCGAGACCGAAAATCACATCAACGCAACAAAAGTAATTTTGAAAAAAAAAAAAAAAATACTAATAAGTATAAATAAAAGAAGACCAGACATTAAAAACCTGCGCGCGAGGTGACGCCTATCTGAAGGTAATGGCGCTTAATGTCATAATAATAACACCTGTTCTATGTGAAACACAATTTGAAATAAACCCACATTTACCTTCTTAGACGTATAACTGCAAATATAATCATGTTAAGTTGTTCACAGGACCGAATTCGCCGGAGTGTCAGGATATTTTATGGTAATAGTTTTTTTATCACAGGAAAAAGATAAAAAAGAAGAGACGATCAAATATTTTTCAACGCAATTCATCAGCCCATTCATGCTGAGAGATAATTCTTTTGATCATTATTATGTTAAATGGAAGCCAGTCGGTTTTTTCAGATAAAACAGAACCGGATCTGAGGATGAAGAGAGATTATATCGAAAGGGGTCAATTACTTGAGAACTGAAATACGGAGCTAAAGATGTAATGCTTCCACATTTTTTTGCCAGATATTCTGCGATGTGCGTGCAATAAATTTGAACGCATAAATATTATGTAAATTGGTTTCTGTAAGACATTGTCTCGCTATAAAAGAAGGAAAAAAATTATGACGGGTCGGTCATATTACTGGATAGAGAGCACATTAAACTTAGCATACATGCTAATGATCTAAAATTAAGAGGGTAATAATAATTTCAACTCATTAATTAACGATAAACTAATAATGTTTGCTTTTATTTTAACTAAGGAAAAATAGTTTATTTTAAGTAACTATAAGCCAGCAGTAATGTTAAATGTGAAATGATGTAACCCGCAAATCCTGATGTTCACCCTGAATGAATCTAATCACCTTTATAAAAGGGGATACATCTTTGAGCTAAGGCTCGCAGAACACACAGATTTTGCAACATATTTTGAAGTAGATTTTGACCCAGGAGTTACTTAGCCTTTTACTTAGAACTTCATGTTATCTGATCTCCTCTAAATTTGCCCTGTCACTATAATGAAGTGGAAACCAGTAAACACAACAAATGATAAAGTGTAATTAAATTAAATGCCCTCGCAGCAACAAATTTCACAAAATACAATCATTTTTACAAAATGGTACAATTTAGCATGTGCAGACATGCCAACTTTCAGACACTTGTGTCCGGAGCAACAGCGTAGTTTGAAATTTTCACATGCTAATTACAGATTATACATAAGTACATACTGGTTTCTCAATTATAATTAAATTTAAAATATTTACACAATAGTAAAATGTAAAAGGTAAATTAAAATTTATGCATTTAAAATTTATAAGTAAATTTTTTAGCTTTAACAATTTATTTTTCAGAACAGTGTTTCTTATAGTTGCTATAAGAAACACTGTTCTGAAAAACCTCATTAAAATATTTCCATTTTTCTATCATCAGGGATTCTAGAGTTTGTCTACCCAATGTGTGAAAAGAGTAAATAATATTCAGCATTATTTTTTACAAAACTTCGTAATAAATTGCTGAATTGTAATCTTTTATCTATTCAAAAGTTTTGTTATTTTCCGGAGAAATCTGAGAAGATT
>CM063499.1:75757977-75760477 GCA_032207245.1 Pardosa pseudoannulata | reverse complement strand
ACTTTCTAATTGCCAAGTTGCTAATTATTAAAAATACTAGAAAAATGTTTAAACTAATCTTCAGGAAAATTTAAAAAGTTTTGTCCAGAAAATGCTCTTTAAAAGGCTTTAAATTTACAACTTCCGGTTCCGAAGTCGCTACTTCCGTTTTGTTTCGACAGTTGTCACTGATGTTTAAAGAGCTGTCACTTTTCATTAAAATGCCGTAGAGACAAAAGAGAAACAGATTTAGAAGCCTAAAAGTTCAAATTTTACAATAGAGAAATAAAATAAAATTATGATTATTAGCAAAAAATGACGTTTTTAAGGTAGACGGAATAATTTAATAAACTCGGTACTGTTGAAATGCCCGCCTGTTTCGAGGGAATGATGGAAGGTTATCGTGTCTGAACAGCCTTTCTTCAGCAGGCGATACGAGCCAGTTATTTTTCTACTTCGACAGTGTACACTTTCTTTTTCGAGAACAAAGCCACTTTCAGCGTGGAATGAGAGTCGAGAGTCAAATATTTGTTATGAAGATAAAGAATTCGTAAACGTTCGCAAATGATTTATGTGAAGTTTATTTGCTAAACTTCTTGCCAATTTGGACAAGTATTTGTATTTATTTTTCTGTGTTTTACGAACTTTATCATAGATTTTATATTGCCAACGGAACGGAATTACATTTCTTCACTTATCCTCATATGTTTTTTGTTTTGACAAACGTTTAACTAAATTATTAAACTTTCTTTTTTTTTAACTTTTAAGGAGACAGTGGACCTTTAGAGCAAACTATTTTTCTTTTAAACGAATTTCCTTGAAGATTGACTATGTTATTAGCACTATTGATATATAAATATTTTAAAAATTTGAAGGCAAAATATTAATTAGTATTGTAGTTATTAATTATTAATTGTTTCATAATTAGCTTAACTGAAATTGCTCCACGCGCATCAATTTTTTGTAAAATATTATAAAAAAAATTATGTATACCTTATAGACTTTACAAAAAATGTAGTTGTTTTCATAAGCATTCATAGAAAATATAAAGAGAAAAAAAATAATTATGATGATGATACCCATATTTTGCAGAATAAACAGCTATAGCGGTTAATTAAAATGCATAACTAACATATTATATGCTTCAAAACATATCCGTTTCAACTATACTTTATTTTATAAACTCTAACGTAAATAATACTGGAATTTTAGAGACAATGATCTATTTTCAATGCGCCTGGAGTACTTTAAACATTTGTAATACATGAAAATTTTACTTCTGAGTGAACAGCATTTGAAGTTGTTATTGCTATACCCATAAGCAATGATAAGCTTATTATACACATAAGTAATGATAAAATGATGGGAATGAAAAAATTCTTTTTGCCCTGTATTCCTAATGATATATTCTTTCACTATTCACTAAAATCGAAAATTCAAATTTTTGGTCGATTTTAGCCAATTTGAAGATCCACCATCGACATATGAATGTCTGAATAAACGATGCTTTTTGGTTGGCAACGTGTCTTTCATTTCACAGCACAAAGCTACAGTTTAAAAACACAAAATTTCTTAATTCAAGATTAACTCATTATATTCGAACATCCTAACATTGTGTTTCTGTTTGTAATTCAAATAAATACAACAACGCAGCGCGCGTTCAAGCGTGCACACACCCTCACATATCAAAGAAACACGTTCAAAACGAGTATTTCTTCAATAAAAATCAGCATTATTTTATATAGATTTTTACTTTTATACAAAATTATGTTTCATCTTCAACATCAAATATATACACATATAAATATTTATCACTTTATAAGTTGGTTTGGAAACGGTAGATTATTTCCTAGACAAGGGATGGACAAACTTTTTCGACCGCGGGCCAAAAATCGAAAGAAAATAAGTTTGGCGGGCCAAGATAATTTTTTCTAAAGTTTTAATAGTATACAAGTACCTAACGGTTTAAATACGTTAATGAGATGAATGAAATTGAGATTTCATTTTTAAAAGTTCCATATACTGAGGTTCGAAGTGAGATGTACTGATTTTAAGGAACGATGCTAAATGCTCATCTGTCAGTCTACTTCTGAAATTATTCTTTCAAAGGTTCAAAGTTGAAAACACTTGTTCACATATAAGAAGCAAATATACGACTGATCTTCTGGGCGTGAGATAATAAATTTGGGATACAATATTTAAGCAAAGTAGAAAAGAAGATGGATGTATAATGTATAAATATATATTTCTTTTAATTTGCCTCGGACCGGCAACTTAAAATTCTATCCGCAGGCCAGATAAAACCTTCTGGCTGGCCGTAGTTTGCCCCTCCCTGTCCTACACGAAAGCTGAAGATCAGCATTGATTTAGTTTGGTCAACGATTTCGCAACGTAGCCACATGAAACCGTGATTCGAAATTCCAATCTTAAAACGCAAACTTGGTGGAGGTATGGTTTCGACCGTTACGGTCTACTTTGTGCAACAGGAGGGCTAATGAGACCGGAACCTACAGCTTAAAGC
>CM063499.1:75722977-75730477 GCA_032207245.1 Pardosa pseudoannulata | reverse complement strand
ACATATATACACACATATATATATATAAATATATATATACATATATATATATATATATATATATATATATATACATATATGTATATATACACACACATATATATATATATATATACATATATATACATACATATATATACATATATACACATACATATATCCATATCACAGAGAGAATGTGAATACCTAATAAATAAATATCCTTGAATTTTATGGTCAGAAACAGAGAACGTACATGTTAAGATAGGTTCTAAAACACAATGGACACATTACAATTGTTATGATATACGGATGAAATTTTTATGACATTTTCTAGGCAAAGTTCCAATGGTTGCCAATTTTTTACCACTATTTTATATCACGCAAAGAAAGGGGTGGATTTCAGCGTATTAACTGAGGATACATATAACATAAGGTATATTTAAATCTTAAGGTATATTTAATTGAAATTCTAAGGTACGAGAACTATAAATTCTAATGCTGCTCATGGCACACTCTATTAGTATATAAGAAAAACCTTGATTAAAAATTCAGGAAGAGTGAAAGAAAATATTATCGAATTAACTCAATGATTTTTATTCCAGAGATTTTAAACAATGATTTATATGAAGAAGAAAGAAAATATTATCGATTCAAGTCAATGATTTTTATTCCAGATCAAGGAGAAAGAAAATATTATCGATTTAACTCAATGTTTTTTATTCAAGATTTTAAACTATGATTTATATTAAGAAAGAAAATATTATTAATTTAACTCAATGATTTTTATTCCAGAGATTTTAAACTATGATTTATATTAAGAAGAAAGAAAATATTATCGATTTAACTCAATGATTTTTATTCCTGAGATTTTAAACCATGATTTATACAAAGGAGAAAGAAAATATTACCGATTTAAGACAATGATTTTGATTCCAGTGATTTTAAACCATGATTTATATCAAGGAGAAAGAAAATATTATCGAATTAACTCAATGACTTTTTATTCCAAAGATTTTAAACCATGATTTATATCAAGAAGAAAGAAAATGTTATCAATTTAAGTCAATAATTTTTATTATAGAGATTTTAAACCATGATTTATATCAAGGAGAAAGAAAATATTATCGAATTAACTCAATGATTTTTATCGATTTAACTCAATGATTTTTATTCCAGATATTTTAAACCATGAATTATATCGAGAAAGAAAATATTATCGATTGAACTCAACAATTTTTATTCCAGACATTTTTTTTTTCAGTTTTTTTTCATTTTTTTCCAGACATGATTGATATCAAGGAGAAATAAAATATTATCAATTTAACTCAATGATTTTTATTCCAGAGTTTTTAAACCATGATTTATATCAAGGAGAAAGAAAATATTATCGATTTAACTCAATGATTTTTATTCTAGAGATATTAAACCATGATTTATATGAAGAAGAAAGAAAATGTTATCAATTTAAGTGAATGATTTTTATTCCAGAGATTTTAAACAATGATTTATATGAAGAAGAAAGAAAATATTATCGATTCAAGTCAACGATTTGTATTCCAGTGATTTTAAACTATAATTTATATCAAGAAGAAAGAATATATTTGAATTTAAGTCAATGATTTTTATTCCAGTAATTTCAAACTATTATTTATATATATTCAGAAGAAAGAAAATATGTAATTAACTCAAAGATTTTAATTCCAGAGATTTTAAACCATGATTTATATCAAGAAGAAAGAAAATATTATCGATTCAAGTCAACGATTTTTATTCCAGTGATTTTAAACTATGATTTATATCAACAAAAAAGAAAATAAAAACGAATTAACTCAATGATTTTTATTCCAGAGATTTTAAACCATAATTTATATCAAGGAGAAAAAAAATATTAACGAATTAACTGAATGATTTTTATTTCAGAGATTTTAAACTGTAATATCAAGGAGAAAGAAAATATTAACGAATTAATTAACTCAATGATTTTTATTCCAGAGATTTTAAACCATGATTTTTTTCAAGGAGATATAAATCAACCAACCCGTTTTAAACTATTTTTTATTATTTAAATTAAACCAGGTTTTAGGTTTATGTGAGCAAGAGGGTTAAATAAAATGTACCGCCATTTTGAGGTCATGCGGGAGAAGGTTTTTAAGGATGCATTGGGTTATATGCTATTGAAGCATCAACAGTAAATACGCTATTTCCTCGTATGAAATGAATACAAATGTTTTACAGAAATTGCTGAGTATTCTATTAAACACCGTGAAACAGGAAAAACTTTAAAGGAAATTACAAAAAGAAAAAAAAAACTTACACCTACCCGCATGAGGAAGCAATTTAAAAATTTTACGAGGTACGTTATTATAACAGAAATGGATATTCGATAGATTTGGCCAGAATCAAAATACGAGTATTGAATTCGGATGCAATATGAATAAACGGATCACTACTTGAATATTTCAACTGTTCTCAGCATTTAAATGTGAACTCTTAAAAGGACACAGTCAATTTTTGGAACATATCGATTAAGCAGCCTCAGGACTGTTAAACATAAAGATCCTATGGTTTTGATATTAATTTCGACTTTCCATAACTTTAGGGGTCTCAGGACTGCTAAATATAAAGATCTCATGGTTTTGATATTACTTTTCGACTTCACATATTTTTAAGGGTCTCAGGATTGTTAGGCAAAAGGATCCCATAGTTTTGATACTACTTTTCAACTGCTAAACATAATGATCCCATGGTTTCGATATTACTTTTCGACTTCACATAACTTCAGGGGTCTCAGGACTGTTAAACATAAAGATCTCATGGTTTTATATTCTATTATCGATTTTCCATAACTTTTGGGGTCTCGGGACTTTTAAACATAAAGATCCCATGGTTTTGATATAACTTTTCGACTTTCCATAACTTTAGGGGTCTCAGGACCGTTAAACATAAAGGTCTCATGATTTTGATAATACTTTTCGACTTCACATAACTTTAGGGGTCTCAGGACTGTTAAACATCAGGATCCCATGGTTTTGATATAACTTTTCGACTTTCCATAACTTTAGGGGTCTCAGGACCGTTAAACATAAAGATCTTATGATTTTGATAATACTTTTCAACTTCACATAACTTTAGGGGGTCTCAGTACTGTTAAATATAAAGATCCCATGGTTTTGATATTACTTTTGGACTTTCCATAACTTTAGGGGTCTCAGGACTGTAAAACATAAGGATCCCATGGTTTTGATATTACTTTTCGACTTTCCATAACTTTAGGGGTCTCAGGACTGTAAAACATAAGGATCCCATGGTTTTGATATTACTTTTCGACTTTCCATAACTTTAGGGGTCTCAGGACTGTAAAACATAAGGATCCCATGGTTTTGATATTACTTTTCAACTTTCCATAACTTTAGGGCTCTCAGGACTGTTAAACATAAAGATCCCATGGTTTTGATATTACTTTTGGACTTTCCATAACTTTAGGGTTTGAGGACTGTAAAACATAAGGATCCCATGGTTTTGATATTACTTTTCGACTTTCCATAACTTTAGGGGTCTCAGGAGTGTTAAACATAAAGATCCCATGGTTTTGAAATTACTTTTAGACTTTCCATAACTTTAGGGGTCTTAGGACTGTTAAACATAAAGATCCCATGGTTTTGACATTACTTTTCGACTTTCCACAACTTTAGTGGTCTCGGGACTGTTAAGCATAAGGATCCCATGGTTTCGATATTAATTTCAACTTTCCATAACTTTAGTGGTTTCAGGACTGTTAATCATAAAGATCTCATGATTTTGATATTTTCGACTTTCCATAACTTTAGGGGTGTCAAGACTCTTAAACATAAAGATACCATGGTTTTGAAATTACTTTTCGATTTTCCATAACTTTAGGGGTCTTAGGACTATTAAACATAAAGATTCCATGGTTTTGATATTAACTTCAACTTTCCATAACTTTAGGGCTCTCAGGACTGTTAAACATAAAGATCCCATGGTTTTGATATTACTTTTGGACTTTCCATAACTTTAGGGGTCTCAGGACTGTTAAACATAAAGATCCCATGGTTTTGATATTACTTTTCGACTTTCCATAACTTTAGGGGTCTCAGGACTGCTAAACATAAAGATTCCATGGTTTTGATATTAACTTCAACTTTCCATAACTTTAGGGCTTTCAGGACTGTTAATCATAAAGATCTCATGATTTTGATATTTTCGACTTTCCATAACTTTAGGGGTGTCAAGACTCTTAAACATAAAGATACCATGGTTTTGATATTAACGTCAACTTTCCATAACTTTAGGGGACTCAGGACTATTAAACATAAAGATCCCATGGTTTTGATATTAACGTCAACTTTCCATAACTTTAGGGCTCTCAGGACTGTTAAACATAAAGATCCCATGGTTTTGATATTACTTTTGGACTTTCCATAACTTTAGGGTTTGAGGACTGTAAAACATAAGGATCCCATGGTTTTGATATTACTTTTCGACTTTCCATAACTTAAGGGGTCTCAGGACTGTTAAACATAAAGATCCCATGGTTTTGATATTTTTCGACTTTCCATAACTTTAGTGGTTTCAGGACTGTTAATCATAAAGATCTCATGATTTTGATATTAATTTCGACTTTCCATAACTTTAGGGGTCTCAGAACTGTTAAACATAAAGATCCCATGGTTTTGATATTTATTTCAACTTTCCATAACTTTAGGGGACTCAGGACTGTTAAACATAAAGATCCCATGGTTTTGATATTAATTTCAACTTTCCATAACTTTAGTGGTTTCAGGACTGTTAATCATAAAGATCTCATGATTTTGATATTTTCGACTTTCCATAACTTTAGGGGTGTCAAGACTCTTAAACATAAAGATACCATGGTTTTGATATTAACGTCAACTTTCCATAACTTTAGGGCTCTCAGGACTGTTAAACATAAAGATCCCATGGTTTTGATATTACTTTTGGACTTTCCATAACTTTAGGGCTCTCAGGACTGTTAAACATAAAGATCCCATGGTTTTGATATTACTTTTGGACTTTCCATAACTTTAGGGTTTGAGGACTGTAAAACATAAGGATCCCATGGTTTTGATATTACTTTTCGACTTTCCATAACTTTAGGGTTTGAGGACTGTAAAACATAAGGATCCCATGGTTTTGATATTACTTTTCGACTTTCCATAACTTTAGGGGTCTCAGGAGTGTTAAACATAAAGATCCCATGGTTTTGAAATTACTTTTAGACTTTCCATAACTTTAGGGGTCTTAGGACTGTTAAACATAAAGATCCCATGATTTTGATATTACTTTTGGACTTTCCATAACTTTAGGGGACTCAGAACTGTTAAACTTAAGATCCCATGGTTTTGATATTACTTTTCGACTTTCCATAACTTTAGGGGTCTCAGGACTGTAAAACATGAGATCCCATGATTTGATATTACTTTCGACTTTCCATAACTTAAGGGGTCTCAGACTGTAAACATAAAGATATGGTTTTGAAAATTATTTTAACTTCCATAACTTAGGGTCTCAGGACTGTTAAACATAAAGAATGGTTTTGATATTACTTTTCGACTTTCCATAACTTTAGGGTTTACTGTAACATAAGGATCCCATGGTTTCGATATTAATTTCAACTTTCCATAACTTAAAAGGTCTCAGGACTATTTAACATAAAGATCCTATGGTTTCGATATTAATTTCAACTTTCCATAACTTTAGTGGTTTCAGGACTGTTAATCATAAAGATCTCATGATTTTGATATTTTCGACTTTCCATAACTTTAGGGGTGTCAAGACTCTTAAACATAAAGATACCATGGTTTTGATATTAACGTCAACTTTCCATAACTTTAGGGCTCTCAGGACTGTTAAACATAAAGATCCCATGGTTTTGATATTACTTTTGGACTTTCCATAACTTTAGGGTTTGAGGACTGTAAAACATAAGATCATGGTTTCGATATTAATTTCAACTTTCCATAACTTAAAAGGTCTCAGGACTATTTAACATAAGGATCCCATGGTTTCGATATTAATTTCAACTTTCCATAACTTTAGTGGTTTCAGGACTGTTAATCATAAAGATCTCATGATTTTGATATTTTCGACTTTTAACTTTATGAGGACTGAAAAATAAAGATATGGTTTGATATTAACTTCACTTTCCATATTTTATCTCAGGACTGTTAAACATAAAGATCATGATTTTGATATTACTTTTAAATTTCCATAACTTTAGAGTCAAATGTTAAACTAAGATCATTTTTGATATTACTTTTCGATTCCATAACTAATCTCAGGAATAAAAAAGATCCCATGGTTTTGTTAACTTTCTCTTTTACTTTACATGATTTTTTTTTTATTTCATGCTAAAATGGTCTGACATATTTTTCTAGACTTTTGACTAAAATATCTAGAATTTTTTTTAAAACTATAAAAATTTTAATAAACGTACCTTTAACTACAAAAACTACATTTTTTAATTTTCACATTTCACTTTATTAATATTTTAAAAAAAAAAAAATTCTAAAATTTTGAATTTAAATCTGGACTTTTAAAATAAATTACAAAAAATAGCCAACAAAATTCGTCTTTAAAAATATGTAAAAAGAATGCCTTTGATTTATAAAACTCAAAAGCTAAAGAAATAAGCTTTAACACTAGAATTACGGAAGAGGTCATTTTGACACCTAGCGATCTTTTATCTGTAACAGCTCTTCTTTGTTTTCGCAAATATCTTAATCTTTCCTCGACTTTTCCAAAATCATTGTGATTTACGAAATACTACAGATTTCAAGAAAATCGTATTCTTATTTTAGCCCTAACAAATGATTATACCCAGAAATACGCCAGCTGTTATTGTCACACCTTTGAGAGAAAACAGTCTTGCAACTGCTGAGTTACTTTCAAAAAGGTGAGAAAAGTGACAAATAATACAGAATAAATGACTAAAAAGTGACTAAACATTGAAAAAAAAAAAGCGATTTTTTTTCTCCTCTTGATTACAGATGCTATTATTAAGATTTTTCTATTTATTTTAACTCTAAATTAAACGACATGATTTTAGCTTCAAATACAAAAAAGGTTAAAAATTTTGTTTAACACAACTCAACATTGCTTTTTATTCAAGAAAATCTATAAATTAGATTTTAATACATACAATACAATAATTTTATAATCACAATTTTCTGCATATATTAATGATGTTTTGAAATATTTCATAGCGAGATTAGAGTATCTAAACAAATATTGTGAAGAAAAAGAAAAAGAGAAATGTGTGCTTTGACGTAAATCACTTTAATATATTAAATACACATTTCAGTATAAATGTAGATTTCAGGAAATTCTTTACGACTTTTTAAAATCACTAAATTTTGGAAACCATGACTAATTACATTTTAATAAAAAAAAAAATAAGATTAGAGCATCCCATTTTGGTCTTTTATTTAGAAATTTGTTATTAATTGTGATTTTTTTACAACACTAGACTTTTGCTGT
>CM063499.1:75707977-75715477 GCA_032207245.1 Pardosa pseudoannulata | reverse complement strand
CTAGAAAACTTAATTTGTGGTAATATTGCGATATATAAGTATGTAGAACATTGAAATTTAATACATTAAAAACACATTTATTTAAAATAAACTAAGTTTTACAAAGTGAAATCTTAATTACAAAGTTACAAAACGATTGACAAAGTACAAATCGGAAATGTTCTAGGGATGTACTCCAGAATAAAGTTTCGACGGAAATCCTGACTCTTTCATCGGAACGTTTTCTTTTTTTTCTCCTATTACATACAAGATAAAATAAGAAGGCGTGATTTATTCTTGAGTTTGAATTTGAGATAATATTGCGATATATAAGCGTGTAGTACATTGAAATTTAATACATTAAAAACACATTTATTTAAAATAAACTTATATTTAAGTTTTACAAGGTGAAACTTTCATTAAAAAGTTAAAAAATGGCTGAGAAAGTACAAATCGAAAATGTTCTACGGATGTATTCCAGAATAAAGTTTCGGTGGAAATCCTGACTCTTTCTTCGGAAACTATTTTTTTTTTCCTCCATATTACATACAAGATAAAATAAGAAGGCGTGGTTTACTCTAGAAAACTTAATTTGTGGTAATATTGCGATATATAAGCATGTAGTACATTGAAATTTAATACATTATAAACACATATTTAAAATAAACTTTCATTTAAGTTTTACGAAGTGAAATCTTTATTACAAGGTTACAAAATGGTTGACAAAGTATAAATCGAAAGTGTTCTACGGGTGTATTCTAGAATAAAGTTTCGACGTAAATCCTGACTCTTTTTTCCGAACAATTTTTTTCTTTTCTTTTTTTTTCACATTACATACAAGATAAAATAAAAAGGCGTGGTTTATTCTTGAAAACTTAATTTGAGGTAATATTGTGATATATAAGCATGTAGTACATTGAAATTTAATACATTAAAAACACATTTGTTTAAAATAAACTCAGTTTTACGAAGTGAAATTTTCATTAAAAAGTTTCAAAATGGTTGACAAAGTACAAATCGAAAATGTTCTACGGACGTATTCCAGAATAAAGTTTCGACGGAAATCCTGACTCTTTCTTCGTAACCTTTTTTTCCCTTTTCTTTTTTTTTCACATTACATACAAGATTAAATAAGAAGGCGTGGTTTATTCTTAAAAACTTAATTTGAGGTAATATTGCGATATATAAGCATGTAGTATATTGAAATGTAATACATTAAAAACACATTTATTTAAAATAAACTTTCATTTAAGTTTTACAAAGTGAAATCTTAATTACAAAGTTACAAAATGATTGACAAAGTACAAATCGGAAATGTTCTAGGGATGTATTCCAGAATAAAATTTCGACGTAAATCCCGACTCTTTCATCGGAACCTTTTTGTTTGTTTTCTTTTTATTCACATTAATACAAGATAAAATAAGAAATCGTGGTTTATTCTTGAGTTTTAATTTGAGATAATATTGCGATATATAAGCGTGTAGTACATTGAAATTTAATACATTAAAACACATTTATTTAAAATAAACATTCATTTAAGTTTTACGAGGTGAAATTTTCATTAAAAAGTTAAAAAATGGTTGAGAAAGTACAAATCGAAAATGTTCTACGGAAGTATTCTAGAATAAAGTTTTGACGGAAATCCTGACTCTTTCTTCGGAACCTTTTTTTTTTTCTCTTCCCCCACGTTACATACAAGATAACATAAGAAGGCGTGGTTTACTCTAGAAAACTTAATTTGTGGTAATATTGTTATATATAAGCATGAAATACATTAAAATGTAATAAATTAAAAAACACGGTTATTTAAAATAAATTTTCATTTAAGTTTTACGAAATATAAATTTTATTACAAAGCTAAAAAAGGCTTGACAAAGTACAAATCAAAAAAGTTCGATGGATGAATTCCAGAATAAATTTTCGACGCAAATCCTGACATTTTTCGAAATCCTCTCATACAGGTACAATAAAAAATTACAAAAACTGTACATAGGAATTGTTTGGTATCAAAGAAAGAAGAGGTACTATAATTTTTTTTTACATTGATACAAAACGTTGGATTTTGAAAAAAAAAAAAATACATAGATTTTGAAAAACAAATATTCCTATTTGATGTTATCTAATTATCTACACATCAAAGAAAAATTTATTTTATATATTTTTTACAAATGAGTATAATATCTAAATTTTCATTTACGTTACATGTCCGAAATTTTATAACAGGATTTGTAATTACAAAAACAAGATTTAAAAATAATTTACCCCAAACAAAAAACAATACGTAGTTTCTGCTACTAGTAGTTCCATGCAAAATCGAAACAGAAAAGTACTAGTGAACATCAAAGCAAGAAATCGAGAAGCAGTATACGTGTAATGACGATAATTATATAATTTGGTTTGGTTTAGAGAGAGCTACGGCCTACGGTTTGACATACAAAGGCTGATGAGACAGGGGCCTACTGTTTGAAGACGATTCCGAACGGCTACGAACATCCATGCCCACTGCGGGATATAAGATTTACGTTAAATTAGAAAATATTGATAAGTTGGTTACAATAACAAAATGACTGAAGATACAAAAAAAAAAATTTCTTTTTTTTTTTTTCTTTTTGTTTACAAATAAATTTTTTTTTCGGGTTGCCAAAGACAATTATCTCTTAAGGATTGCTTCGAATTAATGGATATTTGTAGCATTCGGGATTTTAAATGTAGGTGATTATGTGTGCAAAACAAAAACATAAAAGCGCTAAAAAAAAATAATTTTTTTTCGGTTTAGTTCCGGTTAGAAGGCCTCATCTATACAAAGAAAAATTTATTAGGCGGGCGGCTACACCTGTTATCGATAAAAAATTCTCTATAATGTGTATATAAGGAATGTGTAAGAAGCATTTCTAAGATAAGGTACAACTGAAATTAAAAATGACTTTTAAAATTATCATTTTCCCAGAAAATTTCATTTACTAATGACATATTAAATTTTCGAAGCGATGCTTCACACTGCACGACATGCAAATGAAGAAAATCTTCCGAATTTAAAAATACGAGCGAGGCTGGAGGGATAAATTAACAGAGAAAAGAGGCGAAACTCAAGCCGAGCATTTTATTTATTTATTTATTTTGGCCCTCTCTAAATCGTTGCGGCGTCAATCTTTCAAAAGGCTAAAATGATGTAGACACCAATGAAGCCTTTGACTAACGAAATAATTTTTCAAGCCGATGCGAAACACAAGAGGAAAAATGAATCTGCTGACAACCGCAGGGTTTATGTGTCTTAAAATACGTTACGCTAGCGCAGATCTTAGCAAAAACGAGAGCTAATTTTTCTTCAAAAATTAGACGACGGGAAGGGGGGAAAGACGACAGCCAAGAGAAAAGAAGAGCGGGAGCTAAAGCGAGGGTGGAAATGCTAGCATATGGTCGAATTTGAATTTATTGTTGCCTCGTGCAAGAACAAAAATGAGCTGTAAATTACGACTGCTAAATACAGTACACTAAGCCACTACATGCTGTATTTTAATGCGTTCAATAACAGGTGCACGTTAAAATACTGCAAGAAAGAAAAAAAGAATGGAATTAAAAAAAAGATAAGGGGTTGCAAAAATTAAAAAGATGAAAAGAAGCCGAACAGTTGTAATAAACAAAGTTAGCAAAAATCTTCATTCTTTTCATTTTTAAATATTTTTCCTTCACTCAAATATTACAAAGGAAGATGTTTAAGGATTAAACTTAATATGATTACGATTAATTTTTCATTGCCGTATTTTTTAATGTGTGCAATTATTATTTATATATATTAAATTTAGTACTAAAAGTATAATTTTTACGTATGATTTTATGTATTAAACGTATCATTTTTTTACTTCTAAATACAGTACATACTACTAAATGCTGTATTTTAATGCGTTCAATAACAGGTGCACGGTAAAATACTGCAAGAAAGGAAAAAAAAGAATGGAATTAAAACTTAAATATTACAAAAGAAGATGTTTAAGTTAGGATTAAATTTATTATGATTAACGATTAATTTTTCATTCCTCTATTTTTTAATGTGTGCAATTATAATTTACATATATTAAATTATGTATTAAACGTATGATTTTTTGACTGCTAAATACAGTACACTAAGCCACTAAATGCTGTATTTTAATGCGTTCAATAATAGGTGCCCGTTAACATACTGCAAGGAGAAAGAAGAAAAAAAGAGAATGGAGTTAAAAAGAAGATAAGGAGTTTCAAAAATTAAAAGGATGAAAAGAAGCCGAAATGTGTTAATAAACAACGTTGGAAAAAATCTTCATTCTTTTTATTTTTAAATATTTTTCCTTCACTCAAATATTACAAGGGAAGATGTTTAAGTATTAAACTAAATATGATTACGATTAATTTTTCATTGCCGTATTTTTAATGTGTGCAATTATTATTTACATATATTAAATTATACATTAAACATATGATTTTTACGTATGATTTTATGTATTAAACGTATGATATTTTGTCTGCTAAATACAGTACACTATACCACTAAATGCTGTATTTTAATTCGTTTAATAGCATGTGAAAGTTAAAATACTGCAAGGAGGAAAAAAAAAACACTCAGGAGGTGTTAAAATTTAAAAGATGAAAAGAAGCCGGAAAGAGTTAATAAACAGCGTTAGTAAAAATCTTCATTCTTTTCATTTTTAAATATTTTCCCAAAAACTCAAATGTTACAAAGGACGATGTTTAAGTTACGATTAAACTTATTATGATTAACGATTAAATTTTCATTGCCGTATTTTTTAATGTGTGCAATTATTATTTACATATATTATATTATGTATTAAACGTATGATTTTTTGACAGCAAAATACAGTACACAAAGCCACTAAATGCTGTATTTTAATGCGTTCAATAATAGGTGACCGTTAAAAAACTGCAAGGAGAAAGGAGAAAAAAAAAGAGAATGGAATTAAAAAGAAAATAAGGAGTTGCAAAAATTAAAAGGATGAAAAGAAGTCGAAAAGGGTAATAAACGACATTAGTAAAAGTCTTCATTCTTTTTATTTTTAAATATTTTTTCAAAAACTCAAATATTACAAAGGAAGATGTTTAAGTTAGGAATAAACTTATTATGATTAACGATTAAATTTTCATTGCCGTATTTTTTAATGTGTGCAATTATTATTTACATATATTAAATTATATATTAAACGTATGATTTTTACGTATGATTTTCGTATGAACGTATGATTTTATGTATTAAACGTATGATTCTTTTACTTGTAAATGCAGTACACTATACTACTAAATGCTGTATTTTAATGCGTTCAATAACAGGTGCACGGTAAAATACTGCAAGAAAGAAAAAAAAAGAATGAAATTAAAACTTAAATATTACAAAGGAAGATGTTTAATTTAGGATTAAACCTATTATGATTAACGATTAATATTTCATTGTTCTACTTTTTAATGTGTGCAATTATAATTTACATATATTAAATTATGTATTAAAAGTATGATTTTTAACTGCTAAATAAAGTACACTATACCTTCTGTATTTTAATGCGTTCAATAATAGGTGCCCGTTAACATACTGCAAGGAGAAAGAAGAAAAAAAGAGAATGGAGTTAAAAAGAAGATAAGGAGTTTCAAAAATTAAAAGGATGAAAAGAAGCCGAAATGTGTTAATAAACAACGTTGGAAAAAATCTTCATTCTTTTTATTTTTAAATATTTTTCCTTCACTCAAATATTACAAGGGAAGATGTTTAAGTATTAAACTAAATATGATTACGATTAATTTTTCATTGCCGTATTTTTAATGTGTGCAATTATTATTTACATATATTAAATTATACATTAAACGTATGATTTTTACGTATGATTTTAAGTATTAAACGTATGATATTTTGTCTGCTAAATACAGTACACTATACCACTAAATGCTGTATTTTAATTCGTTTAATAGCATGTGAAAGTTAAAATACTACAAGGAGAAAAAAAAAAAAAAAACACTCTGGAGGTGTTAAAATTTAAAAGATGAAAAGAAGCCGGAAAGAGCGTTAGTAAAAATCGTTAGTAATAAACAGCGTTAGTAAAAATCTTCATTCTTTTAATTTTTAAATATTTTTCCAAAAACTCAAATGTTACAAAGGACGATGTTTAAGTTAGGATTAAACTTATTATGATTAACGATTAAATTTTCATTGCCGTATTTTTTAATGTGTGCAATTATTATTTACATATATTATATTATGTATTAAACGTATGATTTTTTGACTGCTAAATACAGTACACTAAGCCACTAAATGCTGTATTTTAATGCGTTCAATAATAGGTGTCCGTTAAAAAACTGCAAGGAGAAAGGAGAAAAAAAAGAGAATGGAATTAAAAAGAAAATAAGGAGTTGCAAAAATTAAAAGGATGAAAAGAAGTCGAAAAGGGTAATAAACGACATTGGTAAAAGTCTTCATTCTTTTTATTTTTAAATATTTTTTCAAAAACTCAAATATTACAAAGGAAGATGTTTAAGTTAGGAATAAACTTATTATGATTAACGATTAAATTTTCATTGCCGTATTTTTTAATGTGTGCAATTATTATTTACATATATTATATTATGCATTAAACGTATGATTTTTTTACTGCTAAATACAGTACACTATATCACTACATGCTGTATTTTAATGCGTTCAATAACAGATGCAAGTTAAAATACTGTAAGGAGAAAGGGGAAAAAAACGAATGGAATTAAAACCTAAATATTACAAAGGAAGATGTTTAAGTTAGGATTAAACATATTATGATTAACTATTAATTTTTCATTGCCGTATTTTTAATGTGTGCAATTATTATTTACATACATTAAATTATGTATTAAAAGTATGATTTTTAACTGCTAAATAAAGTACACTATACCTTCTGTATTTTAATGCGTTCAATAATAGGTGCCCGTTAACATACTGCAAGGAGAAAGAAGAAAAAAAGAAAAGAATGGAATTTAAAAAAAAAAGATAAGGAGTTGCAAAAATTAAAAAGATGAAAAGAAGCCTAAAAGTGGTAATAAACAACGTTAGTACAAATCTTCATTCTTTTCATTTTTAAATATTTTTTCAAAAACTTAAATATTACAAACGAAGATGTATAAGTTAGGATTAAACTTATTATGATTACGATTAATCTTTCATTGCCGTATCTTTTAATGTATGCAATTATTATTTACATATATTAAATTATGTATTAAAAGTATAATTTTTACGTATGATTTTACGCATGAACGTATGATTTTATGTATTAAACGTATGATATTTTAAAACTTAAATATTACAAAGGAAAATGTTTAAGTTAGGATTAAACTTATTATGATTAACGATTAATTTTTCATTGCTCTATTTTTTTAATGTGTGCAATTATGTAAATTATGTATTAAACGTATGATTTTTTGACTGCTAAATACAGTACACTATACCACTAAATGCTGTATTTTAATGCGTTCAATAACAGGTGCACGTTAAAATACTGCAAGGAGAAAGGGAAAAAAAAA
>CM063499.1:75695477-75702977 GCA_032207245.1 Pardosa pseudoannulata | reverse complement strand
ATCTTCAGAATTTAATTGTCCTTAAAAATATTGACGAAAGGCATTGATTACATCGAAGGCTTCCGTTTCATTCACTTTTTCAAAAGTTTCGACGATTTCTTCTCCGTCGTCGGAATCGCAGATTTCTTCATTTCCGGTAATACAGCAATAAAATCGTCCTCATTCAAAATTTCTCCGCAGCACTGTAAAGTTTAGTCTACCGCAACTAACTCATCAAAAGATAATTGAAGATCCGTAAATTTGACACTGAGGAGCTGGGTCATTTCATTAGTGTCTGTAGTCATCTACCTAGGATATCAATGTCGTACGTGACGAAAGGGTCCTTTAAGCAAACACAAATTGAGGAGTACAGGTTTCTCGAAGTTGCACCACAGTACAATAATTTTGAAATAGCCCAATTGCTCATGAGTTCTGCAGACTAAAATTGGCGATCGCTCTAACGAAAAATAATACGCTTGGGGTCGTTGTAATGATACCAAATTAACATTATTCCTATTGTAAAACAATTGGGACTTTTTAAGATGGTCGTTCTTACGAAGGGGTCGTTGTGTCGTGGGGTCGTTAAAAAGAGATTCTACTGTAACACATTTATTGCTATAATTCAGAACTTTGACCCCGTCTGGGAAACTCATTGGAAAAAGACCATATTGACATATAGTAGGTAGTACTTGTCACGCCTTACAATTAGAAGGTCAAATCATACTAAATTCCAACAATTAAAAAAATGAATGACCTTTATGAATGAATGATAATAATGTTCTATAAATAAAATTCTTCGGTCCACGTGTTTGTAATAGAACTCCTTCTAAACGTCTGGACATTTTGATGAAATTTTTTGTGGAAATTCAATTGATTCGAGAATAGTTTAGACTCACAATTTGATCCGGTTATAAATTTTTTTTTTTATTAAAAATCCCGAAATGCGCGCTTATTGAGATTATTATGCCGCTCGAAACCCTTCGCTGCCGACGTATCTGTGGCGCAATGATCGGCGCAACGGGCTTCAGTACCAGATGGCCCAGGATCAAATCCCCGTGCAGGGGGTGTGGGAATTTTAATTTAGTCAAATTACGTTTGTAATGACCATACGCGTGGTGGCGTCAAGTATTTTTAAAGTAATTTTTCCCTTACTGTGTGTGTGTGTGTGTGTGTATGACGAGTGGTTAAGGCATAGAAGACACATTTCTTTTCATATATAAAAACTTCTTTATTATAATCCTTTTGTCCATGGCTAAGCCATTTACATATCTTTTGTTCTCATATTTTGCCACAACAACCGTGGAGGATGAGATCAACCTAAGTTTCCGCTTAGAAATGTCTTTTTTGGCGTTACTACCTAAGCATATTCTCATGTCTACTTCCGCGTCGGCTTCTTTATTCTGTATAGTTCCAATCGAGGGTGTGTCTTTCTCTTATTATGCTATCGTTAATGAGTTCTAACAATTTTTAATTATAACTCACTTAATTCTTAACCCCACTTTTAAACCAGACACACACACACACATATATATATATATATATATATATATATGCATATATATGTATATATATACATATACATATATATATATATACATATACATATATATATATACATACATATATACATACATATATAAATAAATATATATATATATATATATATATACATATATATATATTTATATACATACATATATATATATATACATATACATATATACATACATATATATACATATATACCATATACATATATATATATTTATACATATACATATATATACATACATATATACATATACATACATACATATATACATATACATACATACATATATACATATACATACATACATATATATATATACATATATACATACATATATATACATATATATACATACATATATATATATACATACATATATATATATATATATATATATATATATATATATATATATATATATCTGTGTGCGTGTATCCAGATATAATGTTTTATACATTCCAAGTAATTACTGTTTTAATACAGTCTATTGTTAGTTTAACCTTTAATAACATACACTTTTCAAAATAATCTCTCGGTATTCAACAATTGAAGCCGGAGGTCAACAATTTTGCATTCTGAAAAGGAGGAACTGCTACAATCCTGAAAATTCCTTATTTGTAGGAAAAAAAATCTAAGACATTGTTAGGGTGCATTAGAAAAGATTGTTTAAATAAAAGAAACCTTGATCTTTTAAAAGAAATCCTTTTTTTTAACAAAAGAAAAAAAACACAAATGAATTGGTAACTGTTTTTTTTCTTCTGTAGTACAGTTAAAATATGAAATTAAAAGCAAACAAAACCTTTATTATGTTCCCTTTTTTTTAATTTTGCGCATTTCTTTTTTACTTTCCTTACAAAGGTTCTTTGATAAAATAAGATAATGTTCTTTTAGAATTTCGAGAGTTATCGAAAGCGAACCTCGAATTTTCGAGAAATTAATTGCTTTTTTTTTTCAGATTCTTTGAAAATGAAGGATGAACAAAGTTATTCATTTTTACGTGTAATTTATGTTACCTTAAAATAAGAAAAAAGGGAATGATTTTTTTTTTTTTTTTTTTTTTTTTTTTTTAAAAGATATAATGACAATAAACATTTTAAGTCGATTTTATGCAATTGTTAAGAAGTATTTAAAAGGAAATTCTATATGATTTACTTCCATCCATAAAACAATTTACATGTGCATTTTATAATTAAAAAATTTTCTACAAGTTCAGAAATTTCAAATACACGAATATATTACAGAAATTTCATATACCACGTCGTGTCACTAAGTAATCAATACCAACTTTCATGATTTTGCGGTATACTGTGATATAGTTTTTAATCGTAGGCCGAACGATATCTGTATGGTTAGGGCGCTGATATTAGGTACCGGAGTTCGTGAGTTCGAATCCCACTGTTACATTGCTGTTCGTAGACGGTTTGAATCGGCTCTGAGCGGTAGGTCCCGGTCTCATTAACCCTTGTGTTGCGAAAAAGTTTTTTTAGATATAATTTTATATCTAAAAAATATTAATTTTATTTTAGATATAAATATTTTTTAGATATAATGACAATAAACATTCCAAGTCGATTTTATGACATTGTTAAGAAGTATTAAAAGGAAATTCGATATGATTTACTTCCATCCATAAAACAAATTACCTATGCATTTTATAATTTAAAAATTTTCTACAGGTTCAGAAATTTCAAATACACGAATATATTACAGAAATTTCATATACCACGTGCTGTCACTAAGTAAACAATACCAACTTTCGATGACTTTGCGGTATACTGTGATATAGTTTTTAATCGTAGTTCGAACGATATCCGAATGGTTAGGGCGCTGATCTTGGGTACCGGAGTTCGTGAGTTCAAATCCTACTGTGGCATTGTTGTTCTTTTTTTTTTTGGGGGGGGGGTTGGAGCTACGGTCTACTTTTTGCAACACGAGGGCTAATGAGACTGGGACCTGCAGCTTAAAGCCGATTCCGAACGGCTACGAACTTCCATGCCACTGTGGGATTCGAACCCATGAACTCCAGTACCGAAGGCTAGCATCCTAACCAATCGATGATTAAATTTAAAATTATCACATATAAAACAAAAAATATACGTTAATTGCAACAAAAATATACGTTACTAATTTAAAATAAAAACTATATTAAGATTAATTTTTGGATATCAAAACTAGAGTTGGATAATTTTAATAATGTGATTTATCGTTTATCAAATATTAATATGTTCTAATATATATATATATATATATATATATATATATATATATATATATATATATATATATATATATATATATATATATATATATATATATATATATATATATATATATATATGTATATATGTATATATATATATATATATATATATATGTATATATATATGTATATATATATATATGTATATATATATATATGTATATGTATATGTATATATATATATATATATATATATATATATATATATATATATATATATATCACCATATTATAGAGTTGCAAATATACGTGTGTTCTGTCTAAAGTAATACAAATACATATATATGTGTGTATTAGTTATCTAGAAAACAAAAATGCAATATCATAATCTCAATACATCTGAATCACACATTTACCTAATATATTATTTAAGCCAAATATAAAAGAAAATTATTGACGTCATATCTAAGTTCAGGGATAAAACGTACGAAAATAATGCAGACGATATTTAAATAATTTAAAATAAATAATGATTAACTCAGATGGCTAAGGGAATGACGTCATAATGCTAGAAAAAAATGTTATTTTTACCTATTTATTATGTGATAAATTGATACATTTAATCCCCTGTTTCTTAACCGGGGAAGACAGGGCTTGAAATAATGGCATTAAATGCTAGAAAAGGGTGGTGAAGGGTGGATTTCGAACGTTGCTAACCCTAACTCATCAATTATGCAATATGGATGCTTGTATCCATTCCAGGTCCAACCGCTTCATAAATTCGAGGACAGACAGATATATAACTTATGCTATTACTATATAGGGGATATTAGAGAAAAATTTAAGGACCACTGTCTCCTCAATTCCTTGGACTCATTAGCTCTCGCGTAGGAATAAAAGTGGACCGTAGCTCTCCAAAACCAAACCAAACTCCTTAATTCTACGCGAAAAGCTGTTCGACTCCCAAAAGGTCACGATCTACAGATTATGAACAGCTGGTGCAGAAGATGTTCAGCAATTTTATTTAAAGAGGAAACATTTTCGGAATGCTTTACGTAATCTGGAGTGAAGTAAAGATCTCCTCTGTTCACGAAATAGAAGCGAACAAAAGGCAATTTTTTAACCCAGCTAGTTATGAAATGCGAAACACTAAATCAAGAACAAGAGGGCCTTAAGCCAAGAATGATTTTGATTTACTTATTACAAAAGAATGGCGAATATTTCACGGAGAAACAAGCCACGGGGAAAAGAAAAAGCGCATAACTTTTCAAGATAAGACGATGCAAAGCCAATCCCGGGAAATCTTCAAAGAGCATTGAAACAAAAATTCACAAACACCACACGCTGCTCATTTTTAGAAAGAGAAAATTAGGAAACTGAAGGACTAAAAAACATTTAAAATGTTTTACATATGTTCTATATAAGTTAAAAAATTATTTGAGCTATAGAATTCCAACGAATAAAAAAATATTTTTTTTTTCATGCAAAATATACATTTTTAATTCAAAATTTTCTTCAAAGTGACTCCTAGAATTTGCGACACACAAACAATTGTAACAAAAAGTAAAAAAACACTTTAACAAATACGTGGGATGATTGGTAAATTAATAAACAATTAACGCTAAGATTCGTCTAAAATTTTATTTAATTTGCTCTGTAACGCTACGGTCTACTTTTTGGCAACACAAGGGCTAATGAGATCGGGACCTACCGCTCAAAGCCGTCTACGAACAACAATGCCGAATGATGGCCGATTGGTTAGGGTGCTAGCCTTCGGTACCGGAGTTCGTGGGTTCGAATCCCACAGTGGCATGGATGTTCGCAGCCGTTCGGAATCGGCTTTTAAGCTGTAGGTCCCGGTCTCATAGTCCTCGTGTTGCTAAAAGTAGACCGTAGCACTCCACTACCCCCCCCCAAAAAAAAAGAGCTACAGTGGGATATTCGAACTCACGAACTCCTGTATCTAAGATCAGCGCCCTAACCATTCGGATATCGTTCGACCTATGATTAAAATCTATATCACAGTATACCGCAAAGACTTCTAGACTCCTAGAATTTGCGACACACAAACAACTGTAACAGAAAGTAAACAAACACTAACAAATATATGGGATGATTGGTAAATTAGTAGACAATTAAAGCTAAAATTCATCTAAGATTTGGTTTGATTTGCCCTGGAACGCTACGGTCTACTTTTTTGCAACATGGCAGCTATTGAGACCGGAACCTACCGTTTAAAGCCGATTGCGAATGGCTACGAACAATCATGCCACAGTGAGGTTCGAACTCACGAACTCCAATGCTAAAGATCAGCGCCCTAATCATTCGGATATGGTTCGATCTATTACTCAAAAAATATATCACAGTATACCGCAAACTCATGAAATTTGGCACAAGGTACTTCGTGACACTATGTGAAACTTATCGAAGCCTATTTTTAAAAATACCTTAATTTGTTAAATGTTAAGTTGGTTACAATTTTGTGTTTCTGTCAGTAGTTTGTCTTATTCTAAATCAGTAGCGTTATTCTAAATTTTTAACATCTTGGCTACAGCGACGAATTGCGGTTTACCGCTTAAATAATTTGTATACCCAATAAATACGTTTTTTAATTACTTCTTAAACTTCTTAAACTCAAATAATAAAATGCCTCATAATTAAGACATTAGCAAAAAAAACCCTTTTTTTTAACTTGTATTTCACGCTAAGTAGTGGGTAAATTTCCTAATATTGTCTGCTATCAGTGGCGTGCGGTCCATATGTGCAGGGTGTGCACTACACAACCTGGCAAAATTATAAAGACTATAATTTTCTGCACCTATGTCTACCTATCTTTATATGGTATATAATAAATATTATTTATAATATATTCAAATATTATGTTGATTTGCTTGTTTTTATTCCCGCAGTGCGTGCGGTACTATGTGTTGCACCACGTAGCGAGAAACGAACATAGGAAGTTCTGATGTGTACGCACTGCGCACTAAATTGAAAATCACGCTTTATATGTATTGGCTACTGAAGAAGAACAGCATACTCTGGCACTGAGGCAAGTGCAGCTATTTGTCCTGCACTTAACATTCAGTATCATCCGAAGGTAGGTTTATTAAGCGTTGTATTAGAGCAGGGACTGAAGCGATTTTGGTTTTTTAACCGATTAACTGGCCGTACGATTTTGCAGACGTTTAATGTTTAAATTTTTATATTGTAAGATTTTGTATTCATGGAAATATAAAAGAAGTATTTCATCAATATAAAGGGAAATGTTTTAGTGTGGTAAATTAATTTCGATGATGTATTGTATTTATTGAAATAATTAGCTGAAAAACAATGTTGTTTTGTTTTAAAGAAACGAATTTTAACAGAACAGTCCACATTTTACCATTCATTGTGTCTTACAGACAGTATATAAGTTATATCTGTAACACCATATCCCTGGTTTTGTTTTTAAAAATTGTCAAGATGTTTTTCGCAGAATATATGATTTTCAAATGTTAAAAGCAATTAATAAATATAGTTTAATCCACTGACCGAACAAGAAACAGTTCGCTCTATTGTGCCAGCGTGCAGTCTTCTGCACGTGGAATAGACGTTCGGTTTGTCGGCACCGATGGGCATCCGGATGAGGCACCACAGCGGCGGGCTCCATGTGGTGCTACGTTTGCTGAACATATAAGTTTTTCGTGGGAAGCCCGAAGCGTTGCTTTTTCAACGCCGATATAACACCATACAACAAAAGACGTAATTTTTTGCTAATAGAATTCTTATA
>CM063499.1:75677977-75685477 GCA_032207245.1 Pardosa pseudoannulata | reverse complement strand
GTGCAGCTATGTTTGACATAAGGTTTGCGAAACTGATTTGCTCGCCGCACTCACACGTTGTGGGGTTGAATGACCAAGTTTTTTTCGCGACTCCAGGAAGCGTGTGGTGTGGCCAGTGAAAACGATTGCACTTAAACTTCATCAAGTTTTGGAGAGTTGTGATTGGTCTCCAGGAGGCGATTCAGGACCATCCTTGGAGTCCCGGTCCTTCTGGGCAGAGCCGGGAAAGGACGCATTGTGCAAAGGACAATGGAACAACGAACGCATCAACACAGGATTATGGAAAAAGCAGGTTTGCAACTGCTGATGTACTTTCAAAAAGGTGAGAAAAGTGACAAATAATGCAGAATAAGTGACTGAAAAGTGACTAAACATTGAAAATAAAGCGATTTTTTTCTCCTCTTGATTACAGATGCTATTATTAAGATTTTTCTATTTATTTTAACTCTAAATCAAATGATTCATGCAAGACATAATTTTAGCGTCGAATACAAAAAGGTTAAAAATTTTGTTTAACACAACTCAACATTGCTTTTTATTCAAGAAAATCTATAAATTAGATTTGAATACATACAAATACATTAATTTTATAATCACAATTTTCTGTATATATTAATGATGTTTTGAAATATGTACATAGATTAGAGTATCTAACAAAAATTGTGAAGAAAAAGAGAAATGTGTGCTTTGACGTAAATTACTTTAATGTATTAAATGTACATTTCAGTACAAATGTAGATTTCAGGAACTTCTTTACGACTTTTTAAAATCACTCAATTCTAGAAACCATATGACTCATTACATTTTAATAAGAAAAATAAGATTAGAGCATCACATTTATGGTCTTTTATTAAAACATTTTGTTATTAATTCAGATTTTCTTTTTTCAACAGCAGACTTTTGCTGTGATACACCATGAAAAAAGTGACAGTTTACTTAAAAAAGTGACTAAAAGTGATCAATTGTAAAAAAAAATGACTAAAGGTGAGAAAAGTGGCGGAATTGCAAGCCTGCAGTATGTTTTACACTTTTTCTTTATAAATTTATTTTAAACTAGCAAGTGTGTCCGAGCTTTGCTACCGTAAACTTAATATATTACTTTTAAACAAAGATTTTTTTTTCGTGCATAACTCTCTAAATTCGTCACAGTTCAGTTCGAGTCGTTGGCACATTATATATTTCTATTATAAGCGTATTATAACAATATTCAGTTTTTATAATTCAGTTTCTATTAAACCTGGGCTGTACATCAATAAGATGTGAAAGCGTGTGCAAAATAAGAGTGCGAAAATTGCCCTGGTTAAGAGCAGGCGATTAAATTAAAATTCAAAGCGAGTAAAGTCTATCTTCTCCTAAACTATTGATCTTATTCTAAAATAAATAGGTATAAATATACTTCATATCACAGCGAAATATACTGTCGTCTTTAAAACCTTCGATATAAACCCGATCCACTTCGATATCGTTGGCTGTGACACACCATTAAAAAAGTGACTGTTTACTTAAAAAAGTGACTAAAAGTGATCAATTGTAAAATAAGTGACTAAAGGTGAGAAAAGGGACGGAATTGCAAGCCTGAAAAAGTATAGGGTTGAATGAATAGAAAGAAGGAAGGAAAAGAATGCATGTTCTCTTGGACATTGGCAATATTTTTTGAGGCGTAGCACGTGGAGTGCTTCTTTTACTTTTTAATTTTTTTATATATTTTTTTTTTGCATATTTCCTTGTCATTTGTTCTATATTTGAACATTGTATTATAGATCAGTGGTATTATACTATAATTAAAGACGATATAAAGGAACTTTGGGTTATAAATGGCTTTGAAATAACAACAGCAATGTACTACACCACAGCAAACGGATACCTTAAACTGCTTTCTCTATGTAATTTGTAGTTGACTTCTCTGTGTATTTAAGCATCGTTCCTTCCTCACCGAATTCCATGCTGTTATATTTCATTTTATAGGAGAGCACAGGTAGAGATAAACACCATGAATTTCATGCCTAAGACGAATGTAAGAAAAAAAAAATAGCATTTTTTTTCAGCTAGTTCTCCCCTAAGATATAATTAGTATCTCGATTTTGCGATAGCGGAAAAAAAATATAAACTGTGAAATTCGCAAGCCGTCCCCGCAATGTTCTGTTAAAACCTGTGCCGTCGTTTAAAAGAAAAAAATATCAGGAGAATTTTATTTTTTTTATATAATGAGCATTTAAAACTTTATTTTCTTACTAATTTTTTTAACTCTACACTGCGCAGTGATGTTTATATGAATCCATTAAATTCACATAAACCAATTCTGGCAATACATAAACCAATTCTTGGGTTACTTCTGTCAAGAGACATGGAATGGCCCAATTCACATGCCAATTACGAAGGGATGCTCTAAGTCCGTAGCTATCAAAAAGCTATAAAACTTTCAGGAGAAAACTGCCCTCCCTATATAGTCCATGTAAAATCTATTGGCGCTTCAAGGTCATACTTTCTCGTTTCCCCAGTCATCGGTTACTATGATAGCGACCAAGAAGCATGTGCATTCACACTTATTTTCAGCACTTCAGTTGAGGATTTGATTCCAATACGTTCAGACGACTTGCTTTATTATTATAAGCAAAGTCAAAATTTTCAGTTGTGCATAAATACGTTAACTATTTACATAAAGAAAACTTTAACAATATGTATAAAATGGTTATAATAAATCACAGATGTTTTTTTTAAATAAAAAAATTCATTTTAATTTAGAATTCTTACTAAAACATTAGGAATCTCTACCTTCTAAAGAAATTTTCACTTTCTAAAAATGTGTCAACAGACCATAAATCTTTAAATACATAATAAAATTATACAAAATATTGTTATTGCATTAAGACTTCTTTCAATTCTTGTAAAATCATAAAATAATTAATACAGCACAATTTTGGAATAGAAACTTTACTATGGTCCACATAACTTCATAATATACTTATTAACATACAACTTAAATTTACGGAATTTCAGAACTACATTCTCTTAAATAAATTAATTATTAAGAAATACTTTTGATATTTAATTTAAAAGAATCATACAAATATAAAGAAAAATAGTGAGAAATTATAACTAATTACTCATTAAAATTAGCGAAATGTTCAATCATCTTAATAATATTATTTATGTAAATAATGCAACTTTGTGTGAAGGAAAAAAAAAACACTTTTTCAGTAGAATTTTTTAAATCTTACGGATTAGAATATAACATACAATTTTTGAATTGTAATTTTATGAAATGGGATTATATCTTAAATTTATGAACTTAGAAACAGGTCTGAAATTACTCATAAAAATTTTGTGTAAAGTATTAAGTATTCTTCAAAGTGTAGTCTAAATAAACATACTTTCATCATGCACGGAGAGCCCACACGATGCATGACACCCCTTAACACAGTGGGAAAAAAGAGTAAAATCATTCCCCAACTGTCGTTACCATAGTTACAGTTGGTCATCGGGGAAAAATCAGTGACCTTGAAGTGCCTATTGAGTTTACACCGAGTATAGTAAAGTTATTCCCTACACCAGAGATGGGCAAAAGCCGGCCCGCGGGCGGGATCCGGCCCTTCCGCTTACTTTATGCGCCCCGTTGAAAAATCCATCATGCAATTTCTTTAATCTCGTATACGCGATTTCGTTGAAATTAACAGTATTTGTAAGCGTAGTGTACATATAAATAATGAAAAATATATAAATAGCTATATAAAATATATTAATAAGACTTTTTCGTTAATGATTTACAAGAAAACTAAATATCGATCACAAATTACTGACGAAAATCTACACTCGGTATTAAGGATTGCTACAAGTGATTTTGAAGAAACAATATCTAGAATGAACATTCCAGATTTCACGTTTCGCATTCACTAAAACTACTCTATTTTAACGTTTGATGCTCGTCTTTTCTTTTTATAATTCTATTTATTATTATATTTACAAAATGTAATATAAATATGAAAATGTAATAACTATGATCAATATAAAATAATTAAGATATAAATAAATATCAAAATAAAATCTTTCATTGACTGATTTATTGAATGACCATTAATTCAATATTAAGGATCAAATTTCTATAAAAATGAGGCGACATATTTTACTGGGAACAAATTGTTCGCATCTACACCTAAGTAAGACAATTTATTATTACTATTATCTTTTATTAACTGTCAAATTTCTTTGTCCAAATGCTTTAAAATGATACTTGTAGTGTTTTTGTCAAAAAAATTTCTTGGGCAGGGAAGAAACTCCGCCCAAAACATTCGCGTGTGTACTGCGTACGCGGTATAGTCAGTCCTCCGGCCCGGGAGACATTTTGAAAATTTCATTTTGACCCGCGCTTAACCCTTTGACAGTTTCATTTTTTTTTTCCAGAATTCGGTCAAAAAATGTCATATTTTTTTGTTCATTTTACATTTTTAAGTAAAGGTATGTTATTAAAATTAACATTTATAATATTTTAAAGCATTTATTACAACTTTTTTTTCTTTATATGAAAGCCTCATAGAACTGAAGTTTACTTTTACTCTCATCGATATCCAAGTTCATTTTTGGAATTCCAGTAAAAGCAAAAATCTAGGAGGCGGATCCGAAGGATTATCACAATTAATTTCAAAAAATTGTCTTGCTTGACTGATTCCATCTGTACTACTATCAGAGTCACTACCATCCAGGTCATCTAGTAAACTTTCGCTACTATCATTTACAAGTAATTCAGTTTCTGATTCCGAGTCACAGTTCGAATCACAAGAAATTAGCTCCATACGCTGTGAATTATCCATTATTTAAAAGTAAAAATATATTATTCAACTCTTACATGAATAAAATTATCAGGCGGTTAGTAAAATATAACCAGAAAGCTATACGCTGAAAGATAACAATTCGTCTTCTGATACAAAACATGCGAAAAAACCTACGCTTTTGAAGCAATCGGAGTAGAAAATACAATAAACTGCAAACTATCATTTATTGGACATCTATACGAATCTATATGAATAATTTGTTACTAAAATTGGAAAAAGTACGACCGAAACAGTGCTAGCGAAATAGAAATCAGATTGCCCGTACGTCGTACGGGCAAATCAGTACAGGACCGAAAGCTGTACCCGTACGGCGTACGGGCAAAACAATGAAGGGGTTAAAAAAGTGTTTTTTTTCATTGACTACCTATGATTTTACCTAAATAAACCAATGTCCCGTTTTGAGTCAAAAAATAAATTATCACGTTAGTTATCTCCCTTTAAAAGTTTTTTGAAACAGATAATTTGTTACTAAAATTGGAAAAAATACAGTCGAAACAGTGCAAGAGAAATAGAATTCAGATTGCCCGTATGCCGTACGGGCAAATCAGTAAAAGCCCGAAAGCTGTGCCCGCACGGCGTACGGGCAAAACAGGGAAAGGGTTAAAGAAAAGAAAAATTTCCATTTTTGACGTTTTTCTGAAATATATTCCAAATGGGTGAAACAAGAAACGTCAAATTTTCCTTTAACATCTCGTGACTATGCAGCACCTGTACATTCAACATAGTAACTATTCGACAGTTAAGGAAATATATGCTATAAGTTTTACGAGGTTACTGCATCAGAACAATACAAGACCTTCGTCTACTCGGAAGAACGAGAATTATTTTTCTCATTTTCCTAGATTACTTTCATACGATACATTAATAGTTTTTCCCGAGAGAAGTTACTATGAAACAGGCTGATAATTGGATACTATAATCAATTGCAGGCGATACATAACTTACAAATCTCCCAACCTTCGGACTGCATTTAATTATTGTCTGCCTTTGAACTATAATTAGACGTAAATTGTACAAACCCATTCACATAATATTACATCTCAAACACGAAAACAATGATTTTACAAGTATATCAAGCTCAAGATGATTACTTCATTTATCCCCTATATAATAATAGCAGAGGCGTGCGGTAGGTTTTCATGCAGGGTGTGCAGAGAACATGGATTTTCCAATAAATCTTTAACTATTGAGACATCTGAGTTCTCCATTCTGAAACGGGTTATATAAATTTAAAGATTACAATAAATAAAATATTTACCTACGAGTAGTCGAGTTATAACTATAAAAACAGCTAAACTTATGAGAATTCTACTGGCACTAAAGCAAAAATCATGTCTTGTGTTTTGTGGTATCATATCGGCATCGAAAAAGCAACGCTTCGGGCTTCCACAAAAAACTTATATGTTCAGCAAACGTAGCAGCACACGGCGCATCATCCGGATGCTAATTGGTGCCGACAAACCGAATGTCTATTCTACAAGCAGAGGATTTCACTGCACGCTGGTACGATATAGAAAAATGTTTCTTGTGCGGTCAATGGGTTAAATTATATTTATTAATTGTTTTTAGCATTTGGAAATCATATATTCTGCGAAAAACATCTTGACAATTTTTAAAACAAAACCAGGGATACGGTGTTACAGATATAACTAATATACTGTCTGTAAGACACAATGAATGGTAAAATTTGGACTGTTCTGTTAAAATTCGTTTCTTTGAAATAAAACAACATTGTTTTTCAGCTAATTATTTCAATAAATATAATACATCACCGAAATTACTTTACCACACTAAAACATTTCACTTTATAATGATTAAATACTTCTTTTATATTTCCATGAAAACAAAATCTTACAATATATAAATTTAAACATTAAACGTCTGCAAAATCGTATGGACAGTTAATCAGTTAAAAAACCAAAAGCACGTAAGTCGCAGTTATAATACAACTCTTAATAAATCATATCTTCGGATGATTCTGAATGCCAAGTGCAGGAAAAATAGCTGCACTTGCCTCAGTGCTATAGTATGCTGTGCTTTTCCGGTAGCCCATACATATAAAGCGTGATTTTCAATTTAGTGCGCAGTGCTTACACATCAGAATTTCCTATGTTCGTTTGCTTTTGAACGCGCCATGTAGTGCAGCATCTTGTACCGCACGCACTACGAGAATACAAGCAAGCAAATCAACATAATATTTGAATATATTATAAATAATATTTATTATATACCATATAAAGATAGGTAGACATAGGTGCAGAAAATTATTGTTCCTCATAATTTTGCCAAGGTGTGCAGTGCACACCCTGCACGTATGGACCGCAGGCCACTAATAACAACGTTATTATAATATTAGTAATTAAAATATTTTTTATGAATTTTAGGAAAAAACGGCTCTATAAATTTTTATTCAATTATTTTAAGTTCGATTAATGACTAATTTTCGCGTACCACTAAACAGCAATCTGCGTACCACAGTTTGGGAATCGATTCCGGATGCCCTAAAATAGAATCGATAACAGTCCATAATCAATAATTCTCCCTCGCGAGATGCCATTACAATGCAAGAAATAATAACAATAAAAAAATCCCACTGGAGTGATCGAAAGCGAAAGAAGTCCCAAGTTGGGGTTAAAAAGGAAAAGGAGGAAAGTGTTTTCCTGCAATAGGGTAG
>CM063499.1:75652977-75665477 GCA_032207245.1 Pardosa pseudoannulata | reverse complement strand
TTTCCCTGATTTCGCGGATCATTTTCCATGACTTTAAAAAGCTTTCGTTAAAGTATATATGAATAAAACTTATGTACAAACAAATAAAATATATGCTTTTAGAGAAATTACAGGAATTTTATCATAAAAAAAACCATAAACTTACTTTATAAATGTTAATAAACTCACATACATAAAAATAAATTGTTGTATCTACATACCTAAGTTTAATCATATAGCAATTGTTCGATCAAAATGTTTCCAATTTGAATTCAGGGTACTTTGGTATTATCCAGGTGACCATGAATAATAGCCAAATATAACCCTATAATGTTTATATACAATATCCCTAGAGATAAACTTATATTTTGTGCAAAAATCTTAACTAATTTTTATTAAAAAATAATAATTATTATATTAATGAAATTTTAATCTACAATTTAAGAAAAAACCGGAGTAATATACATTTACCCACCCATTAAGCTTTCTCGCTTTGAGTTTCCTTGGTGAACCAATTTTACTTGGCAATAGGGTCAATAAGATAATACATAAATACCAAACTCAGTAACTTCAGCCAAATGACAAGTAAAAATAGAATTAAAAAATTCAATGCATTTTTATTTAATCGGTAGTTTATCGGATCCATGACTTTCCATGACTTTTACTCATTTTACTTGAAAAATCAAGGCTTTCCATGACCAAATTAATCCATTGCCTAAATCCATGATTTTCCATGACTTTCCAGTTGCGCGGAAACCATGATCATATGGTCGTTGTAACGAAAGTTCGTTGTAGCGAAATGAAAAAATAATAAAAAAATTTTGAGCAAAGAAATGATGCAACAGTACATACCTAGAGAACACTTCTATTTATTTGTATTTCCATTACTGAATTTTTGAAAAAAAAAAAAAAGTCTTTGATTGACGCCTGTTTCAAGTTCATTTGGGAATTTTCCATCAGCCCTGATTCCACATCCGTTAGATTTTGAAGGAAATCTTCAGAATTAAATTGTCCTTCAAAATATTGACGCAAGGAATTGACTGCATTGGTGGCTTCTTTTTCATTCACTTTTTCGAAAGCTGGGACGATTTCATCTCCGTCGTCGGAATCGAATTGAAGTTGTAATAGAGTACAATAATTTTGAAATGACCCACTTGCTCATGAGTTCTGCGGACTAAAATTGTCGGTCGCTCTAACGAAAAATAATACGCTTGGGGTCGTTGTAATGATTAAAAATAAGCATTATTCCTATGGTAAAATAATTGGGACTTTTTTAGATGGTCGATCTAACGAAGGGGGTCATCGTATCGTGGGGTCGTTATAAAGAGGTTCTACTGTATATTGATATTTGGTAATATTAAAATTCAGATATCATCCAACTCTAGTTTTGACACCCAGAAATTAACCTTAATATAAATTTTATTTTAAATTAAAAGATAACGAACGAGATAACTAATATCTCGTTTATAAATACATTCCAGCGACTTCACTAAAATAAACGCAATGTACAATTCACAAGGAAATTTCACAGTAGACAAAGCATCTCTAATGCTCCGTTTAAAATCGGATCAAACAAATTTTTTTAGAGAAAATACGCAAAAAAGGGGCTGGCGTTTAGAGACACAGCTACTGTGGGGATTTCTTGGTGAAAGTTGATAAAAATAAGTCACGCAAAGAGTACATCCGACAGATTTTCTTCTCTACTGAGGAAAAAAAAGGATCTAAAGCTCTGTTAAGCGATATATTATGGTAGGGAAACGTTAGACCAAAAGCGCTATTTCGAGTGTACAAGTAATGTAGTTATGTAAAAAGTAGAAAAAAAAAATCTACCGTATTTTTTTAATATTTATAACTAGCATATAGCCCGTCATATGACGGGATCAGTAAAATTTTTAATTTTCCAGAATTGTAAAGTACCCTATAAGGCAGGTAAAAAAAAAAATGGTTTGTTTTTTGGCTGAGAATTATTTTACAACAAAATATTACCTTAAGAAAATTATTTGTAATATCTAAGTTTAGTGATAAAACTTAGGGAAATAATGCAGAAGATATTTAAAAAATCTAAAATAAATGATTCAATGAGCTGGTTAAAGGAATGACGTCATAATGCTAGAAAAAGTTGTTATTTTTACCTATTTATTATGTGATGAATTGATACACCTTCTCTTAAAATGGGGATTGATATAATAATGGTAATACGTGAATTTAATAAAATAAAAATAATAAAATTTTGAAAAAAATGGTAAAAATTTATTTTAAAAATGATAAAACTATAAAAATAATAAAACAATTTTAGGAATAAGAATTCAAAATAAAAAAAAGAAATTATTAAATGAATTAGACATTTAGAAAAATTCGGCTACGATGAGGGCAGAACAATCAATCCGAGAACTACGACAGTCAAATGGGCAGACACTCTACCACATGAGCCAGCTTTCACTGGTGAAGGTAGTGGTTAGAATATATAAGGGTGAAGTAAAAACAGTCCAGAAATTTAAATATTGCGCTTCGCCCTTGCCATGCTATCAATAATGCTTGTTTGGTTTGGAGTGCTACGGTCTACTTTTTGCAATACGGGGGCTAATAGGACCAGGACCTACAGCTTAAAGCAGATTCCGAAAGGCTACGAACATCCATGCCACTGTGCGATTCGAACCCACAAACTCTGGTACCGAATGCCAGCAAACTAATCGACCATCGTTCGGCTCCTATCAATAATGAATTTAGTATAGAAAAAGAGGGAAAATAAGGCTTGAAATAATAGCATTAAACGCTCGAAAAGGGGGAGATGAGGTGGATTTCGAACTCGCTTTGAATTTTGCTAACCCTGACTCATAAAAAATCCAATATGGATGCCTGTATCCATTCCAGGTACAACCGCTTCATAAATTTGTGGACAGACTACTTAACCTATTATTATATAGGGGACTGACCTTCAATGTCTATTAACAAATCAAATAAACGTAATGTATTATTACTGTAAATTGCTGTTACTTTAAATAATATACGTTTCTTTAAAATCTACTCCAGCCGGTACCAGCTTCCGTTAAGGGGTGGTACCATGGATGATTCTAAATAATAATAATAAAAAAATATATATTCTGAACATCCTAAAAATTTTCTGAAAAAGTATACGCTACTATAATTTAAAATAAAAATTATATTAAGCTTAATTTCTGGATGCCAAAACTAGAGCTGGATGATATCTGAATTTTAATATTACCAAATATCAATATATTACTATGTTCTAATATATATCACCTAATCATAGAGTTGCAAACGTAAGTGTGTTCTGTATAAAATAATTCAAACACATATTAATGTGTAGGTTATCTATAAACAAAAATTCAATTTCTTAATATGAATAATTAAATTTTAACATATTGCTTTATAAAAGAAAATCACATAACATGCTATTATTGTCCTTCGGTAGAAAAACAGATTTGTGAACGCAGCAAAAAAGATAAAAAGGATGAGAAAATATATAAAACTTTCTAATTATCTTATATATATGTGTGTATATATATATATATATATATATATATATATATATATATATATATATGTATATATATGTATATATATGTGTGCATATATGCATATGTATATATATATATATATATATATATATATATATATATATATATATATGTATATGTATATTTATATATATATATGTATATATATATGTATATATATATATATATTTATATATATATATATATATATATATGTGTGTATATATGCATATGTATATATATATATATATATATATATATATATATATATATATATATATATATATATATATATGTGTGTGTGTGTGTGTGTGTATGTATGTATATATATATATGCGTGTGTGTATGTATATGTATATATGCATATGTATATATATGTGTATATATATGTATATATGTATATATATGTATATATATGTGTATATATGCATATGTATATATATATATGTATATATATGTGTATATATGCATATGTATATATATATATGTATATATATGTGTATATATGCATATGTATATATATATGTGTGTATATATATGTATATATATATATATATATATGTATGTGTGTGTGTGTGTATATACATATATTTAAAGCGGAAGATGGTTTTGAAACCCTTTTTTTCTTAATTTTCAAAAACAGATTTTTCCGAAAATTGTTTAACAAAAAATTTGTTTATAATTTTTGTAACAAACTCATACAAATTTTCGGAAAATTCGGAAAATCTTCGGATGAGAATCACCCCTGGTATGTGCGTATGACACTCGAAAACTACTGAACGAATCGAAATGCAAGTTCTTTTAATTTCTTACTAATAATTCTGCTTAATACTTATATAATCTATTTCTCTAAATTCAGAAAAATTTTATTATAATAACTATTTAAACGATTGTTTAAGTTGGTATGGTTCGGGCGACTACAATAAATTAATAAATATGTGCTGTTTGGTCCGTTTAAAAATAGTGAAAAAAAAAACTTTTTGTGTCTGTTCACGTACAGAAAATTAGCATTTATCTAGACACATATATATTGAGATATGTGTGTAAAGACAATAATTTGTTCTAACTATTTAAAAAAAAATTATGTTACTAAAACTGATAGATACAAGGTATAAGAAGTCGAAAAGGATTATTTTTTAACATTTTTTCGACTTTTAAGAGTCGTATTTCTCCTTAGAATTTTATTGTTCCAAATATAATTTTTTTCGATTTCGCCTAATCAACGTAATTTTACTAAAACCTGATACACTTATAATTATTTTAGTTAAAATTTTTTAGTAAGTATTAGAGATAATACTCATCAAATTTTGAAATTTCAAGAATATTTTAAACAAATATATGATGTTTAATGCAGATTATGTAGTAAACGATATGCACTATTTCTAATATTTATTTTGAATCTCCTATATAATAATAACGTAAGTTGTCTGTCCGCGAATTTTTGAAGCGGTTGTACCTGGAATGGGTACAGGCATCCATGTTGTATTTTTCACCAGTTAGGGTTAGCAAATATGAAAGCGAGTTCGAAATCCACCCATTCCCCCTTTTCGAGCTTTTAATGCTATTATTTCAAGCTTTATCCTTCCTCTTATTCTATACAAAATTCATTCTTGATAGGATGGCAAAGGCGGAAGGTAGTATTTAAATTTCTGGACTGTTTCTACTTGAACCTTCATATACTCTAATTAGTTGGTTCACGATGTGCATGCGTTGTACGTTTGGTAGGATGTCCGCCCATTTGATCGTCGAACTTCTCGGATTGACGGTTCTATCCCCAACGCTTCCATTTTTGTCTAATAAATTTAATATTTTCTTTTAAACTCTTATTCCGAAAGTTGTTTTATTATTTTTAAAAGAAATGTTTACTATTTTTTCAATTTATTATAATTTTTATTTTATTAAATTCACGTATTGCTTTACGGATGTCCCTGGCCACATAAACATTTCATTTTGTGCATCCTTACACTTTCTTCTCGTAATGAAATAATAGCCTAAGTTATCTGCCCGTCTGTCCTCGAAGTTATAAAGCGTTTGGACACGGAATGGATAGAGCATCCATATTGGATTTTTGATGAGTTAGGGCTTGCAAAATTCAAAGCGAGTAAAGTTTATCTTTTCCTAAACTAAATATCCGATTCTGAAGTAAACTGGTATGAATAAGCTTCGTATCACAGCTAAAAATACTGTCCTCTTTAAAACGTTCGAAATCCACCCCGTCACCTTTTCGAGCATTTAATGCCATTATATCGAGCCCCATTTTAAGAGTAAACGATTAAATTTATCAATTTATCACATAATAAATAAGTAAGAATAATAATTTTTTTCTAGCATTATGACTTCATTCCTTTAACCATCTCATTTAATCATTTCTTATTTTAAATTATTTAAATGTGTTCTGCATTATTTCCATACGTTTTATCACTAAACTTGCATATTACATAAATAATTTTCTTTTTTATTTGACTTAAATACTAGATTAAGTACATATGTGATAATTTTAATTGATTATTTTGGTTGAAAGGTAATTCTCGGCCAAAAAAACAAACCATTTTTTTTACCTGCCTGATAGGGTTCTTTACAATTCTGGATAATTAAAAATTTTACTGATCCCGTCACATGACGGGCAATATGCTAGTACTTAATAATAAATGATGAATTTAATATAATGTAATCTATCCGAAGTGTTCTACAATATTTTGTATTCTTGAAGGGAAAAAAGGTCCCCAACCGATGGAGTAAAAAATAAATAAATGACAATCTTAAACCACAAGCAACGTGTTTTCCCAGAAAAAGAACTTCAAGTTTGCCACGAGAGGTAGAGATAAAGATACCAAATGATAAGATACCCAGATAACACAAAACAGTAGCCGAAACCGCGAGTTTTTATGCGTGATAACAAGTCGACTTAACATGCTAAATTTGGATGGCGTTATAAAGTAATCTATAGATGTTTCTAACGGAAAAAAAAACTCGTTGACACCATAAAAAATATTTTCCACATTTTAATTTCCTTTCGGGCAGGGTTGTAATTTTGACCGGTCAAAACTTATTTTGACCAGGACACTGGAAAAAAGTGGTTTTAATTGTCCAAAACTGGTCAAAAGTGGTCAGAATTGTTAAAATAGTTTTAAATGGTCTTAATTTTAATATATAATACTTTTTGTAATTAGAAGTGACTTTTAATAAGCAATAAAAATAGTAGTGAAGTTAAACAAAATATTACACAAGTTCAAGAGATTTAACATGCTTACAGAGCAGAGGTGCCGGCCCTTTTCTTTATCCGGACCGTTGAAATGCAATTTTTCATGCAATTTTTTTAATCTCTTATATATGATTTTGTTGAAATCAACAGTATTTGTATGCGTAGTGTACATAACATATAAATACAGGGTATCTGCCAAAGTAAAATTTTTCAAATCCATGACTTTTCATGACTTTTCCTGATTTAGCAGATCATTTTCCATGACTTTAAAAAGCTTTCGTTAAAGTATATATAAATAAAACTTCTGATGTACATACAAATAAAATATATGCTTTTAGAGAAATTACAGGAATTTTATCATAAAAAAAAACTATAAACAAACTTTATAAGTGTTAATAAACTCGCATACATAAAAATAAATTGTTGTATCTACATACCTAAGTTTAATCATATAGCAATTTTTCAATCAAAATGTCTCCAATTTGAATTCAGGTTACTTTGGTATTATCCAGGTGACCATGAATAATAGCCAAATGTAACCCTATAATGTTTATATACAATATCCCTAGAAATAAACTTATATTTTGTGCAAAAATCTTAATTTTTATTAAAAAATATTAATTATTATATTAATAAAATTTTAATCTACAATTTAAGAAAAAACCAGAATAATATACATTTACGCACCCATTAAGCTTTCTTGCTTTGAGTTTCCTTGGTGAACAAATTTTACTTGGTCAATAAGATAATACATAAATACCAAACTCAGTAACTTCAGCCAAATGACAAGTAAAAATAGAATTAAACAATTCAATGCATTTTTATTTAATCGGTAGTTTAGCGGATCCATGATTTTCCATGACTTTTACTCATTTTACTTGAAAAATCAAGACTTTCCATGACAAAACTAATCCATTGTCTAAATCCATGATTTTACATGACTTTCCAGGTGTGCGGAAACCATGTAAATAATGAAAAATATGTAAATAATAGAGAGTATTATAATTTGAACAGCTGTAACCATATACAAGCTTGCAACTGCAGTGGTACTTTGAAAAAGGTGAGAAAAGTGACCAATAATACAGAATAAGTGACTAAAAAGTGACTAAACATTGAAGAAAAAAATCGATTTTTTTTCTTCACTTGATTACAGATGCTATTATTAAGATTTTTCTATTTATTTTAGCTCTAAATCAAATGATTCACGCAAGACATGATTTTAGCGTCAAATACAAAAAAAGGTTTTTGTTTGTGTTAAACAAAAAATTTTGTTTAACACAACTGAACATTACTTTTTATTCAAGAAAATCTATAAATTAGATTTGAATACATACAAATTTTATAATCACAATTTTTTGTATATATTAAAGATGTTTTGAAATATGTGCATAGCTAGATTAGAGTATCTGAACAAAAATTGTGAAGAAAAAGAAAAAGAGAAATGTGTACTTTGACGTAAATTATTTTAATGTATTAAATGTACATTTCAGTACAAATGTAGATTTCAGGAACTTCTTTAAAACTTTTTAAATCACTAAATTCTGGAAACCATATGACTAATTACATTTTAATAAGAAAACTAAGATTAGAACATCCCATTTTTGGTCTTTTATTAAAATATTTTATTAATTCACTTTCTTTTTTCAACAGACTTTTGCTGTGATACACTATGAATACTGTGATACACTGTGATACGCTACAAACATCCATGCCACAGTGGGATTCGAACCCATGAACTCCGGTTCCGAAGGCCAGCCCCCTAACCATTCCGCCATCGTTCGGAAAAAAATATAAGATTAGAGCATCACCTTTTTGGTCTCTTATTAAAATATTTTGTCATTAATTCAGACTTTCTTTTTTCAACAACAGACTTTTGCTGTGATACACCATGAAAAAAGTGATCAATTGTAAAAAAGGTGACTAAAGGTGTTAAAAGTGACAGAATTGCAAGCCTGTGTAGATGAAAATTATTACCAAATTAAGCCCAAGTAGTCCAATCAAACCACTTTCGTTGGTCCAATGCAGTTTGCTCTCTCTCAATATTTGTCTAAACAAAAACCTTATAAATTGTTCATGTTTGGTTTGAAGCACTACGGTCAATTGTTTTGAAACATGAGGGTTAATCAGACCAAGACCTTCAGCTTAAAGCCGATTCCAAATGGCTATAAACATCTATGCTTTCAGTGGGATTTGAATACACGAATTCCGGTATCTAAAAGCAGCGCTCTACCATTCGGCCATCGTTCGGCTGTAAAATGTTTATTTTTTTTTCTTTATAATACCCTTTATATGATAACAATCATTTGTTCCCCCAGCATAATTCAACATAAAAGTATATTCATTCCGTACAAGGGGCTGTATTTTGCACTTTCACCACCCCTCAAATTACGCTCCACCCCCTCAAGAAGTAAAAAAATATGGATTTACATTTATAAAGTTCATAGATGCCATTTACGAACTAATTCCATTAAATCCCTAAGAATTTATATTAGGGACCTTTAAAGGTTTAAAGAAGCAAAAGAGAAAGAAGTAGTCTCTCGTACCCCCCTCAAATAAAGAAACAAAGCAAATATTTCTGAGCTGATTCATAATGTTTCACAAAGGCGATAAGCATCAAGCATTAAGTATTATTAAAAACTCAACCATAAATACTTGAAAAGGTAGAACAATCCACCCGAAAAAAAAAAATCGTAAAGACAGACAGGGTGAGTGAACGCCCTTAAAGACAAAACAAGGCGGAGAAAACTTGCACGATCAGCTAGCTCTAAGAAAAACAGAAGAACTAAGAAATTAAGGTGGGAATATACTACAAAAATAGGGAAATATGAAACGACAGGCAGTTATTAAATCTTTTAGCATTTCAAAGTCGATGTCTACGTACTTTATCTTGATGAGTGCTCCGGCTTGCTTTCTTTTTAACTAGAAAAGGATTTACACGGTACTTTCAAGGAGGTGACAACCTTTCAATTAATAATTAAATTAATACAATAATCCTTACATTATATAATTCATATATACGACAATTCTCCTGGAGATTTATAAACTCCACATAACCTCTTTTGCTAACACCACTGAGAACTGTTACGCCTAGTTGTGCACATCACATGTTGATTGAATCTGGACTTTATATAAGGAAAAATTTCAATATAAGCAGGCTTGCAACTGATGAGGTACTTTGAAAAAGGTGAGAAAAGTGACCAATAATACAGAATAAGTGACCAGAAAGTGACTAAACATTGAAAAAAAAAAGCGATTTTTTTCTCCTCTTGATTACAGATGCTATTATTAAGATTTTTCTATTTATTTTAACTCGAAATCAAATGATTCATGCAAGACATGATTTTAGCGTCAAATTAAAAAAAAAAAAAAAAAAAAAAAAAAAAAAAAAATTATAAATTTTGTTTAACACAACTCAACGTTGTTTTTCATTCAAGAAAATCTATAAATTCGATTTGAAAACATAAAATACATTAATTTTATAATCACAATTTTCTGCATATATTAATGATGTTTTGAAATACGTACATAGCCAGATTAGAGTGTCTAAACAAAAATTGTGAAGAAAAAGAAAAAGAGAAATGTGTGCTTTGACGTAAATTACTTAATGTATTAAATGTACATTTCAATACAAATGCAGATTTCAGGAAGTTTTATACGACTTTTTAAAATCACTAAATTCTGGAAACCGTATGACTAATTACATTTTAATAAGAAAATAAGATTAGAATATCCCATTTTTGGTCTTTTATTAAAATATTTTGTTAATAATTCAGATTTTCTTTTTTCAACATCAGACTTTTGCTGTGATACACCATGAAAAAAGTGACTAAAAGTGGCTATTTACTTACAAAAGTGACTAAAGGTGAGAAAAGTGACGGAATCGCAAGCCTGTATAAGGTATATTAACGCTGTGGGGTATCACTCAAAAACAATTAGCCGTAAAATGTTAAAATTTTGTACTTAGTATTGTTATAACATCTAATCCATAACTTCAATTTTCGCTGCTATCAGTACTCTATAAAACGAAAAATATCAATATAGCGGCCAATATCACAATATATCTGGAACAACTCAACAATGCTTTTTAAACAGTTGAAACAATGGTTTTAAAGTTCATTTTTAGAACACAAACAAAAATTTTATTAATTTTGGAGAGTGATTTTGAGTTTTTATTCATTACTACTTCTGGTACGGAGTAAAGAAAATATTGCAAACACGAAATATTTCTATGTAGCCAATATTAACACTTCGAGTTTCCGAAACATGGTACAGTGGGCTCCGCTTAATGTGATAGCAGTTAATGTTATCAATCGCTTATTGTTATCGAAATCACTTAGTCCCGATTTTCTCTATTCAATTGTACGTTAAAATGATCGCTTTATGGGATCGTTACATCGGTTAATGTTATCAATCGTTTATTGTTATCGAAATCATTTGGTTCCGATTTTCTCTATTCATCTGTATGTTAAAATAATCGCATTATGGGATCGTTGCATCGGTTAATGTTATCAATCGCTTATTGTTATCGAAATCACTTGGTCCCGATTTTCTCTAATGTTATCAGTTTTCGAGCCTCATTTTAACTGGCAAAGGAATATTCACAATGTATTCAGAAGGAAAAAATTCTTTTCTTTCAATTTTGCTGTTGATTGAATTTCAGAGAATTCTCCCTCTTCAACACGGGAGCCTGGAACCTGGTATTCCACTCAGCTGTGATTGGCTGATAAGTATATTGGCAAAGATTTCTAAAATTAGCGATATATGTTGGCGACACTTTCCACAACTGGATTCTTATCCATTGATTTAGATTGGTTTCTTATCTACTTATTTCTCTGTATTTATCCATTATTTATTCCTTTATTTAGAAGAATTTGAAACGTACAAAGAATGGAAATTGAAAGTTCTAATTGTAAATATTGCAGCTCTGTATTTTATCAGAAAAAGTATTTAACAAAGCATGTAAAAGTTTCTTATTTCGGTAAACTATAATTAATATAATGAGTAACTTAACTTTGATTAAATACCAGTAAGCCTTTAATTAAATATATAATCTTCCCCCCCCCTCCTTTTGAAAAAAAAATTCTATGTACAATCGTGTCTTTTTCTGATTGTTGAAATAATATACAAATTCACGGAAAGCGTCTCCAAGATATTTCGCCAATTTTAGAAATCGCTGCCAATGTATTTACCAGCCAATCACAATCCGAGTAGATTACCAGGTTCTAGTCGCCTGTCTCTTCAACCTAGAAAAATTGGGGATTTTACACGTTCCTGGAATTTTTCAGAAATACGCACACCCTGCTAGAGGTAAGATAAGCAGATAGCCCCGTTTACATGTGCCAGTCATGTACCCTTCTTTTTACCCGGGCAAAGGGATTTTGCTTGGAGGGTCGGAGAAACCCGTTTACATGGTCAATTATTTCTATCCTCCATTTCGCCGGGATCGCCGCTAGAAGTCACGTGATCATACGGGACGGCAATCATCTGTAAGCGCAAAGGATGATGGGAAAGGAGAGTAAACTCTGCTATTACCCGGGTAGAAAGGTGGGTTCTTTCTACCCCTCAATTTTTTCCCTAGCTAGGGATAATTCTTGAAAGGGGAGTACAATTCGCGTATCTACCCTGCATTCTACGCTGCTTTTGGCACATGTAAACGGGGAGCCCCGTTTACATGTGCCAGTCATGTACCCTTCTTTTTACCCGGGTAAAGGGATTTTGCTTGGAGGGTCGGAGAAACCCGTTTACATGGTCAATTATTTCTACCCTCCATTTCGCCGGGATCGTCGCTAGAAGTCACGTGA
>CM063499.1:75637977-75640477 GCA_032207245.1 Pardosa pseudoannulata | reverse complement strand
TATTCCTACACTAGCATATAGCCCGTCATATGACGGGATCACTAAAATTTTTAATTTTCCAGAATTGTAAATTACCCTATGAAGTAGGTAAAAAAAAAATGGTTTGTTTTTTGGCTGAGAATTATCTTGCAACAAAAAATAATCGAGGATTAAATTTAAAATTTTCCCATATGTACATCTATTATTAAGACAAATATAAAAGAAAATCCCCTATATAATAATAGCTGTATATATACAGGCATCCATATTGAATTTTTTATGACTTAGGGTTAGCAAAATTCAAAGCGAGTTCGAAATCTAAACTATCCCTTTGTTCGTTTAATGCTATTATTTCAAGCCTTATTAAAAGCAGGCGATTAAATTTATCATTTTCGATACCATTCATATATACCACCAAATAATCACTGTCAATATTAAAACCTCTGCTCTCCATCCTATCATGTAATATGACAAGATAAACTAAAGCTGGCAACTAACATACGGTCGGTAAATAGAAAGAGTTCTCACCAGTTCATGTTTAAAGTAAAAGCAAATGAATTTCTATACTAAAATCATTCTTAATAGGAGGACAAGGGCGGAGCGTAATATTTAAGTTTATATACTCTTTTAGTTTAATTCTCATATGCTTTAATTAGATACAGCTTAACATGAAAGTGTGGCATGATGGTTAGAGTACCTGTCCGTTTTATTTTCGTAACTGCCAAGGTTCTGTCCCCGGCGCAACCAAGTTTTTCTGTATGTCTAATTCATTTTATATTTTTTGCTTTTTCTTTTAAATTCTTTTTCCTAAAGCTGTTTTATTATTTTTAAAGTTCTTTTATTATTTTTAACAATATTATAATTTAATTTTCTATTTTCTCCTTTTTTTTATTTTTTATTTTTTGCTTGACTTTTAAATTGTTAAATTTCATTTTTGTTACTTTTTGTCGTTTTAAGTTTATAAAATTAATTTTTGCTAAGAAATGAGCTTTAGAATGTTTGCTTCATTTCTAATATTTTATTTACATTTTTGACAATTTTTAAAATTAATTTTTATTTTTACTTAATTTTTTTTATTTTCATCTTTTTTTAAATTTTTAAAATTAATGTTTTCTATTATAAACTTTATACCTCAAGCTCTCTATAATGGGAAGTAAACAGACTGGTTTTTAAAAATAAAACATTGTTTAAAAAAATGTTATTCAATATAATAATGTAGAAACTTACATTTTTCTATCAAAGAATATTCAAAAGTTTAAATTTTACTATTCCTCTCAAAAGTATACAGCAATATTTAATAATTATTTCACTTAGTAAAGAGTAAAAAAGAATTGCTGAATATTCTTTGATAGAAAAATATAAGCTTCTAAATTACTATATTGAATGATATTTCAATGCGTAACTTTTTCATGCTTAAATTGGGCTATTTACTGTTCATTAAAATAAACTGAGAATAAACATTGTCTGAATAATGCAATGTTATTGCATATTTTTACCAGTTATTGTTAATGATTTTAAAAAAAGTAAAAAAACCATACAAATTAAAAAAACAAATCTTATTTATTGTATCTACAATAGGTGTAATCAAAATTTGTATTGATTGATTTCTGTTGTAATCAACGGTAAACCTTCTTTAATATTTATAATTTCTTCTACAGTTGGATTTTTTAAAATGCTTCCACTGCATCTTTATTTTCGAGTGGAGAAATATCGACTTTGTTTCTTGATTTTCTGTTTAATATTTATACAAAGAAGCTTTCCTTATTTTAATGCTTTTACTATTATTTTCTTTGTATAACAAACATTTAATATGGCATTGCAATATTTATGGATCTTATTTTCTTCATCTGTAATATGGCATTCTTTGACACGCAGAAATATTACCTAATTTGTTTTGTACATATGCCTGATCTTCTGCAAATTCAGAGGTTCTGGGAAAAATTGAAAAGCTTCTTCAAGATTTTGACTGTACTCATTTTCTTTATTTTCTGGTTTTTATTTGTATTCATTGCTTCATTTAAAAGAAATTGGGCCACGGCATAGATGACATGGATTTCAACAAACTCATAAGCATGGATGTTATTTTCAAATCTTTATAATTAACAATAACTTTCCGCAACGTTACATGATTACTCAAATTTTTAAAATCATCACAAAAGGATGGTGGAATGAAGGGAAATATTTTTATTATAAATATGACCTTCTTTTAGTTAATATATTAGTGAATAGATCGCAACGAACCAAGTAATTTTTTCCTGATATGTGGCGCCGAAATTTGAATGTAAAGAAACTCAATGATTTATTTTTAGTTTAAAAATCGTTTGCAGTTTGTTACAAGTTTATCGTTTGCATATTTTGGTTTTTGATATAAAGTTTTGATAAAAATTATATGGAATAAAAAGTTTTCTAATAAGACTGGAAAATGTTTCGTTTCTTTTAATTGGATTATTATGCCTTGCCTGATTAGGGGATAAGAATATAATATAGCTCAAACTAAGTGTATAATTAATTTAATATCGTA
>CM063499.1:75627977-75630477 GCA_032207245.1 Pardosa pseudoannulata | reverse complement strand
CTATATAATAATAGCCTAAGTTATCTGTCCGTCTGTCATCGAATTTCTGAAGCGGTTGGACCTGGAATGGATAGAGGCATCCATATTAGATTCTTCATGAGTTAGGGTTAGCAAAATTCAAAGCGAGTAAAGTTTATCTTCTCCTAAATTATCGATATCATTCTAAAAAATTCATATAAATAGGCTTCATATCACAGCGGAAAATACTATCGACTTCAGAACGTTCGAAATCCACCCCTTCAAAAATAACATTTTTTCTAGCATTATGACGTCATTCCTTTAACCATCTCATTTATTCATTTCTTATTTTAAATTATTTAAATATCGCCTGCATTATTTTCATACGTTTTATTACTGAACTTAGATATTACGTAAATAATTTTCTTTTATATTTGGCTTAAATAATAGATTATATGCATATGTGATAATAATTTTAAATGTAATCCTATTCTAAAATAAATCGGTATAAATAGGCTTTATATCACAACAAAAAATACTGTCTCTTTAAAACGTTCGAAACCCCCCTTCCCCCCTATCGAGCACTTAATGCCATTATATCAAGCCCTATTTTCTCCGGTTAAGAGCAGACGATTGGATTCATCAATTTATTGCTTAATAGGCAAAAATAACATATTTTCTAGCATTGTGACGTCATTCCTTTAGCCATTTCATTTATTCATTTCTTATTTTAAATTATTGAAATATCGCCTGCATTATTTTCATACGTTTTATTACTGAACTTAGATATTACGTAAATAATTTTCTTTTATATTTGGCTTAAATAATAGATTAGGTACATATGTGATAATTTTAAATTTAATCATCGATTATTTTTTGTTGGAATGAAAATTTTATCACCGGTATTAACAACAAATTCTATCTACCTCCAGGGTGTAGTGGAATAGTTTCATTCCTTTACTTCCATTACTTACTGTGGTAAAAAACTAGAAAGAACTTAACGATCATTTCGACGTAGCTAAGAAAACTTTGAATTATATTTCTAAATGAATTCAACGTGATTCTAAACTGCATTCACAGTATCGGGAGATTTTAGAGGAGTATGAAGATAAACAAATTATTGAGCAGGTATAATTTCCAGCCGAAAAACAAACATTTTTTTTTACCTGCCTCATAGGGTACTTGACGATTCTGGAAAATTAAAAATTTTACTGATCCCGTCATATGCTAGTATGTTCGTAGCCGTTCGGAATCGGCTTTAAGCAATAGGTCTCGGTCTCATTAGCTCTGCAAAAAAGTAGAACGTAGTGCTCCCCACCAACCAACCATAAATCTTAAATTGTTGCGTTCTACCCAAAATAAGGGTGTTACCATATTCCCGTTAAGATATGCCATAGGTGACTTCCGCGTCATAATGACGTCAGAAGTGTTTATCGAGGGAAATTTGTAATACAAAATTCCCATCTTTGGCGACTTCTGAAGTCATTTTGACTCAAAAGTCGCCTGTGACATATCTCAGTTGACTTCCGCGTTATAATGATGTCGGAAGTTATCATAATGACGTCAGAAGTCTTGATCAAGGGAAATTTGTAATACAAAATTCCCATCTTTGGCGACTTCTGAAGTCATTTTGACTCAAAAGTCGCCTGTGACATATCTCAGTTGACTTCCGCGTTATAATGATGTCGGAAGTTGTCATAATGACGTCAGAAGTCTTGATCAAGGGAAATTTGTAATACAAAATTCCCATCTTTGGCGACTTCTGAAGTCATTTTGAGTCAAAAGTCGCCTGTGACATATCTCAGTTGACTTCCGCGTTATAATGATGTCGGAAGTTGTCATAATGACGTCAGAAGTCTTGGTCAAGGGAAATTTGTAATACAAAATTCCCATCTTTGGCGACTTCTGAAGTCATTTTGACTCAAAAGTCGCCTGTGACATATCTCAGTTGACTTCCGCGTTATAATGATGTCGGAAGTTGTCATAATGACGTCAGAAGTCTTGATCAAGGGAAATTTGTAATACAAAATTCCCATCTTTGGCGACTTCTGAAGTCATTTTGAGTCAAAAGTTGCCTGTGACATATCTCAGGTGACTTCACCGTCATAATGATGTCGGAAGTAGTCATAATGACGTCAGAAGTCTTGATCGAGGGAAATTTGTAATACAAAATCCCCATCTTTGGCGACTTCTGAAGTCATTTTGAGTCAAAAGTCGCCTGTGATATATCTCAGTTGACTTCCGCGTCATAATGATGTCGGAATTCGTCATAATGACGTCAGAAGTCTTCATCGATTTGTCAATTAAAGACATCTGTTTAGAATTTTTAATACGTCGAAAATTGGATACATATAATAAACTAATACTTAACCGCTGATTAATTCTAAGTAATCCACACAGAAATTAATAAAAAAAATGAACATCGAACAATTTGATGGTAAAAAAGACAATCGAAAGAAAATATCAGATTATTTTCCAAAAACTCAACAATTTTTTTTTTCAGAAAACTTAAAAATTTTGTATTAAATTTCATTAAATCCTT